>CM070488.1:31624887-31647387 GCA_036324585.1 Champsocephalus esox | reverse complement strand
CGGCAACTGAGTCTCCTCTCCTGTCTCCTGGCTGTCCTTTCCTCCTCCAGCATTGGGGTCCCATCCCGGCACAGCTGGCGCCAGGTGTTACGGTCAGCAGCAGCGTCCTCCAGGGCCTCAGGTCTGATCTTCTTTAACGCAGTCTTCAGCTGGCCGTCATGGCGCTTCTTCTGCCCTCCAGCAGAGCGTCGGCCACGGTGGCGGTCAGTCCCGTCCGGCTGCACGCTCTCACCCGCAGTGAGAACAGCCTGGAGGTCTGTGAGATACGAGAGCACAGTCGTCTGCACACTGTAGCTCAAGGACTCTCTCCTTTGCAGTTTGGTGGTTGCCTGGAGCCTCCTGATGTTGAAGAGGTTGCCATCTAGACGAAAGTCCACTGCCACACCGCTACTGTCCTCAATCTCCTTGTGGAGGAGCTGGGTGACACATAGCGGGAAGATGTTAAAAAGTACTGGTGCTACCCCTGCCTTACCCCTGTGTGTACAGGGAGGGGAGACTCTTGTCCTCCTATAATAATAATCCTTATATTTATTATAGCGCTTTATCAAAGACTCTCAAAGCGCTTTACAAATACACATTACACATACAGATCATACATGTAACGGTCATGTTACCGTGTGACCCGTCCCTATAGACACCCGAGCAGTCATTCCATCAGGACATTGGCGGAGGATGTTGACAAACTTCCCATAAAAGTTCTCTCTGGACACACACACACACACACACACACACACACATCTGACAAAAAAGTGAGATTCTCAGAAGAAACTCTAAATCTGACTTTGGGTCAGATCTAAATCAACATGTGGCACTGATCCCCTTCCATAGAAGAAACCAATAGAACCTGAAACCAAGAACCAGTCGGTAAAGGAGGCTTGAACACTTGAACACTTCCAATTAGCTTAGTAATTGCAAAGTTGGATGATAACTATCAGCGGATTCTTTCCCTTCACACATTTGATTCATCGTGGATATGAAACTATTGACCATTCCAGCTTTAAATGGTGAATGGACTGTACTTATATAGCGCTTTATCCAGTCTTTACGACCCCTCAAAGCGCTTTACAGACTACATGTCATTCACCCATTCATACTGAGCAGTGCCACTTGCTCTAGGACCTAACATTCACACACCGTTGGCCATGCCATCGGGAGCACCTCAGGGTTAAGTATCTTGCCCAAGGATACACCGACATGTTGACTGCACGGGCTGGGATCGAACCCACGACCTTCTGGTTGAAAGACGACCGCACTCCCTCGCAGCCACAGTCGCCCTTTAAAACGCCTAAAAGGACAGTAGGCTTATTGTAATACTTGTGACATCCTCTTAACATTGTCGTCTTTCCAAAATGCCATACACAGGACAGAAACCGCTCGTAAAGTTGGCGCAGTAACCGGTTAGAACTCTTTATAAAAGAATAGCATTTTTACCAAGGGAACAGTGACAGAAGTGTCTTTGGCTTCTGGTGAACAGAATACACCGTGTACAATTTGATACACACACACACACACACACACACACACACTCAGCCCTTCCCTTATGATTTCCCACAGGCGCTGGGAACTGAGTGTAAATCAAGGCAGAAATTCCTCCACTTGGACGGCTCATTTGTCCACAGGCTGGTTAGGCGGGGAGCAGGAGGCGAGGCGGCGCGTGTCAATAAATCATCCGACACGCGGATATATTTATGCCCTCAGCAATGAGTTTAACAAGAAGAGCAGTCCTTGAAGCAATATCCTAAGTGGCACTTCATCCTCATCTCCTTCTTCCCCCCTCCCCCCCTCCTCTTCCCTCAGGAGGCTTTCTGATTGTGAAGTGGCAGAAGATGCTTCACCAAAACAGACGAAACCCCAGACACCGGCTGCCGTCTCTGGGCTCAAAAGGATCCAGAGATGTGGAGGACTTCACTTCCTTGTTCATAATTAAAGTCCTCAACCTTAATCTGACCCAGTGTCCTTGCAGCTGCGCTGATTGAGCCTCTGCTTTATTACAGGGATCAGAATCCACCCTTCAGCTGCGAAGTGAGGGGCATCCTGTTCAATTATTATTCCCGCAAGTCACAGGATAAGGACATGGTGGAAGGTGACGAGGAGGACACCAAATCATTGCCACCTGTAAACTGCCGACTTTGATAATATGAACTCGTGGAGTTTGGGTATAAAGTAAATGGAAATACTCAAGGAAAGTACACTTAGAGGTGGGGTAGGTAAGTTTGAGAAACCGGCTCGAGATCGCTAGGATTTGAAAATACACAACCGGAGAAAATCTGCCACTTCCTCACAGAGCCCCTCCCTCCCAACCACGAACGCGCACATGACCAATGAGGGCACGAGATAAGTGTGTGCCCCGATGGAAGGCTGACAGGCAGGTAGGCCATCCAGTTACTTTAGCTAGCCCGGCTAAACGGATTGGTTGTACTTCTTACGGCCCGTCCACACTACAGCGTCGACAGCTCCAATCTGCCCATTCACTTTCAATGGGGTGACGTCACGTTGCCTCGCTTTTTCGCCGAACTGAATTGTGGGTAGCAGAGCGGTCCGTCTCCGGCGTCAGAAGTTGAACAATGTTCAACTTCTGACGCCGGAGACGCCGGAGTAGCCAGCGCCAGCCAATCAAATCCCGTTTCCCAAAATCTGACAGCTGAAGCCGTAGCCAATCAAACCACGTCTAGGCTGGGAGAGATATCCCGCCGTTCATTTCTATATTTCAAAAAAAGTCGGAGGAGAAACTAACTATCGCCGTAGCAACACCCGGTTTTGTATGACCAGACCCTCTTCACCTACCGGGATACAAACCGGAGGAGCCAGCATGGAGGGAGGGGGCAGAGACAGTGGGGGAAACTGGTAGGGTTTCGCCTGTTGGGGAGTTTATATATATATATATATATTGCTCGCATAAAATCCCCGGGGGTTTTGCTTTGTATGTCGGGGGCGGGAGATTCATGTGATTGGTTGTTGGTCGCGTTGCTTGAATAAAATCCCCAAGCTCCAGACACGCCCAGCTCCAAGCTCTCTTTGAAGCTGTCGTGTGGACGCTCCGTCACAGTATCACGGCTTCTACAGATGACATTTTTTCATGGATCTGTTGTCAAAGCACTTCAGATATTCATCGCTATCGGGATGTTCAGAGCATTCCATGGAATATAACAACAAACTGTATCTCGAGCCGGTTTCTGAAACGTACCTACCCCGCCTTTAACTTAAAAGTACGTACTTCAGTGAAGTACTTTCCACAACTAGGTGTCCAGCAGTAACACCCGTTGTAGTGATATTGTTGCCTACTTTCTTTAACATAGTGAAAATATAGTTAATTCGCCTGCATGTGGATGTGTGAATAATATATAACATTTCAACATGGATAACTGACGTCTTCATGCGGATGATTCAGAGCAATGAATGCGGAACAAGTGGCGAATGGACGGGAATTATTAGATGCTGTTTCCATTCTTTGCAACGACACATTGAATGGTGACTCAAAATCATTGCAACATGTGTCCCCTCTTCTCCATGTCTCTTCTACATCAACATGTGTCCCCTCTTCTTCATGTCTCTTCTACATCAACACGTGTCCCCTCTTCTCCATGTCTCTTCTACATCAACATGTGTCCCCTCTTCTTCATGTCTCTTCTTCATCAACATGTGTCCCCTCTTCTCCATGTCTCTTCTACATCAACATGTGTCCCCTCTTCTCCATGTCTCTTCTACATCAACACGTGTCCCCTCTTCTTCATGTCTCTTCTACATCAACATGTGTCCCCTCTTCTCCATGTCTCTTCTACATCAACATGTGTCCCCTCTTCTCCATGTCTCTTCTACATCAACATGTGTCCCCTCTTCTCCATGTCTCTTCTACATCAACATGTGTCCCCTCTTCTCCATGTCTCTTCTACATCAACATGTGTCCCCTCTTCTTCATGTCTCTTCTACATCAACATGTGTCCCCTCTTCTCCATGTCTCTTCTACATCAACATGTGTCCCCTCTTCTCCATGTCTCTTCTACATCAACACGTGTCCCCTCTTCTTCATGTCTCTTCTACATCAACATGTGTCCCCTCTTCTTCATGTCTCTTCTACATCAACATGTGTCCCCTCTTCTCCATGTCTCTACATCAACATGTGTCCCCTCTTCTTCATGTCTCTTCTACATCAACATGTGTCCCCTCTTCTTCATGTCTCTTCTACATCAACATGTGTCCCCTCTTCTTCATGTCTCTTCTACATCAACATGTGTCCCCTCTTCTTCATGTCTCTTCTACATCAACATGTGTCCCCTCTTCTCCATGTCTCTTCTACATCAACATGTGTCCCCTCTTCTCCATGTCTCTTCTACATCAACATGTGTCCCCTCTTCTCCATGTCTCTTCTACATCAACATGTGTCCCCTCTTCTTCATGTCTCTTCTACATCAACATGTGTCCCCTCTTCTCCATGTCTCTTCTACATCAACATGTGTCCCCTCTTCTTCATGTCTCTTCTACATCAACATGTGTCCCCTCTTCTTCATGTCTCTTCTACATCAACATGTGTCCCCTCTTCTCCATGTCTCTTCTACATCAACATGTGTCCCCTCTTCTCCATGTCTCTTCTACATCAACATGTGTCCCCTCTTCTCCATGTCTCTTCTACATCAACATGTGTCCCCTCTTCTTCATGTCTCTTCTACATCAACATGTGTCCCCTCTTCTCCATGTCTCTTCTACATCAACATGTGTCCCCTCTTCTCCATGTCTCTTCTACATCAACATGTGTCCCCTCTGTGGAAAGAGACTCTGAAAGTTTCAGGAACAAAGATTTTCTCTCTTTTTGATCCATTTCTATAAAAACCTGTCTGAAAATGAGCTGATCAGATTTTGGACACTTTATGATGTCATAACGATGTGTTGTCTTGTGTAACCATTAGCCAATCAGCAACAAGGTAACTATCACCTGAATCTCCTCTAGAGCTCCATTGAGTTCTTTGTAACCAAATGTCTCTCCGAGGGGCGTGGGGAGGGGCTCCTTGTCTTCATCTAAAGTAACAGACAGAGAATCAGCACTTTGGAAACAGGGCTGAAACAGAGGGGATTATGGGTAATGCTGCAATGATCTGTTTGGTGTTTCAGCCAATCAGAGACAGGCTCTGGAGATATCTGAGAGCTGTGATATATGGATGAAGAGCAGGGGACCTTTAACGGCAAAAAAGCTATAAAACCCAGCATTGTTTATACTGCAGTATGCATGCCTCACCACTAGGTGGCGGTCCTGAACCAAGGCCTCTCTCGCCTCTTCTTTCCCACACTCTTCCACCCACTGCTGCTTTAATTACTGCCATGAAAGAGGGAGCTGTGTCTTGTGTTCGGCCCTCATGCACCACCACCATTCCTCTGACGGAGATGCACACTGTTGATTTGCACAATATCAAATACTGAATGTGCACAATTTAGTCTTTACGAAATGGAATACAAGATTGTCTAACGTCAAGACAGATGCCTTTTCAGTCTTGCTTTAAATACAAATGTAAAAATATACGTGTTTGTTGGATATACTGTATTTGAATGCAAATATCTTTCACACTCCACGCTCCAGGTGCAGCACGAGGTACGGTATGTGTGTTAAATGTCATATTTTTCTTCAGGGTGATATGCAAAGACTCCAGAGTGCCAGAAGACAACTAAAACGCATCGTTATGTTTAAAGTTGGTGCAAATCCCCCCCCCCTGAATAGTCTAGTAAACAATAATCTATACGCTTTCACTTTCATCATCTTGCTCAAAGACATGTTTCCAAATGTCAGACATGTTCCCAAATCAAGAACATTATAGGTAAATCTCTTATTTGATTAAACGTACTAACACTATAATTCCATACATTGGCCAATAAACCTAACACACACAAATAAGTTATAAAAGACCAGCACTTACAATGTTTTCTTACTTGAAGCAAATGTATCTGCATGTTTCTTGCCGATCCTTTGGATAAACTGATGATGTCTGCCAAGTGTCATTCAAAGTGATCTAATTAAGGAAGAATGAAAGAAACCCAAACATGTCTCTGCACTCGATCAGCTCCCAGTAACCACTCTAAGAGAAGCACTACTTATTCATTTTGCAGGTAAACTAAAGGTGAGATAATCCGTGTCCTCGCCGCCTTTCTGGTTCTTCTTCTTCGCCGTGTTTGACCCCCAGACAGCAGCTGAGAGGAAAGAGGGCATGCGGGTTATCACACACTTTCCCGGGATGTGACACACTGATAGCCTGGAAGTGTGTCTGACACCAGGTCAGTGTCGGCTTTAATATCACGGAGGAAGATACAGAAATAAAAGAATACGGTGTGAGGCAGCTACAACTGTGCGGAAAATCCATGTGCAATGTAGTCAGATCTTCTACTTAAAGGTGGGGTAGGTAAGTTTCAGAAACCGGCTCGAGATACACTTTTTGTTATATTCCATGGAATGCTCTTAACATCCCGATAGCAATGAATATCTGAAGTGCTTTGACAAAAAATCCATAAAGAAATGTCATCTGTAGAAGCCGTGATACTGTAAAAAGTACAACCTACCTGCCTGTCAGCCTTCCATCGGGGCACAAATTATCTCGTGCCCTCATTGGTCATGTGCGCGTTCGTGTGTGTTGGGGGAGGGGCTCTGTGAGGAAGTGGCAGATTTTCTCCGGTTGTGTATTTTCAAATTCTAGCGATCTCGAGCCGGTTTCTCAAACTCACCTACCCCACCTAAAGTAGTACTATCACAGTGTATAAATATTAGATAACAAGTAAAAGTCCTGCCTTCTTAACGTTACTTAATGAAAAACATGTTTCATTTACATTTGTCCTCGAAAAGCATGAGCAAAATGTAAACCTAGTTTTTATTACAGTGTATTGTTTTTAACATAAATTACATTTTTATCACAAAAACCGATGGACACTTCCATTGTTACATTTGATTTAGCAAAGAGTATTTTCAAAAACTAATCATATATTTCATTTATATTGTTGGGGAATGACAATATATATAAGGAATTGTGCATGTTGAATTTAGTTCTGTATTTTTTTAAACCCTGAAATATGACATTACCAAAGCGTGCGAAATGTGAACATAACACAAGGGTTAAGTATAAGCATCAACATATACTAAAATAACAAAACTCAAAGTACTCATCATGAAGAATGACCGTTTTTTTTTACAAAATACAAATTATATTGATGGGTTATAGTTTGTTATCGATTAATGTGTACATTTGTATATTAAGTTGGAGCTATATTTCATGATTTTTAAATTACAAGGTATATTTCTCCATCATCGTACATCAACTAAAAGACGTGGGGTTAGGGTATATCGTGCAGTACTTGTAGTACCTGAGGACATATATTTGAAACCCTATTAGTAGAGATCTATTTGGCTTATTTTCCTTCACATAGTGATCATTGAGTGTCTTTATATGGAGGTGTTTCCCTGCATATAGATGTGTTAATATATACAATGCAACATACATACATGGAGCCTTTTATGCAGATGGTACACAGCAATGAATGTGAAGCAAACGGTGAATGGACTACACTTTAATAGTATTTTCAAAAACACATTCATATGGAGGCAGAGGCTATAGTACAAGGTTGCTCTTCAGTTGTAAACATTCACACACACACACACACACACACATATACACACACACACACACACACACACACACACACACACACACACAACGGCAACATGACAACGTTTCCATTGGTCCCTCTTCTTTAGAGAAGACCAGGAAGTGATGGATACACGGATCGTATTCAAATCAATAGGCACGCAGTGACTCTAAAGAATAATGATCACGCACCAACACACATTCAGACTAAAGGAATCAGCTGTTTGGGAAATGAGAGAAGTAGAAAGTACAGGTATTTGAGTTCAACATGTAAGAAGTAGAAAGTACAGGTATTTGAGTTCAACATGAGAGAAGTAGAAAGTACAGGTATTTGGGTTCAACATGTGAGAAGTAGAAAGTACAGGTATTTGAGTTCAACATGTGAGAAGTAGAAAGTACAGGTATTTGTGTTCAACATGTAAGAAGTAGAAAGTACAGGTATTTGAGTTCAACATGTAAGAAGTAGAAAGTACAGGTATTTGACTTCAACATGTAAGAAGTAGAAAGTACAGGTATTTGAGTTCAACATGAGAGAAGTAGAAAGTACAGGTATTTGAGTTCAACATGTGAGAAGTAGAAAGTACAGGTATTTGAGTTCAACATGTAGGAAGTAGAAAGTACAGGTATTTGAGTTCAACATGAGAGAAGTAGAAAGTACAGGTATTTGAGTTCAACATGTGAGAAGTAGAAAGTACAGGTATTTGAGTTCAACATGTGAGAAGTAGAAAGTACAGGTATTTGTGTTCAACATGTAAGAAGTAGAAAGTACAGGTATTTGAGTTCAACGTGTAAGAAGTAGAAAGTACAGGTATTTGAGTTCAACATGTAAGAAGTAGAAAGTACAGGTATTTGAGTTCAACATGAAAGAAGTAGAAAGTACAGGTATTTGAGTTCAACATGAGAGAAGTAGAAAGTACAGGTATTTAAGTTCAACATGAGAGAAGTAGAAAGTACAGGTATTTGTGTTCAACATGTAGAAAGTAGAAAGTACAGGTATTTGTGTTCAACATGTAAGAAGTAGAAAGTACAGGTATTTGTGTTCAACATGTAAGAAGTAGAAAGTACAGGTATTTGTGTTCAACATGTAAGAAGTAGAAAGTACAGGTATTTGTGTTCAACATGTAAGAAGTCAAAGTAAAAAGTCGTCAGAAAAATACATAGTGGAGTAAAGTACTGATACCAGAAAAATGTACGTAACGAAGTATTTGTACTCCACTACTTCCCACCTCTGCCCGATCCCAATAAGAAAGCGGTTCTACCATTTTGGAGCCATCAAAACAAACAACCGTGTTCTTGTGGCCGAAAGAAACGTCGACATGTTGAATCTCCAACCCTCCAGCTAGTGGACTCTACCTCCTGAGCCGCAGGAGATCAGCTCTGTTTCCTTTGTGGTGGCAGCCTTTATGAAGCTGATTTAGTGTGAGCCCAGAAGTGTGTCTTGTGCTCGAGCTACATGATTTGAGCCGGGGTGGAGAATAGGATACAAGCAGGGCTCCTTTACAAACAACCCCCCGAAACTCTGGTCACAGCGTTGAGCCTCTGACCTCTCGCTCTCAATGGGCATTGTGTGGGTCCCGTGGATCGGAGGGTAAAAACAATCCATATAGGTTTAACAGGCATGAAGCGGGACGGATAAAAGCCGGGGACTCTGGAAGAAAGAGGACCTCGTCCAAGCCAAAGGGCGGGTCAAGGGCACGAGGGTAATCTGAGGGGGGGTGAAAGGTCACAGACGTGCAGACAGGAAGTGGGCTGAAGCACCTGGATGAACTTCAAGCTATGGTCACATGTGCAGAATGTAGCCTTGATTGTTGTCTTCTTGTTCTGACAGATGGTTCCAAGATATTGATTTGGAAGACACAAGAAACGTCAAATTAACACTTGGGTGCAGATTAGTTACGATAAGGACATTTTTCTACGCGTGTTAATTTGTTTTACGTGACCAAATATTCTCTGTAAGAAGTCTTAGGAATCTGTTTGCTAATTGGATGCTTTGCCGTCAGAAGTTAAAATTGTGGCCGAACTTTGTTGCCGAAACAAGAATCTGAGAACTGATCACACTTCCGAAAGTGGCGTAAACCTCAAGTCTTTGGACTCGAGTACCAAGTCCTTAAACCAGTTAAATATCGTACCATTTTCGACCTGGAGGTTTTGCAAAATGCAATTCCGTTTTTGTCATATATTTTTTCAACTGGAGCTCAGTAAAGTTACGGCAATTGTCCATGGTGCTGTTCCACCACTGGATCGGTTCAAACAAAGTGGATTGAGGGAATTAAGTGTTGACTTGCGGGAAATTGAAAGGGTTCGTAGACTCAGGAAATTAAATTATTCGTGGCATATGTTTTAATCTTTTGGTTTTGAGGGGAAGTTAACGAGTACTCTTCGGAGTCAAAATGAAGGCATTGGTGTTAAAAGTAGATTTGAAAGTCTTTTTCGATTCTGTCTACTTGAGAAGTAAATTGTGTGACTAGAATCCATGCCATGTCACTCAAGTCCCCCAAAGGTCAATCTGAATAGCAAAGAATAAATAAGCGTTGGATGCAGGGGATTAGAATGCAATTCAAAGCGTAACGCATCCCACTTGTGTCCGATTGGGTTTTTTACAACAGGAAAGATGTGACTTAGAAATCTCAACATCCCTCTGATCCTTGGTTCAACATGGTTTATCATTTTTGACAATTTTTGTATGAAAAAATGAATCCATGTACCGCTGAATTCCAGGATTAGCCCCTGTGTGTTAAATTAAGTCCGTTTCACCGGGTCGTGGAACAGATGGCGGTTTCATTCAGGACTCGGGGTAGTTTCGTTGCCTGGCAATCTCCAGCAAAACCAAATCAAAGATCATAAACTGTCACTTAGGGCCGCTGGAATCTGGGTTTCCACGCAATCTGACCACGAGAGCATCGGTCATCATCATCATCATCATACACCACTCACAACCTGGGCAGAAATTAAGTGGAGGTTAAGATGCAAAGCTGATGAATGAAAGAAATACAAGTGTAAGGCTATAACGAATTCAGAAATCCAATTTTATGGGAATATCTCAGTGGCATAAGTGGTTCCAATTTAAGACACAGATGTACTTTAAAGACCCTACAGGACTATGATAGGAGTGTCTTTTTTATTAGGGAGGCTTATTTATGATAGTCTATCTACTATATCCAGGTTATCGTCCCCGAAATTGGTCGGAAATTAAAAGATTTAAAGATTTAACAGCTATATTTTATGTCTTAAAGTCAGTCGAACGCTAGTGGATTTATATCAATGGGAATTAAACAATATATTACTTTGGATTTCCATTGCAATTCTTTATATCTTATCATTTAACAATATAAGTGTTGTAATATCTCCTGTTCAAGTTAAATCCTTTGCAATGTCATATTTCATACATGTGCTTGTTTTTGGTTTTAAAGCTTTACTTTTGTACTTCCTCTTGTTGCACTGTCCCCTTTTAGCTATAATTTGGCACATTTCCCCATTGTGAGACAAATAAAGCATTACGCTATCTTATCTTTCTTTTTAAATTGTATATCTCCGTTCAAAAAGGGTCATTGTTGCTTCAATATGCAGTACTTGTGTGTTTTATGTTAATGTATTGCACAATGAGCACTGACTAATTTGTTATGTAGGTCATTTTCTTCCGTAAATTGATATTTGTCCACTCTGATTAGTGTGAGTCGTTATTGTTATTGTGCCCAGCATACTTGATACGTGTTTTAAAAATGCATTATTAACTCCAGTGTGTTGCTGGAGGCTCGTTTTATAGCGCTTTTCTACTCTCTCTCTCTCTTTTTATTTCTTCTCTGTCTCCTCTATGTCTCTCTCTCAATGAGTCAAGGCGGGAGTTTACAGGAACAGCAGGCAGGCAAGAGCCTTATCACACCGCGGAGCGACACAGGAATGTATTGTATGCGTTAGAAAGACAGGACAGATGGGGCGAAATAGTGCGCCAAGTTCCCTAAACCGGGCCTTTGGGTGTCAAAACACGTTGTATTAACCTACCCGTGAAAATACAGCCAGAATTAAATATAACTGTTCGGTTTACGTGACGTTACGTGTTAAGTTACGTGTCGTTTTGTGCTGCAAAACAAGACTCACATACACGCACACATACACAAGTGAGCGGCGGAGGAATCCTTAAGGTTGCCAGTGAGTGCTGCGGCGGTGAAAGCACACACAGTAAATTGAGGCTGCGGATGCGGGGAAAACCCGGACTGGATTTTGATGGTAATCTCACGCAAAAACACGTTTTAAAAGTGGAAAAATACAACAAGTAAGTATGATATGGTTTTACTCTGCCTGATGAATATGTTACACGAAATTGTGACATTAAAAACCTCTATATTTGACTACTTTTGGGGTGTTTTTGATCCACTGTTTGCTAATGAGCTGCTTGTGTATAGAGGGAGCGGTTGCTGTACTATGACCTCTATCTGGAGACTCAGATATAAGAGCCCAGACACCAGCTACATAGGGACTGGTTGTACTGGTGGTGGTAAACTGGGACATCCTTGTGCTGAAACATCCTCTAAACTCAGTTAGCAGTCCAGAAAATGATCCACAGAAAGGAAAATCTGGATGTTCAGGTCTGAAATACCCATATTCCTCTGCAGGCTTCTGCAGCATGGCAGACATGTTGGGGGGAAGTTAGCATGACGTTAGCCTCCTTGCAGCATAACAACTTTAAACCTAGTTTCTTATTAAAGTGAATAATCCTAACTCCAGATATCTACTTGTTAGTTTATCTTGATCATAGACTACAAAATATGTCTTATTCAAAATTCATGTCGTGTAAAGACAGGATTTAGAGTGCACTTCTTGTTAGATTTGCAAAAACAATGGCATGGTGCTTGAAATATGATATGTAGTTCCTAAACGTGCGAATATGATGTTAAGGTATGTATCCTTTGATCATTGTTGTATTGAATGCTTGTCTTTGTTTATGGAGCTGCTGTGACGCAAGAACATTATGACCTAAATCTATATTAAGAAATGATAAGTTGACTTGATTAGTTGATATAACTGTCCCTCGTAAAAGAATCACTTTAAATCTCGTGTTTACTTGAGATATACGGTTCTTAAAAATAAGCCATTTAGCACGAAACAGCATTACAAAATGACTGTTTGGGTGAAAGGATCATACCAAGTATACTGAAAGGAGGCAGCCTGATGAAAACCTTAATTTATTGTATAGTTCAAGGCTGCTTTTCTTTAAAAGATCTTTGCCACCCTTATTCCTTTTAATGTGTGTGCATTTCATTATTCATTTTGCTCCAGATATAATTTGTCTACAAAGAGCAGGTTGAAGGCCAAGCCTATGTTCCACCACAGACGTGTTTAGGTCCTCAGTATCTCCATGTTGGTCCTTCACAATTTCTCCAGTCGTCCGGCGCAGGAATGCCTCCGCTGACGGCGATTCTTCTCTAGAACAACAGGGAATTATTTGGAAAGGGTGGCAAAATCAACACACCGTCTGTCGAGTATGCCCCTGCTATTCTGGGTCCTTTTGGCTCCACTGCGTGTTGTCGGAGGATCAAAGCCCCGCCGGAGATGTCAGCCTGAAGGGAGGCGATGCACAGTTTAATCAAACATTGGTGGGCCTCTGTGTTCTGTGTCATGTGCCACCGGTTCAAAGAAATGACACATTAAGAAAAACCATGGGGAGAAATCCCCCCCTTTGGAGCGAGGCGACTTCAAACCCATGCACATGTGCTCATTCCCGCTTAAGACACACAAATCTGCATTGAGGTGCAATTGAAATGCATCCAAGAAATGTTTGGGTGCATTTAAAAGACAGAAAATCCTCTAATCAATGTTTGCATCATAGACGGAGATGTAATTTCTGCTTCCCCCGAGATGCCGCATGTAGCCAAAATGGGTATTCAAAAAAAATACTATTCTATGGATTGCATCAATATTATTTACCGCTTTCTTAGACAACTTCACGTTCAACTCAAATAATCTTAATTAGGTTTTGAGGAAAACATATCTCTCCCAGATGACAGTCGCAGTTTAAAATGCATGTAAATGGAAACAAACCAGAACTTACACAAAAAAGGAACTATGCTAACGGCCCGTCCCACACAGCGGCGTGCGCTGACGCCCCTGACACACAAGCAGCGGTTTGATTGGCTAGAGCTTGCACTGGCATACGATTCGATTGGCTGATGCCTCGCCGAGGCGTCAAAAGTTGAACATTGCTCAACTTTTGCAGCGAGCAACGCCAGCAACGCTCCACGTCGCTTCCCACAATGCATTTCGGCTAAAAGTGACGTCACCCCATTCAAAGTGAACGGGGAAGCGTCAACGCACGCCGCTGTGCGGACGGCCGTAACGCTTCAAAACTACTTGGTTAAGTTTTGGTTTATCTTTGGCATAAAAAAGCGTTAAAACCCAAAAATGCATAACGTTTAGGCAACAGAACAACGTATGTTAGTCGTATTGACCTACCCGTGAAAATACAGCCTGAATTAAATATAACTGTTCGGTTTACGTGACGTTACGTAAGCATTTTGTAAGCATACAAAATGTGAAGGACACAAACGTAAAAAAATAAATATGTTTAGGCAACAAAAATACTCGGTTAAGTTTCGGTTCAGCGTTTACACAGTTACAAAAAAAGGCAGAATAAAAACATTTCGGCAACAAAACTACACGGTTGGATTTAGGGTGAGGGTTAAACATTTGAGAATAAACAAAATGTTGGCCACACATCTATTTAGTTTGGCTTAAAATAAGTATGTTGGTTTCCCTTGGAAGCAAATCGCCCCCATGCACCTTTAGTTGTATTCAGTACCACAGGCGACCGGTGTCCCGGCACTTGTAATTGAGTGTCCCACAGTTACACCGTGTTATATGACATTTGATAAAGGCTCTGGAGGAAACGTCTCTGCTGTTTTGATTTGGACTCCATCACTGACGGGTTGTTTGCTATTTGGGGGTCTGCCTGGCCTGATAATACCCTTTCTGTCACGTCTGCCTGACACAAAGTGCCGCCACTCGGATGGGGGTTCACCGTCCCCTAAAAGCCCAGCTGTCAGCGGTTACATAATAGCGGAGGCTTGTTGGACTCGCTGGAGGCTTTGTGTGCTTGTCACTGAGTGTGATTGCGGGTAAGATTAAGCTGCGGGCGAGGAGCCTCGGTGAAGGGGTTCCTACCTGCTGTCCTGCGGAGGAGAAACAGATCTTTAATGCACAGAGACCGTCTGATTTCTTCCTTATCAGATTCAGAACACTTCCTTTATCTTTATTATTATATGTAGTAATCTAAAAATGGTTGGATTGTTTGAATTTTTTTTTCAAAATAAAGTATGTTTTCAAAAAAAATAATGTTTAAATATATTTTTTCAAAATAAAAGTCGGTTTTTGAAACGTTTTGATTTAAAAAAAGTATAATCATTAAAAAAAAATGTTCATAATGATATCATTTTTGAAGTGAGGTAAAAGCACGTTTGCAATCACAGCCGAGTCAAGGACATGCACGTGATTCCAGTAAACATGATTTAATAATCAACGAGCGTGAAACCATTAAAATCACGGATAGCGGGGGTTTGGGGGTGCACGGGGTATTGTGGAGAGACCTGATTTCCCCAGGGCTCGCGTGGTTAATTCAGTGTATTATCGCACTGTTTATCCGAAGCGGGGCCGAAGATCCTCAGAGGGGGCACGGAGAGGAGAGAGGGTCCGGGCATTTCTGAGGGGCTAAATAGCCTCGTTTAGATCAGTGACACGTGGGTAATGTCAATGTGGAAACAACACAACCGGTTAGGTTTAGTTAAACATGGATGTCTTGAAGTGAGTTAGTCGGTATTTAAGTTACCAGCTTCACTTTAAATAACTGAACGCTAAAACAAAACGATTTGGGTTGGTTTAATGTTAGCAAAGAACTATGAGGCAACACATTGTGGGTTAGCTTCAATAAAGATTCAACTCTTCCTCTCCTTCCTCCTCCTCTTCCTCCCCTCTTCCTCCACCTCTCCTCTTCCTCCACCTTCTCTTCCTCTCCTTCCTCCTCTCCTTCCTCTTCCTGTTAATCCACACCAGTTTTTTCCTCTCTCCACTGCTTTGAACGGAGAGCCTTACATTAAATCTGTGTTTCTGCATAACCGGCCCTGTATGTATTTTCCTCTCTCTCTCTCTCTCTCTCTCTCTCTCTCTCTCTCTCTCTCTCTCTCTCTCTCTCTCTCTCTCTCTCTCTCTCTCCTCTCTCTCTCTCTCTCTCCTCTCCTCTCCCTCTCTCTCTCTCCCCCCCCTCTCCCTCTCTCCTCTCCCTCTCTCTCCCTCTCTCTCTCCCCCCCTCTCTCTCTCTCTCCTCTCCTCTCTCTTTCTCCCCCCTCTCTCTCTCTCTCTCCTCTCCTCTCTCTCTCCCCTCTCTCCCCTCTCCCTCTCTCTCTCTCCCCTCTCTTTCCTCTCCCCCTCTCTCTCTCTCTCCCTCTCTCTCTCCCCTCTCTCTCTCCCCCTCTCTCTCCTTCTCCCCTCTCTCTCCTCTCTCTCTCTCTCTCTCTCTCTCTCTCTCTCTCTATCCCCCCCCCTCTCTCTCTCTCTCTCTCTCCACTATCTCCCTGAATTCTTCCAACACAACAGCAAATAAGCAGCATGGCAGAAGGAAAGCGAGTGTGGGGGTTCACTGTGTACAGCACCACGTTGCCATTTGACGAAAGCTGTGGCTATGGAAACCCCTCAGTCTCCCCTTAGTGTGTGTTTACGTTGCCAGGCCTGACTGGCAGATAAGGGCGCACTGGGGGAAGAGCCTCTTTTAAAATGCAATGTTTTCAGCAGCTCCGCCCTCATCTTTTTATATTCTCTTAAAATAGGCCTCAGTGGCAGGTTCAAATGAGGCAGAATAAATTACTTTAACTATATTTTGCCCTTTCCCACCCGCCCCACACGGGCTTGATGTGTTCAGACATGGCTCTCCTCGGTGCCTGAAATTAAAAACATCAGCAGGAGAGGACTCTTTAAAGGAGAGACACTACATACTGATATACACCTGAACATCAGCAGGAGAGGACTCTTTAAAGTAGAGACACTACATACTGATATACACCTGAACATCAGCAGGAGAGGACTCTTTAAAGTAGAGACACTACATACTGATATACACCTGAACATCAGCAGGAGAGGACTCTTTAAAGTAGAGACACTACATACTGATATACACCTGAACATCAGCAGGAGAGGACTCTTTAAAGTAGAGACACTACGTACTGATATACACCTGAACATCAGCAGGAGAGGACTCTTTAAAGTAGAGACACTACACACTGATATACACCTGAACATCAGCAGGAGAGGACTCTTTAAAGTAGAGACACTACATACTGATATACACCTGAACATCAGCAGGAGAGGACTCTTTAAAGTAGAGACACTACGTACTGATATACACCTGAACATCAGCAGGAGAGGACTCTTTAAAGTAGAGACACTACACACTGATATACACCTGAACATCAGCAGGAGAGGACTCTTTAAAGTAGAGACACTACCTACTGATATACACCTGAACACCAGCAGGAGAGGACTCTTTAAAGTAGAGACACTACATACTGATATACACCTGAACATCAGCAGGAGAGGACTCTTTAAAGTAGAGACACTACATACTGATACACACCTGAACATCAGCAGGAGAGGACTCTTTAAAGTAGAGACACTACATACTGATATACACCTGAACATCAGCAGGAGAGGACTCTTTAAAGTAGAGACACTACATACTGATATACACCTGAACATCAGCAGGAGAGGACTCTTTAAAGTAGAGACACTACATACTGATATACACCTGAACATCAGCAGGAGAGGACTCTTTAAAGTAGAGACACTACATACTGATATACACCTGAACATCAGCAGGAGAGGACTCTTTAAAGTAGAGACACTACATACTGATATACACCTGATCATCAGCAGGAGAGGACTCTTTAAAGTAGAGACACTACATACTGATACACACCTGAACATCAGCGGGAGAGGACTCTTTAAAGTAGAGACACTACATACTGATATACACCTGAACATCAGCGGGAGAGGACTCTTTAAAGTAGAGACACTACATACTGATATACACCTGAACATCAGCAGGGAGAGGACTCTTTAAAGTAGAGACACTACATACTGATATACACCTGAACATCAGCGGGAGAGGACTCTTTAAAGTAGAGACACTACATACTGATATACACCTGAACATCAGCAGGGAGAGGACTCTTTAAAGTAGAGACACTACATACTGATATACACCTGAACATCAGCGGGAGAGGACTCTTTAAAGTAGAGACACTACATACTGATATACACCTGAACATCAGCAGGGAGAGGACTCTTTAAAGTAGAGACACTACATACTGATACACACCTGAACATCAGCAGGAGAGGACTCTTTAAAGTAGAGACACTACATACTGATATACACCTGAACATCAGCAGGAGAGGACTCTTGAAAGTAGAGACACTACTACTGATATACACCTGAACATCAGCAGGAGAGGACTCTTTAAAGTAGAGACACTACCTACTGATATACACCTGAACACCAGCAGGAGAGGACTCTTTAAAGTAGAGACACTACATACTGATATACACCTGAACATCAGCAGGAGAGGACTCTTTAAAGTAGAGACACTACATACTGATAAACACCTGAACATCAGCAGGAGAGGACTCTTTAAAGTAGAGACACTACATACTGATAAACACCTGAACATCAGCAGGAGAGGACTCTTTAAAGTAGAGACACTACATACTGATATACACCTGAACATCAGCAGGAGAGGACTCTTTAAAGTAGAGACACATATCGATAGAGTCCACATGATTAAAGCTGTCATTCCTTATTGATTTTTTGTTTTCAATCCAAGCAAACAGCTGAGGATTAAGCAAGCGATGATATACATGGCACGGATCCACAATATTTCGCACCTTTCCAGTATGTCTTTTTTTGTAATTGATTCTCAAACAGCTTTTTCGAATGAATCACTTTCGCTTTTGTGATGCTTCCGTACCCTAATGCTAAATTGCGTTGGGGCCAGTTGTCTGGAGGAGAGGAACCATACTACGGAGACACGTGCCAAACAGAAAGCCCTTGCTTGGCACCATGTTGTGGGCATCATGCCTCCGCCAGCCTTCACTCTGCACATCTCCGTGCCAACCTTTTATAAATGCCCTATTTGGCAAAGACGTGCCCGGCAGTGTCTCTTAAGGTTCTGGTTCAAACACCCTCTTCAAATGTGAACCCGATCCAAATCCTTAAACGATCCAAATGATGCGTTCCAAATTGTAAGCTCTCATATCGCATTCAGAGGACAACCGCGGATTATGTTTTATCAACTCGACTGGCAACAGATGGAGAGAAACTGGAAAGTCATATGTGCCGTTTCGTTTTACTTTATTGTCGCACATTATGGAGGATTTCGTTGGTTCATCTCGGCATCCTCGTGCGTCTAAACCCACGGAGAGAGAGGACAGGTAGCAGCTGCTGCAGACACACGGCACTCAGGGTTTGTGTTCTGTGGCGTTGGAGGTGTGTCGCCAAAGCGAAAGGGGGTAATTACGGCCTCGCTCTTTCATCAGCATTTCAATGCAAAGATTGGAGATCCCCCCCCCCAGCCCCCCCCCACCCCTATCTTTAACCCCTCGGGCGCCTAATCAAGGTCCCCTACTGTTCTTCATCAATATATTCTCAGATATATACAGAACCTGTCCCTGATTGGCTGAAAAACCAAACCGATCATTGCAGCATTACCCATAATCCCCTCTGTTTCAGCCCTGTTTCCAAAGTGCTGATTCTCTGTCTGTTACTTTAGATGAAGACAAGGAGCCCCTCCCCACGCCCCTCTGAGAGACATCTGGTTACAAAGAACTCAATGGAGCTCTAGAGGAGATTCAGGTGATAAGGTGTGGGGGGAGGGGGGGTTACCTTGTTGCTGATTGGCTAATGGTTACACAAGACAACACATCGTTTATGGCCAAAATCTGATCAGCTCATTTTCAGACAGGTTTTTATAGAAATGGATCAAAAAGAGAGAAAATCTTTGTTCCTGAAACTTTCAGAGTCTCTTTCCACAGAGGGGACACATGTTGATGTAGAAGAGACATGAAGAAGAGGGGACACATGTTGATGTAGAAGAGACATGAAGAAGAGGGGACACGTGTTGATGTAGAAGAGACATGGAGAAGAGGGGACACATGTTGATGTAGAAGAGACATGAAGAAGAGGGGACACATGTTGATGCAGAAGAGACATGGAGAAGAGGGGACACATGTTGATGTAGAAGAGACATGAAGAAGAGGGGACACATGTTGATGTAGAAGAGACATGGAGAAGAGGGGACACATGTTGATGTAGAAGAGACATGAAGAAGAGGGGACACATGTTGATGTAGAAGAGACATGAAGAAGAGGGGACACATGTTGATGTAGAAGAGACATGAAGAAGAGGGGACACATGTTGATGTAGAAGAGACATGGAGAAGAGGGGACACATGTTGATGTAGAAGAGACATGGAGAAGAGGGGACACATGTTGATGTAGAAGAGACATGAAGAAGAGGGGACACATGTTGATGTAGAAGAGACATGAAGAAGAGGGGACACATGTTGATGTAGAAGAGACATGAAGAAGAGGGGACACATGTTGATGTAGAAGAGACATGGAGAAGAGGGGACACATGTCGATGTAGAAGAGACATGGAGAAGAGGGGGACACATGTCGATGTAGAAGAGACATGGAGAAGAGGGGACACATGTCGATGTAGAAGAGACATGGAGAAGAGGGGACACATGTCGATGTAGAAGAGACATGGAGAAGAGGGGACACATGTCGATGTAGAAGAGACATGAAGAAGAGGGGACACATGTCGATGTAGAAGAGACATGAAGAAGAGGGGACACATGTTGATGTAGAAGAGACATGGAGAAGAGGGGACACATGTTGATGTAGAAGAGACATGGAGAAGAGGGGACACATGTCGATGTAGAAGAGACATGAAGAAGAGGGGACACATGTCGATGTAGAAGAGACATGGAGAAGAGGGGACACATGTCGATGTAGAAGAGACATGAAGAAGAGGGGACACATGTTGATGTAGAAGAGACATGGAGAAGAGGGGACACATGTTGATGTAGAAGAGACATGAGAGAAGAGGGGACACATGTTGATGAAGAAGAGACATGGAGAAGAGGGGACACATGTTGATGTAGAAGAGACATGAAGAAGAGGGGACACATGTTGATGTAGAAGAGAGATGAAGAAGAGGGGACACATGTCGATGTAGAAGAGACATGGAGAAGAGGGGACACATGTCGATGTAGAAGAGACATGGAGAAGAGGGGACACATGTTGATGAAGAAGAGACATGGAGAAGAGGGGACACATGTTGATGTAGAAGAGACATGAAGAAGAGGGGACACATGTTGATGTAGAAGAGAGATGAAGAAGAGGGGACACATGTTGATGTAGAAGAGAGATGAAGAAGAGGGGACACATGTTGATGTAGAAGAGACATGAAGAAGAGGGGACACATGTTGATGTAGAAGAGAGATGAAGAAGAGGGGACACATGTTGATGTAGAAGAGAGATGAAGAAGAGGGGACACATGTCGATGTAGAAGAGACATGAAGAAGAGGGGACACATGTCGATGTAGAAGAGACATGAAGAAGAGGGGACACATGTTGATCAGCTTTCTGAATATACTTATATTTGCTTTATTTATATTCTAATCGCCAGAAGGAAACAAATCTATCAGAATCTGAATGCTTTATTTATCCCGGGGGGAAACTGGGTAAAAAGCTATAAACAAACATGACGGTCACATGCGGTCACATGACGGTCACATGACTTCACGTCACCACGACTAAAATGGCAAACGAGTGTCCGGCGTGATGACGTCTAATAGCCTCAATTAGCCTCTTGTTGGCAAAAAACAAAATGTGAGGACACATGGAAGCTTCAGAAATTCACACGTTGGATAGATTCAGCCCCTAGTGTTGCTGATATAGGCTTAGTTTGTCGGGGGACATCTTACTTCTTCCTTCTCTCTGTCTGTCCCTGTGTCCTCTCATGTTCCCATTAACCCAGCTTCCCCAAATGTCTTTCTTTTTGGTGTCTATATACGCTGGGATCCGGAGTCATGGATGATCCTGCGGTCCTGTGTCCTGGATCGTGAGTCGTGGCTGTGGTCCTGGATCATCGGTCCTGATGGATATCCTCGTGGATTCATCTTCCTATTATACACACATGCATTTCCAAACATCTGGACTACCTATGTTGCAAATGTATTATCTTTTCAATTTCCACACGGCATCTATTGCAGTCTGTCCGTCCTGGGAGAGGGATCCCTCCTCTGTTGCTCTCCCTGAGGTTTCTCCATGTTCCCTTTAAACTGTGGGGTTTCTCCTGAAGGGTCTAAGGACAGAGGGTCTAAGGACAGAGGGTCTGAGGACAGAGGGTCTAAGGACAGAGGGTCTAAGGACAGAGGGTCTGAGAACAGAGGGCCTAAGGACAGAGGGTCTGAGGACAGAGGGTCTGAGGACAGAGGGTCTAAGGACAGAGGGTCTGAGGACAGAGGGACTAAGGACAGAGGGTCTGAGGACAGAGGGTCTAAGGACAGAGGGTCTAAGGACAGAGGGTCTGAGAACAGAGGGCCTAAGGACAGAGGGTCTGAGGACAGAGGGTCTGAGGACAGAGGGTCTGAGGACAGAGGGACTAAGGACAGAGGGTCTGAGGACAGAGGGACTAAGGACAGAGGGTCTAAGGACAGAGGGTCTAAGGACAGAGGGTCTGAGAACAGAGGGCCTAAGGACAGAGGGTCTGAGGACAGAGGGTCTGAGGACAGAGGGTCTGAGGACAGAGGGTCTAAGGACAGAGGGTCTAAGGACAGAGGGTCTG
>CM070488.1:31273247-31624787 GCA_036324585.1 Champsocephalus esox | reverse complement strand
TCTCAGTTTCACGTGTATATCAGTATGTAGTGCCTCTACTTTAAAGAGTCCTCTCCTGCTGATGTTCAGGTGCATATCAGTATGTAGTGTCTCTACTTTAAAGAGTCCTCTCCTGCTGATGTTCAGGTGCATATCAGTAAGTAGTGTCTCTACTTTAAAGAGTCCTCTCCTGCTGATGTTCAGGTGCATATCAGTATGTAGTGTCCTCTACTTTAAAGAGTCCTCTCCTGCTGATGTTCAGGTGTATATCAGCATGTATGTCTCTACTTTAAAGAGTCCTCTCCTGCTGATGTTCAGGTGTATATCAGCATGTAGTGTCTCTACTTTAAAGAGTCCTCTCCTGCTGATGTTCAGGTGTATATCAGCATGTAGTGTCTCTACTTTAAAGAGTCCTCTCCTGCTGATGTTCAGTGTATATCAGTATGTAGTGTCTCTACTTTAAAGAGTCCTCTCCTGCTGATGTTCAGGTGTATATCAGCATGTAGTGTCTCTACTTTAAAGAGTCCTCTCCTGCTGATGTTCAGGTGTATATCAGTGTGTAGTGTCTCTACTTTAAAGAGTCCTCTCCTGCTGATGTTCAGGTGTATATCAGTGTGTAGTGTCTCTACTTTAAAGAGTCCTCTCCTGCTGATGTTCAGGTGTATATCAGCATGTAGTGTCTCTACTTTAAAGAGTCCTCTCCTGCTGATGTTCAGGTATATATCAGTATGTAGTGTCTCTACTTAAAGAGTCCTCTCCGCTGATGTTCAGGTGTATATCAGTATGTAGTGTCTCTACTTAAAGAGTCCCCTCCTGCTGATGTTCAGGTGTATATCAGTATGTAGTGTCTCTACTTTAAAGAGTCCTCTCCTGCTGATGTTCAGGTGTATATCAGTGTGTAGTGTCTCTACTTTAAAGAGTCCTCTCCTGCTGATGTTCAGGTGTATATCAGTATGTAGCGTCTCTACTTTAAAGAGTCCTCTCCTGCTGATGTTCAGGTGTATATCAGTATGTAGCGTCTCTACTTTAAAGAGTCCTCTCCTGCTGATGTTCATGTGTATATCAGTATGTAGTGTCTCTACTTAAAGAGTCCTCTCCTGCTGATGTTCAGTGTATATCAGTATGTAGTGTCTCTACTTTAAAGAGTCCTCTCCTGCTGAAGTTCAGGTGTATATCAGTAGTAGTGTCTCTACTTTAAAGAGTCCTCTCCTGCTGATGTTCAGGTGTATAATCAGTATGTGTGTCTCTACTTTAAAGAGTCCTCTCCTGCTGATGTTCAGGTGTATATCAGTATGTAGTGTCTCTACTTTAAAGAGTCCTCTCCTGCATGATGTTCAGGTGTATATCAGTATGTAGTGTCTCTACTTTAAAGAGTCCTCTCCTGCTGATGTTCAGGTGTATATCAGTGTGTAGTGTCTCTACCCTAAGAGTCCTCTCCTGCTGATGTTCAGGTGTATATCAGTATGTAGCGTCTCTACTTTAAAGAGTCCTCTCCTGCTGATGTTCAGGTGTATATCAGTATGTAGCGTCTCTACTTTAAAGAGTCCTCTCCTGCTGATGTTCAGGTGTATATCAGTATGTAGTGTCTCTACTTTAAAGAGTCCTCTCCTGCTGATGTTCAGGTGTATATCAGTATGTAGTGTCTCTACTTTAAAGAGTCCTCTCCTGCTGAAGTTCAGGTGTATATCAGTAGGTAGTGTCTCTACTTTAAAGAGTCTTCTCCTGCTGATGTTCAGGTGTATATCAGTATGTAGTGTCTCTACTTTAAGAGTCCTCTCCTGCTGATGTTCAGGTGTATATCAGTATGTAGTGTCCTACTTTAAAGAGTCCTCTCCTGCTGATGTTCAGGTGTATATCAGTATGTCGTGTCTCTACTTTAAAGAGTCCTCTGCAGACCGTTTACATGCACTAAAGCCGATAGAACAGGAGAGGGAAACCCCTAGAAGCAGAACACGGCCTCTCTCAGGACGTTTTTGAAGATCTGCTTCTCAGCGCGTTTCCCAAATATTGACTTTAGATGAAGTCTCTTCTCTCACAGACGCTCTTTGGTTTCTCACAGAGGAATTCCTCAACACTGGCCTTTCCATTCGTCATGCCAACATGAATCAGGACTTTCCACTTGCAACACACACATCGATTTCTTCATTTAGCTGTTGGATTATTATTAAATGTCTCACTTCTGTTTTTGAGCCGTAAATACGGAAGTAAAAACGCCTGAAACATTTCGCAATAACGTCATCTGTGGTCGTGCATTTCTAAACGTGAATTTGTTGCATTTTTGAAAACCGATGCTTAGACTGTCAAGTGTTTTGAACATTTGAAAAAACAGACATTTTATCACGATAAAAAAAGCTGGAGAAAAGCATTTTAAAACGATTGAATACGCAAAACTTGAGTAAGACTCAGATATAGTGGCACAGTTCGCTTCATCTATAGCAGGGTGTCAAACTCAATTTCATCGCGGGCCACATTCGCATAAAGTTAGCACTCAAAGGGCCGGTTGTATCCTATAAATATATAAAAATAATGTATTATATTACATTACTGCCTCGGCATTGGATTATTATCGATAGATAATAACTTACGTCTGAAAGGCAGCAGAGTCCAGGGCAAATAACTGCAAGTCTCTTCAGTGCGCATGTCACAAAATGAGATGCATTGTGGGACATGTAGTTTATGGCAGCCTGCTTCTGTAGAGTGGCATGTAACGTATTATATTCCTTGCAAGCTCTTGCGGGGCCACATAAATGAAGTCGCGGGCCGGCTTTGGCCCCCGGCCTTGAGTTTGACACCCCTGATCTAAAGGCTTAAACACTTCCAAGTAGCTTCTTAATCAAAGCTGAATGATAACTGTGGATTTCTTACTTCTCACATATCGGCATTTGAGTCATTGTGAACGTGAAACTATTGAGCAATCCAGCTCCGAAACGCCGAGCGCAGTAACCTTTAAGACCTTTTATTAAAGAATAGCATTGTTAACCATGGGAACAGTTACAGAAGGGTTGTTGGTTCTGGTGAAGAAAATACACCGTATACAATTACAACCGTATACAATTACACACACACACACACACACACACACACACACACACACACACACACCACACACACACACACACACACACACACACACACACACACACCACACACACACACACACACACACACACACACACACACACCACACACACACACACAACACACACACACACACACACACACACACACACACACACACACACACACACACACACACACACACACACACACACACACACACACACACACACACACACACACACCACACACACACACACACACACCACACACACACACACACACACCACACACACACACACACACACACACCACACACACACACACACACACACACCACACACACACACACACACACACACACTTGCTTGCTTGCTTATGTTGTCCATCGAATCCGATGATGACGTCCACTTCTACCGGTGAGTTCTTCGGTGGCTGAATCGCCCTACCTTGGACCCACAGATCTATAGCAGGTCGGACAAGTGTATGTGGTGCAGTAGCCACGGCAACTGAGTCTCCTCTCCTGTCTCCTGGCTGTCCTTTCCTCCTCCAGCATTGGGGTCCCATCCCGGCACAGCTGGCGCCAGGTGTTACGGTCAGCAGCAGCGTCCTCCAGGGCCTCAGGTCTGATCTTCTTTAACGCAGTCTTCAGCTGGCCGTCATGGCGCTTCTTCTGCCCTCCAGCAGAGCGTCGGCCACGGTGGCGGTCAGTCCCGTCCGGCTGCACGCTCTCACCCGGCAGTGAGAACAGCCTGGAGGTCTGTGAGATACGAGAGCACAGTCGTCTGCACACTGTAGCTCAAGGACTCTCTCCTTTGCAGTTTGGTGGTTGCCTGGAGCCTCCTGATGTTGAAGAGGTTGCCATCTAGACGAAAGTCCACTGCCACACCGCTACTGTCCTCAATCTCCTTGTGGAGGAGCTGGTGACACATAGCGGGAAGATGTTAAAAAGTACTGGTGCTACCCCTGCCTTACCCCTGTGTGTACAGGGAGGGGAGACTCTGTCCTCCTATAATAATCCTTATATTTATTATAGCGCTTTATCAAAGACTCTCAAAGCGCTTTACAAATACACATTACACATACAGATCATACATGTAACGGTCATGTTACCGTGTGACCCGTCCCTATAGACACCCGAGCAGTCATTCCATCAGGACATTGGCGGAGATGTTGACAAACTTCCCATAAAAGTTCTCTCTGGACACACACACACACACACACACACACACACACATCTGACAAAAAAAGTGAGATTCTCAGAAGAAACTCTAAATCTGACTTTGGGTCAGATCTAAATCAACATGTGGCACTGATCCCCTTCCATAGAAGAAACCAATAGAACCTGAAAACCAAGAACCAGTCGGTAAAGGAGGCTTGAACACTTGAACACTTCCAATTAGCTTAGTAATTGCAAAGTTGGATGATAACTATCAGCGGATTCTTTCCTTCACACATTTGATTCATCGTGGATATGAAACTATTGACCATTCCAGCTTTAAATGGTGAATGGACTGTACTTATATGGCGCTTTATCCAGTCTTTACGACCCTCAAAGCGCTTTACAGACTACATGTCATTCACCCATTCATACTGAGCAGTGCCACTTGCTCTAGGACCTAACATTCACACACCGTTGGCCATGCCATCGGGAGCACTCAGGGTTAAGTATCTTGCCCAAGGATACACCGACATGTTGACTGCACGGCTGGGATCGAACCCACGACCTTCTGGTTGAAAGACGACCGCACTCCCTCGCAGCCACAGTCGCCCTTTAAAAACGCCTAAAAGGACAGTAGGCTTATTGTAATACTTGTGACATCCTCTTAACATTGTCGTCTTTCCAAAATGCCATACACAGGACAGAAACCGCTCGTAAAGTTGCGCAGTAACCGGTTAGAACTCTTTATAAAAAGAATAGCATTTTTACCAAGGGAACAGTGACAGAAGTGTCTTTGGCTTCTGGTGAACAGAATACACCGTGTACAATTTGATACACACACACACACACACACACACACAACACACACACTCAGCCTTCCCTTATGATTTCCCACAGGCGCTGGGAACTGAGTGTAAATCAAGGCAGAAATTCCTCCACTTGGACGGCTCATTTGTCCACAGGCTGGTTAGGCGGGGAGCAGGAGGCGAGGCGGCGCGTGTCAATAAATCATCCGACACGCGGATATATTTATGCCCTCAGCAATGAGTTTAACAAGAAGAGCAGTCCTTGAAGCAATATCCTAAGTGGCACTTCATCCTCATCTCCTTCTTCCCCCCTCCCCCCCTCCTCTTCCCTCAGGAGGCTTTCTGATTGTGAAGTGCAGAAGATGCTTCACCAAAACAGACGAAACCCCAGACACCGGCTGCCGTCTCTGGGCTCAAAAGGATCCAGAGATGTGGAGGACTTCACTTCCTTGTTCATAATTAAAGTCCTCAACCTTAATCTGACCCAGTGTCCTTGCAGCTGCGCTGATTGAGCCTCTGCTTTATACAGGGATCAGAATCCACCCTTCAGCTGCGAAGTGAGGGGCATCCTGTTCAATTATTATTCCACGCAAGTCACAGGATAAGGACATGGTGGAAGGTGACGAGGAGGACACCAAATCATTGCCACCTGTAAACTGCCGACTTTGATAATATGAACTCGTGGAGTTTGGGTATAAAGTAAATGGAAATACTCAAGGAAAGTACACTTAGAGTGGGGTAGGTAAGTTTGAGAAACCGGCTCGAGATCGCTAGGATTTGAAAATACACAACCGGAGAAAATCTGCCACTTCCTCACAGAGCCCCTCCTCCAACGGACGCGCACATGACCAATGAGGGCACGAGATAAGTTTGTGCCCCGATGGAAGGCTGACAGGCAGGTAGGCCGTCCAGTTACTTTAGCTAGCCCGGCTAAACGATTGGTTGTACTTCTTACGGCCCGTCCACACTACAGCGTCGACAGCTCCAATCTGCCCATTCACTTTCAATGGGGTGACGTCACGTTGCCTCGCTTTTTCGCCGAACTGAATTGTGGGTAGCAGAGCGGTCCGTCTCCGCCGGAGTAGCCAGCGCCAGCCAATCAAATCCCGCTTCCCAAAATCTGACAGCTGAAGCCGTAGCCAATCAAACCACGTCTAGGCTGGGAGAGATATCCCGCCGTTCATTTCTATATTTCAAAAAAAGTCGGAGGAGAAACTAACTATCGCCGTAGCAACACCCGGTTTTGTATGACCAGACCCTCTTCACCTACCGGGATACAAACCGAGGAACCAGCATGGAGGGAGGGGGCAGAGACAGTGGGGAACTGGTAGGGTTTCGCCTGTTTGGGGAGTTTATATATATATATATATATATTGCTCGCATAAAATCCCCGGGGTTTTGCTTTGTATGTCGGGGGCGGGACATTCATGTGATTGGTTGTTGGTCGCGTTGCTTGAATAAAATCCCCAAGCTCCAGACACGCCCAGCTCCAAGCTCTCTTTGAAGCTGTCGTGTGGACGCTCCGTCACAGTATCACGGCTTCTACAGATGACATTTTTTCATGTATTTGTTGTCAAAGCACTTCAGATATTCATTGCTATCGGGATGTCAGAGCATTCCATGGAATATAACAACAAGTGTATCTCGAGCCGGTTCCTGAAACGTACCTACCCCGCCTTTAACTTAAAAGTACGTACTTCAGTGAAGTACTTTCCACAACTAGGTGTCCCAGCAGTAACACCCGTTGTAGTGATATTGTCGCCTACTTTCTTTAACATAGTGAAAATATAGTTAATTCGCCTGCATGTGGATGTGTGAATAATATATAACATTTCAACATGGATATAACTGACGTCTTCATGCGGATGATTCAGAGCAATGAATGCGGAACAAGTGGCGAATGGACGGGAATTATAAGATGCTGTTCCATTCTTTGCAACGACACATTGAATGGTGACTCAAAATCATTGCAACATGTGTCCCCTCTTCTTCATGTCTCTTCTACATCAACATGTGTCCCCTCTTCTTCATGTCTCTTCTACATCAACATGTGTTCCCTTTCTTCATGTCTCTTCTACATCAACATGTGTCCCCTCTTCTCCATGTCTCTTCCACATCAACATGTGTCCCCTCTTCTTCATGTCTCTTCTACATCAACATGTGTCCCCTCTTCTTCATGTCTCTTCTTCATCAACATGTGTCCCCTCTTCTCCATGTCTCTTCTACATCAACATGTGTCCCCTCTTCTTCATGTCTCTTCTACATCAACATGTGTCCCCTCTTCTCCATGTCTCTTCTACATCAACATGTGTCCCCTCTTCTCCATGTCTCTTCTACATCAACATGTGTCCCCTCTTCTCCATGTCTCTTCTACATCAACATGTGTCCCCTCTTCTTCATGTCTCTTCTACATCAACATGTGTCCCCTCTTCTCCATGTCTCTTCTACATCAACATGTGTCCCCTCTTCTCCATGTCTCTTCTACATCAACATGTGTCCCCTCTTCTCCATGTCTCTTCTACATCAACATGTGTCCCCTCTTCTTCATGTCTCTTCTACATCACCATGTGTCCCCTCTTCTTCATGTCTCTTCTACATCACCATGTGTCCCTCTCTTCATGTCTCTTCTACATCACCATGTGTCCCCTCTTCTTCATGTCTCTTCTACATCAACATGTGTCCCCTCTTCTTCATGTCTCTTCTACATCAACATGTGTCCCCTCTTCTTCACGTCTCTTCTACATCAACATGTGTCCCTCTTCTTCACGTCTCTTCTACATCAACATGTGTCCCCCTCTTCTCCATGTCTCTTCTGCATCAACATGTGTCCCCTCTTCTTCATGTCTCTTCTACATCAACATGTGTCCCCTCTTCTCCATGTCTCTTCTACATCAACATGTGTCCCCTCTTCTTCATGTCTCTTCTACATCAACATGTGTCCCCTCTTCTTCATGTCTCTTCTACATCAACATGTGTTCCCTCTTCTTCCATGTCTCTTCTACATCAACATGTGTCCCCTCTTCTCATGTCTCTTCCACATCAACATGTGTCCCCTCTTCTCCATGTCTCTTCCACATCAACACGTGTCCCCTCTTCTTCATGTCTCTTCTACATCAACATGTGTCCCCTCTTCTTCATGTCTCTTCTACATCAACACGTGTCCCCTCTTCTCCATGTCTCTTCTACATCAACATGTGTCCCCTCTTCTTCATGTCTCTTCTACATCAACATGTGTCCCCTCTTCTCCATGTCTCTTCTACATCACCATGTGTCCCCTCTTCTCCATGTCTCTTCTACATCAACACGTGTCCCCTCTTCTTCATGTCTCTTCTACATCAACATGTGTCCCCTCTTCTTCATGTCTCTTCTACATCAACATGTGTCCCCCTCTTCTCCATGTCTCTTCTACATCAACATGTGTCCCCTCTCTCCATGTCTCTTCTACATCAACATGTGTCACCTCTTCTCCATGTCTCTACATCAACATGTGTCCCCTCTTCTTGAGCTGATCAGATGTTGGCCACTTTATGATGTCATAACGATGTGTTGTCTTGTGTAACCATTAGCCAATCAGAAACCAAGGTAACTATCACCTGAATCTCCTCTAGAGCTCCATGAGTTCTTTGTAACCAGATGTCTCTCAGAGGGGCGTGGGGAGGGGCTCCTTATCTTCATCTAAAGTAACAGACGGAGAATCAGCACTTTGGAAACAGGGCTGAAACAGAGGGGATTATGGGTAATGCTGCAATGATCTGTTTGGTGTTTCAGCCAATCAGAGACAGGCTCTGGAGATATCTGAGAGCTGTGATATATGGATTAAGAGCAGGGGACCTTAACGGCAAAAAAGCTATAAAACCCAGCATTGTTTATACTGCAGTATGCATGCCTCACACTAGGTGGCGGTCCTGAACCAAGGCTCTCTCAGCTCTTCTTTCCCACACTCTTCCACCCACTGCTGCTTTAATTACTGCCATGAAAGAGGGAGCTGTGTCTTGTGTTCGGCCCTCATGCACCACCACCATTCCTCTGACGGAGATGCACACTGTTGATTTGCACAATATCAAATACTGAATGTGCACAATTTAGTCTTTACGAAATGGAATACAAGATTGTCTAACGTCAAGACAGATGCCTTTTCAGTCTTGCTTTAAATACAAATGTAAAAATATACGTGTTTGTTGGATATACTGTATTTGAATGCAAATATCTTTCACACTCCACGCTCCAGGTGCAGCACGAGGTACGGTATGTGTGTTAAATGTCATATTTTTCTTCAGGGTGATATGCAAAGACTCCAGAGTGCCAGAAGACAACTAAAACGCATCGTTATGTTTAAAGTTGGTGCAAATCCCCCCCCCTGAATAGTCTAGTAAACAATAATCTATACGCTTTCACTTTCATCATCTTGCTCAAAGACATGTTTCCAAATGTCAGACATGTTCCCAAATCAAGAACATTATAGGTAAATCTCTTATTTGATTAAACGTACTAACACTATAATTCCATACATTGGCCAATAAACCTAACACACACAAATAAGTTATAAAAGACCAGCACTTACAATGTTTTCTTACTTGAAGCAAATGTATCTGCATGTTTCTTGCCGATCCTTTGGATAAACTGATGATGTCTGCCAAGTGTCCTTCAAAGTGATCTAATTAAGGAAGAATGAAAGAAACCCAAACATGTCTCTGCACTCGATCAGCTCCCAGTAACCACTCTAAGAGAAGCACTACTTATTCATTTTGCAGGTAAACTAAAGGTGAGATAATCGTGTCCTCGCCGCCTTCTGGTTCTTCTTCTTCGCCGTGTTTGACCCCCAGACAGCAGCTGAGAGGAAAGAGGGCATGCGGGTTATCACACACTTTCCCGGGATGTGACACACTGATAGCCTGGAAGTGTGTCTGACACCAGGTCAGTGTCGGCTTTAATATCACGGAGGAAGATACAGAAATAAAAGAATACGGTGTGAGGCAGCTACAACTGTGCGGAAAATCCATGTGCAATGTAGTCAGATCTTCTACTTAAAGGTGGGGTAGGTAAGTTTCAGAAACCGGCTCGAGATACACTTTTGTTATATTCCATGGAATGCTCTTAACATCCCGATAGCAATGAATATCTGAAGTGCTTTGACAAAAAATCCATAAAGAAATGTCACCTGTAGAAGCCGTGATACTGTAAAAAGTACAACCTACCTGCCTGTCAGCCTCCATCGGGGCACAAATTATCTCGTGCCCTCATTGGTCATGTGCGCGTTCGTGTGTGTTGGGGGAGGGGCTCTGTGAGGAAGTGGCAGATTTTCTCCGGTTGTGTATTTCAAATTCTAGCGATCTCGAGCCGGTTCTCAAATGTACCTACCCCACCTAAAGTAGTACTATCGCAGTGTATAAATATTAGATAATATTAGATAACAAGTAAAGTCCTGCCTTCTTAACGTTACTTAATGAAAACATGTTTCATTTACATTTGTCCTCGAAAAGCATGAGCAAAATGTAAACCTAGTTTTTATTACAGTGTATTGTTTTTAACATAAATTACATTTTTATCACAAAAACGATGGACACTTCCATTGTTACATTTGATTTAGCAAAGAGTATTTCAAAAACTAATCATATATTTCATTTATATTGTTGGGGAATGACAATATATATAAGGAATTGTGCATGTTGAATTTAGTTCTGTATTTTTTTAAACCCTGAAATATGACATTACCAAAGCGTGCGAAATGTGAACATAACACAAGGGTTAAGTATAAGCATCAACATATACTAAAATAACAAACTCAAAGTACTCATCATGAAGAATGACCGTTTTTTTTTACAAAATACAAATTATATTGATGGGGTTATAGTTTGTTATCGATTAATGTGTACATTTGTATATTAAGTTGGAGCTATATTTCATGATTTTTATATTACAAGGTATATTTCTCCATCATCGTACATCAACTAAAAGACGTAGGGTTAGGGTATATCGTGCAGTACTTGTAGTACTGAGGACATATATTGAAACCCTATTAGTAGAGATCTATTTGGCTTATTTTCCTTCACATAGTGATCATTGAGTGTCTTTATATGGAGGTGTTTCCCTGCATATAGATGTGTTAATATATACAATGCAACATACATACATGGAGCCTTTTATGCAGATGGTACACAGCAATGAATGTGAAGCAAACGGTGAATGGACTACACTTTAATAGTATTTTCAAAAACACATTCATACGGAGGCAGAGGCTATAGTACAAGGTTGCTCTTCAGTTGTAAACATTCACACACACACACACACACACACACATACACACACACACACACACACACACACACACACACACACAACGGCAACATGACAACGTTTCCATTGGTCCCTCTTCTTTAGAGAAGACCAGGAAGTGATGGATACACGGATCGTATTCAAATCAATAGGCACGCAGTGACTCTAAAGAATAATGATCACGCACCAACACACATTCAGACTAAAGGAACCAGCTGTTTGGAGAATGAGAGAAGTAGAAAGTACAGGTATTTGAGTTCAACATGTAAGAAGTAGAAAGTACAGGTATTTGAGTTCAACATGAGAGAAGTAGAAAGTACAGGTATTTGAGTTCAACATGTAAGAAGTAGAAAGTACAGGTATTTGAGTTCAACATGTAAGAAGTAGAAAGTACAGGTATTTGAGTTCAACATGAGAGAAGTAGAAAGTACAGGTATTTGAGTTCAACATGTGAGAAGTAGAAAGTACAGGTATTTGAGTTCAACATGTAGAGAAGTAGAAAGTACAGGTATTTGAGTTCAACATGAGAGAAGTAGAAAGTACAGGTATTTGAGTTCAACATGTGAGAAGTAGAAAGTACAGGTATTTGAGTTCAGCATGTAAGAAGTAGAAAGTACAGGTATTTGAGTTCAACATGAGAGAAGTAGAAAGTACAGGTATTTGAGTTCAACATGTAGGAAGTAGAAAGTACAGGTATGTGAGTTCAACATGAGAGAAGTAGAAAGTACAGGTATTTGAGTTCAACATGTGAGAAGTAGAAAGTACAGGTATTTGAGTTCAACATGTAAGAAGTAGAAAGTACAGGTATTTGAGTTCAACATGTGAGAAGTAGAAAGTACAGGTATTTGAGTTCAACATGTAGAGAAGTAGAAAGTACAGGTATTTGGGTTCAACATGTAAGAAGTAGAAAGTACAGGTATTTGGTTCAACATGTGAGAAGTAGAAAGTACAGGTATTTGAGTTCAACATGTAAGAAGTAGAAAGTACAGGTATTTGTGTTCAACATGTAAGAAGTAGAAAGTACAGGTATTTGAGTTCAACATGTAAGAAGTAGAAAGTACAGTATTTGTGTTCAACATGTGAGAAGTAGAAGTACAGGTATTTGAGTTCAACATGTAAGAAGTAGAAAGTACAGGTATTTGAGTTCAACATGTGAGAAGTAGAAAGTACAGGTATTTGTGTTCAACATGTAAGAAGTAGAAAGTACAGGTATTTGAGTTCAACGTGTAAGAAGTAGAAAGTACAGGTATTTGAGTTCAACATGTAAGAAGTAGAAAGTACAGGTATTTGAGTTCAACATGTAAGAAGTAGAAAGTACAGGTATTTGAGTTCAACATGAGAGAAGTAGAAAGTACAGGTATTTGAGTTCAACATGTGAGAAGTAGAAAGTACAGGTATTTGTGTTCAACATGTAGAAGTAGAAAGTACAGGTATTTGTGTTCAACATGTAAGAAGTAGAAAGTACAGGTATTTGTGTTCAACATGTAAGAAGTAGAAAGTACAGGTATTTGTGTTCAACATGTAAGAAGTCAAAGTAAAAAGTCGTCAGAAAAATACATAGTGGAGTAAAGTACTGATACCAGAAAAATGTACGTAACGAAGTATTTGTACTCCAACTACTTCCCACCTCTGCCCGATCCCAATAAGAAAGCGGTTCTACCATTTGGAGCCATCAAAACACAACAACCGTGTTCTTGTGGTCGAAAGAAACGTCGACATGTTGAATCTCCAACCCTCCAGCTAGTGGACTCTACCTCCTGAGCCGCAGGAGATCAGCTCTGTTTCCTTTGTGTGGCAGCCTTTATGAAGCTGATTTAGTGTGAGCCCAGAAGTGTGTCTTGTGCTCGAGCTACATGATTTGAGCCGGGGTGGAGAATAGGATACAAGCAGGGCTCCTTTACAAACAACCCCCCGAAACTCTGGTCACAGCGTTGAGCCTCTGACCTCTCGCTCTCAATGGGCATGTGTGGGTCCCGTGGATCGGAGGGTAAAAACAATCCATATAGGTTTAACAGGCATGAAGCGGGACGGATAAAAGCCGGGGACTCTGGAAGAAAGAGGACCTCGTCCAAGCCAAAGGGCGGGTCAAGGGCACGAGGGTAATCTGAGGTGGTGAAAGGTCACAGACGTGCAGACAGGAAGTGGGCTGAAGCACCTGGGTATGAACTTCAAGCTATGGTCACATGTGCAGAATGTAGCCTTGATTGTTGTCTTCTTGTTCTGACAGATGGTTCCAAGATATTGATTTGGAAGACACAAGAAACGTCAATTAACACTTCGGTGCAGATTAGTTACGATAAGGACATTTTTCTACGCGTGTTAATTTGTTTACGTGACCAAAATATTCTCTGTAAGAAGTCTTAGGAATCTGTTTGCTAATTGGATGCTTTGCCGTCAGAAGTTAAAAATTGTGCCGACTTTGTTGCCGAAACAAGCATCTGAGAACTGATCACACTTCCGAAAGTGGCGTAAACCTCAAGTCTTTGGACTCGAGTACCAAGTCCTTAACCAGTTAAATATCGTACCATTTTCGACCTGGAGTTTTGCAAAATGCAATTCCGTTTTTGTCATGTATTTTTTCAACTGGAGCTCAGTAATGTTACGGCAATTGTCCCATGGTGCTGTTCCACCACTGGATCGGTTCAAACAAAGTGGATTGAGGGAATTAAGTGTTGACTTGCGGGAAATTGAAAGGTTCGTAGACTCAGGAAATTAAATTATTCGTGGCATATGTTTTAATCTTTTGGTTTGAGGGGAAGTTAACGAGTACTCTTCGGAGTCAAAATGAAGCATTGGTGTACAAAGTAGATTTGAAAGTCTTTTTCGATTCTGTCTACTTGAGAAGTAAATTTGTGTGACTAGAATCCATGCCATGTCACTCAAGTCCCCCAAAGGTCAATCTGATAGCAAGAGAATAAATAAGCGTTGGATGCAGGGGATTAGAATGCAAATTCAAAGCGTAACGCATCCCACTTGTGTCCATTGGGTTTTTTACAACAGGAAAGATGTGACTTAGAAATCTCAACATCCCACTGATCCTTGGTTCAACATGGTTTATCATTTTTGACAATTTTTGTATGAAAAAATGAATCATGAACCGCTGAATTCCAGGATTAGCCCCTGTGTGTTAAAATTAAGTCCGTTTCACGCGTCCGTGGAACAGATGGCGGTTTCATTCAGGACTCGGGGTAGTTTCGTTGCCTGGCAATCTCCAGCAAAACCAAATCAAAGATCATAAAACTGTCACTTAGGGCCGCTGGAATCTGGGTTTCCACGCAATCTGACCACGAGAGCATCGGTCATCATCATCATCATCATACACCACTCACAACCTGGGCAGAAATTAAGTGGAGGTTAAGATGCAAAGCTGATGAATGAAAAGAAATACAAGTGTAAGGCTATAACGAATTCAGAAATCCAATTTTATGGGAATATCTCAGTGGCATAAGTGGTTCCAATTTAAGACACAGATGTACTTTAAAGACCTACAGGACTATGATAGGAGTGGTCTTTTTTATAGGAGGTCTTATTTATGAAGTCAATCAACTATATCCAGGATAACGTCCCCGAAATGGTCGGAAATAAAGATTTAAAGATTTAACAGCTAATATTTTATGTCTTAAAGTCAGTCGAACTTAGCTAGTGGATTTATATCAATGGGAATTAAACATATATATAGTACTTTGGTTTATCCATTGCATATCTTTATATCGTATCATTTACCAATAAATGTTGTAACATCCCTGTTCAAGATAAATCTATGCAATGTCATATTTCATACATGTGCGTTGTTTTGGTTTTAAAGCATTACTTTTGTACTTCTCTTGTTGCAGACCCCAAAAGAGCTATAATTTAGGCACATTTCCCATTGTGCAGACATCAATAAAGCATGACGCTATCTAATCTTTCTTTTAAATGTATCACCGTTACGAAAAAGGGTCATTGATGCTTCATATGCAGTACTTGAGTGATTTATGAGTATGTATGGCACAATGAGCACTGACTAATATGTTATGTTAGGTCAATTTCTTCCGTCAGATGATATTTGTCCACCATCTGCTAAGTGAGAGTCGTTATGTTATTGTGCCAGCATAACATGATACGTGTTTAAAAAATGCATAAAACACCAGTGAGTTGCTGGAGGCTCGGTTTATAGCGCTTTTCTACTCTCACTCGCTCTTTTTCATTTCTCTCTGTCTCCTCTAAGTCTCTCTCTCAATGAGTCAAGGCGGGAGTTTACAGGAACAGCAGGCAGCAGAGCCTTATCACACCGCGGAGCGACACTGAGAATGTATAGAATGCGTTAGAAAGACAGACAGATGGGGCGAAATAGTGCGCCAAGTTCCCTAAACCGTGCCTTGGTGTCAAAACACTTGTATTAACCTACCCGTGAAAATACAGCCAGAATTAATATAACTGTTCGGTTTACGTGACGTTACGTGTTAAGTTTCGTGTCGTTTTGTGCTGCAAAACAAGACTCACATACACGCACACATAACAAGTGAGCGGCGGAGGAATCCTTTAGGTTGCCAGTGATGCTGCGGCGGTGAAAGCACACACAGTAAATTGAGGCTGCGGATGCGGGGAAAACCCGACTGGACTTTGATGGTAATCTCACGCATAAACACGTTTTAAAAGTGGAAAAATACAACAAGTATGTATGATATGGTTTTACTCTGCCTGATGAATATGTTACACGAAATTGTGATATTAAAAACCTCTATATTTGTACTACTTTTGGGTGTTTTGATCACTGTTGCTAATTGAGTGCTTGGTATAGAGGGAGAGCGGTGCTGTACTATGACCTCTATCTGGAGACTCAGATATAAGAGCCCAGACACCAGCTACATAGGACTGGTTGTCTGGTGGTGGTAAACTGGGACATCCTTGTGCTGAAACATCCTCTAAACTCAGTTAGCAGTCCAGAAAATGATCCACAGAAAGGAATATCTGGATGTTCAGGTCTGAAATACCCATATTCCTACTGCAGCTTCGCAGCATGGCAGACATGTTGGGGGAAGTTAGCATGACGTTAGCCTCCTTGCAGCTAACAACTTTAAACCATGTTCTTATTAAAGTGATATATCCTAACACCAGATATCTACTGTTAGTTTATCTTGATCATAGACAACAATATATGTCTTATTCAAAATTCATGTCGTGTAAAGACAGGATTAGAGTGCACTTCTTGTTAGATTGCAAAAACAATGTGCATGGTGCTTGATATATGATGTAGTTCCTAAACGTGCGATATGATTTAAGGTATGTATCTTGATCATGTTGTATGAATGCTTGTCTTTGTTTATGGAGCTGCTGTGACGCAAGACATTATGACTAAATCTATATTAGAAATGATAAGTTGACATGATTAGTTGATATAACTGTCCTCGTAAAGATTCACTTTAATCTAGTGTTACTTGAGATATACGGTTCTTAATATAATGTCATTTAGCACGATACAGCATTACAAAATGACTGTTTGGGTGAAAGGATCATACCAAGTATACTGAGGAGGCAGCTGATGAAAACCTTCATTTATGTATAGTTCAAGGCTGTCTTTTCGTTAAAGATCTTGCCACCCTTATTCCTTTAATGTGTGTGCATTTCATTATTCATTTTGCTCCAGATATAATTTGTCTACAAGAGCAGGTTGAAGGCCAAGCCTATGTTCCACCACAGACGTGTTTAGGTCCTCAGTATCTCCATGTTGGTCCTTCACAATTTCTCCAGTCGTCCGGCGCAGGAATGCCTCCGCTGACGGCGATTCTTCTCTAGAACAACAGGGAATTATTTGGAAAGGGTGGCAAATCAACACACCGTCTGTCGAGTATGCCCTGCTCTTCTGGGTCCTTTTGGCTCCACTGCGTGTTGTCGGAGGATCAAAGCCCGCCGGAGATGTCAGCCTGAAGGGAGGCGATGCACAGTTTAATCAAACATTGGTGGGCCTCTGTGTTCTGTGTCATGTGCCACCGGTTCAAAGAAATGACACCATAAGAAAAACCATGGGGAGAAATCCCCCCTTTGGAGCGAGGCGACTTCAAACCCATGCACATGTGCTCATTCCCGCTAAGACACACAAATCTGCATTGAGGTGCAATCGAAATGCATCCAAGAAATGTTTGGGTGCATTTAAAAGACAGAAAATCCTCTAATCAATGTTTGCATCATAGACGGAGATGTAATTTCTGCTTCCCCCGAGATGCCGCATGTAGCCAAAATGGGTATTCAAAAAAAATACTATTCTATGGATTGCATCAATATTATTTACCGCTTTCTTAGACAACTTCACGTTCCCATTCAAATAATCTTAATTAGGTTTTGAGGAAAACATATCTCTCCCAGATGACAGTCGCAGTATAAAATGCATGTAAATGGAAACAAACCAGAACTTACACAAAAAAGGAACTATGCTAACGGCCCGCCCCACACAGCGGCGTGCGCTGACGCCACTGACACACAAGCAGCGGTTTGATTGGCTAGAGCTTGCACTGGCATACGAATCGATTGGCTGATGCCTCGCCGAGGCGTCAAAAGTTGAACATGCTCAACTTTTTGCAGCGAGCAACGCCAGCAACGCTCCACGTCGCTTCCCACAATGCATTTCGGCTAAAAGTGACGTCACCCGATCAAAGTGAACGGGGAAGCGTCAACGCACGCCGCTGTGCGGACGGCCGTAACGCTTCAAAACTACTTGGTTAAGTTTTGGTTTATCTTTGGCATAAAAAAGCGTTAAAACCCAAAAATGCATAACGTTTAGGCAACAGAACAACGTATGTTAGTCGTATTGACCTACCCGTGAAAATACAGCCTGAATTAAATATATACTGTTCGGTTTACGTGACGTTACGTAAGCATTTTGTAAGCATACAAAATGTGAAGGACACAAACGTAAAAAAATAAATATGTTTAGGCAACAAAAATACTCGGTTAAGTTTCGGTTCAGCGTTTACACAGTTACAAAAAAAGGCAGAATAAAAACATTTCGGCAACAAAACTACACGGTTGGATTTAGGGTGAGGGTTTAAACATTTGAGAATAAACAAAATGTTGGCCACACATCTATTTAGTTTGGCTTAAAATAAGTATGTTGGTTTCCCTTGGAAGCAAATCGCCCCATGCACCTTTAGTTGTATTCAGTACCACAGGCGACCGGTGTCCCGGCACTTGTAATTGAGTGTTCCCACAGTTACACCGTGTTATATGACATTGATAAAGGCTCTGGAGGAAACGTCTCTGCTGTTTTGATTTGGACTCCATCACTGACGGGTTGTTTGCTATTTGGGGGTCTGCCTGGCCTGATAATACCCTTTCTGTCACGTCTGCCTGACACAAAGTGCCGCCACTCGGATGGGGGTTCACCGTCCCCTAAAAGCCCAGCTGTCAGCGGTTACATAATAGCGGAGGCTTGTTGGACTCGCTGGAGGCTTTGTGTGCTTGTCACTGAGTGTGATTGCGGGTAAGATTAAGCTGCGGGCGAGGAGCCTCGGTGAAGGGGTTCCTACTGCTGTCCTGCGGAGGAGAAACAGATCTTTAATGCACAGAGACCGTTTGATTTCTTCCTTATCAGATTCAGACACTTCCTTTATCTTTATTATTATATGTAGTAATCTAAAAATGGTTGGATTGTTTGATTTTTTTTTCAAAATAAAGTATGTTTTCAAAAAAAATAATGTTTAAATATATTTTTTCAAAATAAAAGTCGGTTTTTGAAACGTTTTGATTTAAAAAAAGTATAATCATTAAAAAAAAATGTTCATAATGATATCATTTTTTGAAGTGAGGTAAAAGCACGTTTGCAATCACAGCCGAGTCAAGGACATGCACGTGATTCCAGTAAACATGATTTAATAATCAACGAGCGTGAAACCATTAAAATCACGGATAGCGGGGGTTTGGGGGTGCACGTATTGTGGAGAGACCTGATTTCCCCAGGGCTCGCGTGGTTAATTCAGTGTATTATCGCACTGTTTATCCGAAGCGGCGGCCGAAGATCCTCTGAGGGGGGCACGGAGAGGGAGAGAGGGTCCGGGCATTTCTGAGGGGCTAAAATAGCCTCGTTTAGATCAGTGACACGTGGGTAATGTCAATGTGGAAACAACACAACCGGTTAGGTTTAGTTAAACATGGATGTCTTGAAGTGAGTTAGTCGGTATTTAAGTTACCAGCTTCACTTTAAATAACTGAACGCTAAAACAAAACGATTTGGGTTGGTTTAATGTTAGCAAAGAACTATGAGGCAACACATTGTGGGTTAGCTTCAATAAAGATTCAACTCTTCCTCTCCTTCCTCCTCCTCTTCCTCCCACTCTTCCTCCACCTCTCCTTTTCCTCTCCTCTTCCTCCACCTTCTCTTCCTCTCCTTCCTCCTCTCCTTCCTCTTCCTGTTAATCCACACCAGTTTTTTCCTCTCTCCACTGCTTTGAACGGAGAGCCTTACATTAAATCTGTGTTTCTGCATAACCGGCCCTGTATGTATTTTCCTCTCTCTCTCTCTCTCTCTCTCTCTCTCTCTCTCTCTCTCTCTCTCTCTCTCTCTCTCTCTCTCTCTCTCTCTCTCCTCTCCTCTCTCTTTCTCCCCCCCCTCTCCCTCTCTCTCTCTCCCCTCTCTTTCCCTCTCCCCTCTCTCTCTCTCTCCCTCTCTCTCTCCCCCCTCTCTCTCTCTCTCTCCTCTCCTCTCTCTTTCTCCCCTCTCTCTCTCTCTCTCTCCTCTCCTCTCTCTTTCTCCCCCTCTCTCCCCTCTCCCCTCTCTCTCTCTCCCCTCTCTTTCCCTCTCCCCTCTCTCTCTCTCTCTCCCTCTCTCTCTCCCCCCGCTCTCTCTCCCCCTCTCTCTCCTTCTCCCCTCTCTCTCCCCCTCTCTCTCTCTCTCTCTCTCTCTCTCTCTCTCTATCCCCCCTCTCTCTCTCTCTCTCTCTCACTATCTCCCTGAATTCTTCCAACACAACAGCAAATAAGCAGCATGGCAGAAGGAAAGCGAGTGTGGGGGTTCACTGTGTACAGCACCACGTTGCCATTTGACGAAAGCTGTGGCTATGGAAACCCCTCAGTCTCCCCTTAGTGTGTGTTTTACGTTGCCAGGCCTGACTGGCAGATAAGGGCGCACTGGGGGAAGAGCCTCTTTTAAAATGCAATGTTTTCAGCAGCTCCACCCTCATCTTTTTATATTCTCTTAAAATAGGCCTCAGTGGCAGGTTCAATGAGGCAGAATAAATTACTTTAACTATATTTTGCCCTTTCCCACCCGCCCCACACGGGCTTGATGTGTTCAGACATGGCTCTCCTCGGTGCCTGAAATTAAAAACATCAGCAGGAGAGGACTCTTTAAAGTAGAGACACTACATACTGATATACACCTGAACATCAGCAGGAGAGGACTCTTTAAAGTAGAGACACTACATACTGATATACACCTGAACATCAGCAGGAGAGGACTCTTTAAAGTAGAGACACTACATACTGATATACACCTGAACATCAGCAGGAGAGGACTCTTTAAAGTAGAGACACTACATACTGATATACACCTGAACATCAGCAGGAGAGGACTCTTTAAAGTAGAGACACTACATACTGATATACACCTGAACATCAGCAGGAGAGGACTCTTTAAAGTAGAGACACTACATACTGATATACACCTGAACATCAGCAGGAGAGGACTCTTTAAAGTAGAGACACTACATACTGATATACACCTGAACATCAGCAGGAGAGGACTCTTTAAAGTAGAGACACTACATACTGATATACACCTGAACATCAGCAGGAGAGGACTCTTTAAAGTAGAGACACTACATACTGATATACACCTGAACATCAGCAGGAGAGGACTCTTTAAAGTAGAGACACTACATACTGATATACACCTGAACATCAGCAGGAGAGGACTCTTTAAAGTAGAGACACTACATACTGATATACACCTGAACATCAGCAGGAGAGGACTCTTTAAAGTAGAGACACTACATACTGATATACACCTGAACATCAGCAGGAGAGGACTCTTTAAAGTAGAGACACTACATACTGATATACACCTGAACATCAGCAGGAGAGGACTCTTTAAAGTAGAGACACTACATACTGATATACACCTGAACATCAGCAGGAGAGGACTCTTTAAAGTAGAGACACTACATACTGATATACACCTGAACATCAGCAGGAGAGGACTCTTTAAAGTAGAGACACTACATACTGATATACACCTGAACATCAGCAGGAGAGGACTCTTTAAAGTAGAGACACTACATACTGATATACACCTGAACATCAGCAGGAGAGGACTCTTTAAAGTAGAGACACTACATACTGATATACACCTGAACATCAGCAGGAGAGGACTCTTTAAAGTAGAGACACTACATACTGATATACACCTGAACATCAGCAGGAGAGGACTCTTTAAAGTAGAGACACTACATACTGATATACACCTGAACATCAGCAGGAGAGGACTCTTTAAAGTAGAGACACTACATACTGATATACACCTGAACATCAGCAGGAGAGGACTCTTTAAAGTAGAGACACTACATACTGATATACACCTGAACATCAGCAGGAGAGGACTCTTTAAAGTAGAGACACTACATACTGATATACACCTGAACATCAGCAGGAGAGGACTCTTTAAAGTAGAGACACTACATACTGATATACACCTGAACATCAGCAGGAGAGGACTCTTTAAAGTAGAGACACTACATACTGATATACACCTGAACATCAGCAGGAGAGGACTCTTTAAAGTAGAGACACTACATACTGATATACACCTGAACATCAGCAGGAGAGGACTCTTTAAAGTAGAGACACTACATACTGATATACACCTGAACATCAGCAGGAGAGGACTCTTTAAAGTAGAGACACTACATACTGATATACACCTGAACATCAGCAGGAGAGGACTCTTTAAAGTAGAGACACTACATACTGATATACACCTGAACATCAGCAGGAGAGGACTCTTTAAAGTAGAGACACTACATACTGATATACACCTGAACATCAGCAGGAGAGGACTCTTTAAAGTAGAGACACTACATACTGATATACACCTGAACATCAGCAGGAGAGGACTCTTTAAAGTAGAGACACTACATACTGATATACACCTGAACATCAGCAGGAGAGGACTCTTTAAAGTAGAGACACTACATACTGATATACACCTGAACATCAGCAGGAGAGGACTCTTTAAAGTAGAGACACTACATACTGATATACACCTGAACATCAGCAGGAGAGGACTCTTTAAAGTAGAGACACTACATACTGATATACACCTGAACATCAGCAGGAGAGGACTCTTTAAAGTAGAGACACTACATACTGATATACACCTGAACATCAGCAGGAGAGGACTCTTTAAAGTAGAGACACTACATACTGATATACACCTGAACATCAGCAGGAGAGGACTCTTTAAAGTAGAGACACTACATACTGATATACACCTGAACATCAGCAGGAGAGGACTCTTTAAAGTAGAGACACTACATACTGATATACACCTGAACATCAGCAGGAGAGGACTCTTTAAAGTAGAGACACTACATACTGATATACACCTGAACATCAGCAGGAGAGGACTCTTTAAAGTAGAGACACTACATACTGATATACACCTGAACATCAGCAGGAGAGGACTCTTTAAAGTAGAGACACTACATACTGATATACACCTGAACATCAGCAGGAGAGGACTCTTTAAAGTAGAGACACTACATACTGATATACACCTGAACATCAGCAGGAGAGGACTCTTTAAAGTAGAGACACTACATACTGATATACACCTGAACATCAGCAGGAGAGGACTCTTTAAAGTAGAGACACATATCGATAGAGTCCACATGATTAAAGCTGTCATTCCTTATTGATTTTTTGTTTTCAATCCAAGCAAACAGCTGAGGATTAAGCAAGCGATGATATACATGGCACGGATCCACAATATTTCGCACCTTTCCAGTATGTCTTTTTTTGTAATTGATTCTCAAACAGCTTTTTCGAATGAATCACTTTCGCTTTTGTGATGCTTCCGTACCCTAATGCTAAATTGCGTTGGGGCCAGTTGTCTGGAGGAGAGGAACCATACTACGGAGACACGTGCAAACAGAAAGCCCTTGCTTGGCACCATGTTGTGGGCATCATGCCTCCGCCAGCCTTCACTCTGCACATCTCCGTGCCAACCTTTTATAAATGCCCTATTTGGCAAAGACGTGCCCGGCAGTGTCTCTTAAGGTTCTGGTTCAAACACCCTCTTCAAATGTGAACCGATCCAAATCCTTAAACGATCCAAATGATGCGTTCCAAATTGTAAGCTCTCATATCGCATTCAGAGGACAACCGCGGATTATGTTTTATCAACTCGACTGGCAACAGATGGAGAGAAACTGGAAAGTCATATGCGCCGTTTCGTTTTACTTTATTGTCGCACATTATGGAGGATTTCGTTGGTTCATCTCGGCATCCTCGTGCGTCTAAACCCACGGAGAGAGAGGACAGGTAGCAGCTGCTGCAGACACACGGCACTCAGGGTTTGTGTTCTGTGGCGTTGGAGGTGTGTCGCCAAAGCGAAAGGGGGTAATTACGGCCTCGCTCTTTCATCAGCATTTCAATGCAAAGATTGGAGATCCCCCCCCCCAGCCCCCCCCACCCCTATCTTTAACCCCTCGGGCGCCTAATCAAGGTCCCCTACTGTTCTTCATCAATATATTCTCAGATATATACAGAACCTGTCCCTGATTGGCTGAAAAACCAAACCGATCATTGCAGCATTACCCATAATCCCCTCTGTTTCAGCCCTGTTTCCAAAGTGCTGATTCTCTGTCTGTTACTTCAGATGAAGATAAGGAGCCCCTCCCCACGCCCCTCTGAGAGAGACTTGGTTACAAAGAACTCAATGGAGCTCTAGAGGAGATTCAGGTGATAAGGTGTGGGGGGAGGGGGGGTTTACCTTGTTGCTGATTGGCTAATGGTTACACATCGTTATGACATCATGAAGTGGCCAAAATCTGATCAGCTCATTTTCAGACAGGTTTTTATAGAAATGGATCAAAAAGAGAGAGAATCTTTGTTCCTGAAGCTTTCAGAGTCTCTTTCCACAGAGGGGACACATGTTGATGTAGAAGAGACATGAAGAAGAGGGGACACATGTTGATGTAGAAGAGACATGGAGAAGAGGGGACACATGTTGATGTAGAAGAGACATGGAGAAGAGGGGACACATGTTGATGTAGAAGAGACATGAAGAAGAGGGGACACATGTTGATGTAGAAGAGACATGGAGAAGAGGGGACACATGTTGATGTAGAAGAGACATGAAGAAGAGGGGACACATGTTGATGTAGAAGAGACATGAAGAAGAGGGGGACACATGTTGATGTAGAAGAGACATGGAGAAGAGGGGACACATGTTGATGAAGAAGAGACATGAAGAAGAGGGGACACATGTTGATGAAGAAGAGACATGAAGAAGAGGGGACACGTGTTGATGTAGAAGAGACATGAAGAAGAGGGGACACATGTTGATGCAGAAGAGACATGGAGAAGAGGGGACACATGTTGATGTAGAAGAGACATGGAGAAGAGGGGACACATGTCGATGTAGAAGAGACATGGAGAAGAGGGGACACATGTTGATGTAGAAGAGACATGGAGAAGAGGGGACACATGTTGATGTAGAAGAGACATGGAGAAGAGGGGACACATGTTGATGTAGAGGAGACATGAAGAAGAGGGACACATGTTGATGTAGAAGAGACATGAAGAAGAGGGGACACATGTTGATGTAGAAGAGACATGGAGAAGAGGGGACACATGTCGATGTAGAAGAGACATGAAGAAGAGGGGACACATGTCGATGGAGAAGAGACATGAAGAAGAGGGGACACATGTTGATGTAGAGGAGACATGAAGAAGAGGGGACACATGTCGATGTAGAAGAGACATGAAGAAGAGGGGACACATGTCGATGGAGAAGAGACATGAAGAAGAGGGGACACATGTTGATGTAGAAGAGACATGAAGAAGAGGGGACACATGTTGATGTAGAAGAGACATGAAGAAGAGGGGACACATGTCGATGGAGAAGAGACATGAAGAAGAGGGGACACATGTTGATGTAGAGGAGACATGAAGAAGAGGGGACACATGTTGATGTAGAAGAGACATGAAGAAGAGGGGACACATGTTGATGTAGAAGAGACATGGAGAAGAGGGGACACATGTTGATGTAGAAGAGACATGAAGAAGAGGGGACACATGTTGATGTAGAAGAGACATGGAGAAGAGGGGACACATGTTGATGTAGAAGAGAGATGAAGAAGAGGGGACACATGTTGATGCAGAAGAGACATGGAGAAGAGGGGACACATGTTGATGTAGAAGAGACATGGAGAAGAGGGGACACATGTTGATGTAGAAGAGACATGAAGAAGAGGGGACACATGTTGATGTAGAAGAGAGATGAAGAAGAGGGGACACATGTTGATCAGCTTTCTGAATATACTTATATTTGCTTTATTTATATTCTAATCGCCAGAAGGAAACAAATCTATCAGAATCTGAATGCTTTATTTATCCCGGGGTGAAACTGGGTAAAAAGCTATAAACAAACATGACGGTCACATGACGGTCACATGACTTCACGTCACCACGACTAAAATGGCAAACGAGTGTCCGGCGTGATGACGTCTAATAGCCTCAATTAGCCTCTTGTTGGCAAAAACAAAATGTGAGGACACATGGAAGCTTCAGAAATTCACACGTTGGATAGATTCAGCCCCTAGTTTTGCTGATATAGGCTTAGTTTGTCGGGGGACATCTTACTTCTTCCTTCTCTCTGTCTGTCCCTGTGTCCTCTCATGTTCCATTAACCCAGCTTCCCCAAATGTCTTTCTTTTTGGTGTCTATATACGCTGGGATCCGGAGTCATGGATGATCCTGCGGTCCTGTGTCCTGGATCGCGAGTCGTGGCTGTGGTCCTGGATCATCGGTCCTGGATGCATATCCTCGTGGATTCATCTTCCTATTACACACACATGCATTTCCAAACATCTGGACTACCTATGTTGCAAATGTATTATCTTTTCAATTTACACACGGCATCTATTGCACGTCTGTCCGTCCTGGGAGAGGGATCCCTCCTCTGTTGCTCTCCCTGAGGTTTCTCCATGTTCCCTTTAAACTGTGGGGTTTCAATCAATCAATCAATGTTTATTTATATAGCCCAATATCACAAATGTTACATTTGTCTCAGTGGTCTTCACAGTGTGTACAGAATATCAGTATGACAATACGACACCCTCTGTCCTTAGACCCTCACATCGTACAAGGAAAAACTTCCAAAGAAAACCCAGTTTAAAGGGAAAAATGGGAGAAACCTCAGGGAGAGCAACAGAGGAGGGATCCCTCTCCCAGGACGGACAGACGTGCAATAGATGCCGTGTGTAAATTGAAAAGATAATACATTTGCAACATAGGTAGTCCAAATGTTTGGAAATGCATGTGTGTATAATAGGAAGATGAATCCACGAGGATATCCATCCAGGACCGATGATCCAGGACCACAGCCACGACTCAAGATCCAGCGCTCGCGATCCAGGACACAAGACCGCAGGATCATCCATGACTCCGGATCCCAGCATATATAGACCCCAAAAAGAAAGACATTTGGGGAAGCTGGGTTAATCGGAACATGAGAGTACACAGGTATAGACAGAGAGAAGGAAGAAGTAAGATGTCCCCCGACAAACTAAGCCTATATCAGCAAAACTAGGGGCTGAATCTAATCAGCCCTAACTATAAGCTTTATCAAAAAGGAAGGTCTTAAGCGCACTCTTAAAAACGGATAGGGTGTCTGCCGCCCGAACACAAACTGGAAGCTGATTCCACAAATGTGGAGCTTGATAAGAAAAGGCTCTGGCTCCCATTGTACTTTTAGAGACTCTAGGAACAACCAACAACCCTGCATTCTTGGAACGCAATGCCCTAGTAGGACAGTAGGGTATAATGAGTTCTTTAAGGTAAGATGGCGCCTGCCCATTAAGGGCTTTGTAGGCGAGAAGAAGAATTTTAAATTCTATCCTGTGTTCTATAGGGAGCCAGTGTAAGGCAGCCAGAACAGGAGTAATGTGGTCCCTTCTCCTAACTCTGGTTAGTACACGAGCCGCAGCATTTTGAATCAGCTGAAGCGACTTGATTGACTTTTTGGTACTCCCTGATAGTAAAGAGTTACAATAATCCAGCCTAGAAGTAACAAATGCATGGACTAGTTTCTCTGCATCGTTTTGAGGCAAGATATGCCTGATTTTTGCAATGTTACGTAGATGGAAGTAGGCGGTCCTTGAAATTGATTTTATGTGGGCGTTAAAGGATAAATCCTGATCAAATATAACACCAAGATTCCTTACAGTCTCACTGGAGGCCAAATTAATGCCATCCATAGTTAGTATATCTTTAGATAATTTGTTTCGTAGATTCTTCGGGCCAAGTACAATAACTTCAGTTTTGGTCGTGTTTAACATCAAAAAGTTTAAGGTCATCCACGTTTTTAAGTCCTTAAGGCAGTCTTGAATTTTATTTAGATGATTAATTTCATCAGGCTTAATTGATAAATATAGTTGAGTATCATCCGCATAACAATGAAAGTTTACAGAATGATTCCTTATAATATTGCCTAACGGAAGCATATATAATGTGAACAAAATAGGTCCGAGCACTGAGCCCTGTGGCACTCCATGGCTAACTTTGGTTTGCGTGGAAGATTCATCGTTGACACGTACAAACTGAGAGCGTTCAGATAGATAGGACCTAAACCAGCCTAAAGCAGTTCCCTGTATGCCAACTAAGTGCTCTAGTCTTTGCAATAGGATATCATGGTCGATAGTATCAAATGCAGCACTGAGATCGAGCAAAACAAGAATAGAGACAAGTCCCTTGTCTGAGGCTATTAGAATATCATTTGTGACTTTAACCAGAGCTGTCTCTGTGCTATGATGTGTTCTAAAGCCAGACTGAAAATCTTCAAATAAATCATTGTTTTTTAAGTAATCACACAACTGTTTTGCGACCGCTTTCTCAAGAATCTTTGAGAGGAACGGAAGATTAGAAATAGGTCTATAGTTGGCTAAAACCTCTGGATCGAGGTTGTGCTTTTTAAGAAGCGGTTTTATCACTGCTACTTTGAATGATTGTGGAACATAGCCTGATAATAAAGACATATTCATAATATTTAATAAAGAAGTGCTAATTAATGGAAAAACTTCCTTCAACAGCTTAGTTGGAATTGGGTCTAACATGCACGTTGATGGTTTAGAAGAGAGAATCATTGAATGTAATTGTTCAAGGTTAATGGCTGAAAAGCATTCTAGTTTACTATCTCGTGTAATATTAGAACTTACGATTCCAGGAGCTGTTGATAACATTATACTGGTCGAAGGCAAGAGGTCATTAATTTTGTTTCTAAGAGTAACAATTTTATCGTTAAAAAAGCACATAAAATCATTACTACTGAGTGCTGTGGGAATAGAAGGCTCAATGGAGCTGTGGCTCTCTGTCAGCCTGGCTACAGTGCTGAAAAGAAATCTTGCATTATTCTTATTCTCATCTATTAATGAAGAGTAGTATGCTGCTCTCGCTTTACGCAGTGCTTTCTTATATTCATTGAGAGTAATATGCCAAATTAAACGAGATTCTTCAAGTTTGGTGGAACGCCATATCCTTTCAAGTTGTCTAGACTTTTGCTTTATTTTGCGGGTTTCGGCATTATGCCATGGAGCTAATCTATGTTGCTTTATTTTCTTCTTTTTCAAAGGAGCAACAGAGTCTAATTTTATTCGCAGCGCATCTATAGCACTATCAACAACATGATCAATTTGGGGTGGTGTACATTTTGTATAAGTTTCCTCCACTACATGCAGACATGCTATCGAGTTAAGTATTGGTGGAATCTCTTCCTTAAATGTGGCTATAGCACTAACGGATAGGTTTCTGCTGCAAGAGCTTTTGACTAATGCTTTGTAGTCTAGTAACAGTACTTCAAAAGTTACTAAGAAATGGTCGGATAAAGCAGGATTATGCGGTTCGACTAATAGTTGCTCAATTTCAATACCATAAGTCAGAACAAGGTCGAGAGTGTGATTATAGCAGTGGGTTGGTTTATTTACACTCTGACAGAAACCAACAGAATCTAATATAGAGTTAAATGCAACAGTAAGGCTATTTTTATCATCGTCAACATGAATATTAAAGTCACCTACGATAATTACTTTGTCTGTTTTAAGAACCAAAGTTGATAAAAACTCAGAGAATTCTGATAAGAATTCTGAATAAGGACCTGGTGCACGATACACTGTAACAAATAAAATTGGCTGCAAAGTTTTCCAGGTCGGATGCGTAAGACTAAAAACGAGGCTTTCAAAAGAGGTATAATTACATTTTGGTTTAGTATTGATCAGTAAACTTGAGTCAAAGATTGCTGCAACTCCACCTCCTCGGCCCGTGCCTCGAGCAATATGAGTGTTGACATGGCTGGGTGGAGTGGCCTCATTTATGCTGACATATTCTTCATGTCTCAACCAAGTTTCAGTGAGACAGCATATATCAATATTATAATCTGATATTAAATCATTTACCAATATTGCTTTAGATGCTAGAGATCTTATGTTTAAGAGACCACATTTAATCTTCCTGTTTTGTTGCACTGTAGTAGTTGTTACATTTACTTTTATTAGGTTATTATGTATGACACCTCTATTAGGTTTTACCTTAAATTGTCCTTGGGCAGACACACACACCGCTAATATTGGGTATTTTATTGGGTTCGGGATTCCTATGGGTGACTGCCTAGGAGAGAGCGCAGAGAAGCGTGTAAGACTGCGACTCTGCCTCCTGGTCTCAACTCCAGTTTGTCATGGATTACGTCCACAAAGCCCTGCAATGTTTGCCGAAATGAGATCTGCACCTTTCAAAGTAGGGTGAATGCCGTCTCTCTTAATCAGACCAGGTATTCCCCAGAAGGCTGTCCAATTATTTACGAAGCCCACATTGTTTGCTGGGCACCACCAAGACAACCAGCGCTGAAATGATGACATGCGGCTATACATGTCATCATTGATCAGATTGGGGAGGGGACCAGAGAAGATTACGGTGTCCGACATTGTTTTAGCATAACTACACACCGACTCCACATTAAGTTTGGTGCATTCTGATTGGCGTAAACGAACATCATTACCACCGACGTGAATAACAATCCTACCGTATTTGTGTTTATTTTTAGCCAGCAGTTTAAGATGCGCCTCAACGTCGCCCGCTCTGGCCCCCGGAATGCATGTGACTGTGGAGGCTTCGGTCTCTAAATTCACGTGTCTCATAATAGAGCTACCAATAACCAGAGTTGGCTTCTCAGCGGGTGTCTCGCTGAGTGGGGAATATCTGTTAGATACGTGAACGGGTTGGTGGGGACCTGCGGGTTTCGCTTTATGCCCCTTCTGAACAGTCACCCAGTCTCCCTGCTGCTCGGGAGTTGCCGGGGGACGGCTAAGAGGAGCTACCTTTGGCCGGTCCGCACTGGCTAACATGGGCTTTACTTTAGCTGAGTTACTTTCTAAGATGCGGAGCCGGGCTTCTATGGCTATGATTCCCGCCTCCAACCTAACAACTATACTACATTTAACACATGTATCCTTACCAGTAAGGGAGGCCGGGAAGTAACCAAACATGAGACAGGAAGAGCAGGAAATAGCACCAGAGGGTGGAGAAAGAGCCATGGCTAGCTATCAAGCTAAAGTAGCTACCGTTAGCAAACCCGAAAAGAGTGTAGGCAACTGTGGAGTTACAGTCGCTAAGAGAAGGAGAGTTGTGAGTGCTTAAGCTGTAGTAACGTGTGATTACAACGTCAGGCAGTTGCCGTGATCAAGAGTTTTTAAAACGATCGATTAAGTTTTAAGTTAATAAGGGGTTTCTCCTGAAGGGTCTAAGGACAGAGGGTCTGAGGACAGAGGGTCTGAGGACAGAGGGTCTGAGGACAGAGGGTCTGAGGACAGAGGGACTGAGGACAGAGGGACTGAGGACAGAGGGTCTAAGGACAGAGGGTCTAAGGACAGAGGGTCTAAGGACAGAGGGTCTGAGGACAGAGGGTCTAAGGACAGAGGGTCTGAGGACAGAGGGCTAAGGACAGAGGGTCTGAGGACAGAGGGTCTAAGGACAGAGGGTCTGAGGACAGAGGGTCTAAGGACAGAGGGTCTAAGGACAGAGGGTCTAAGGACAGAGGGTCTAAGGACAGAGGGTGTCGTATCGTCATACTGATATTCTGTACAAACTGTGAAGACCACTGAGACAAATGTAACATCTGTGATATTGAGCTATAAATAAACATTGATTGATATTTAATGACATCTTTTATTTGACAGGACAACACCTGGCCCTTCTTTCAGGAGGGCACCAGACTGCTAAAATGCTAAATGTCTGTTTTAAGCCTCATTCCAGCAGCACTATGCGCCAACATGGAAACAGTCCATATTGATATGTTGTGCTACTTTGTGTTTTGATGTTGACGCTTTTTTATCCTCCTCCAAGCACCACTCTCTCGCTGTTTCAGAACCGGCTCCAACATGTGAGACTGCCGTGCTAATGTTTTCCCATTTCTCTTCATCGTCGCCCTTTTGTAAGTTAAGGCACTCGTGCTTGAAACAGCACCGGCGTCAGAGGGAGGCACAACGAAAAAGGTGCATCTGTAAACAATGGGCTAAAAGAGTGGGACAAGTAAATGATCCCATGGTAACGGCTGGAATGCATCCAATTTCAATATATGGGAAGATTGGTCTCTTGAGCCTTCCGGAGGGCCCAGGGAGTGAATTACACCGGCCGGGTTTCAATACAACGCCTTGTATCAACGCTCTGATATTACATATAATGCTCCTTTGGTTTATACATGGACTATATTTCCCTTTGCCGGATGAGTACAGCACTGCTCGCTATTCTTTATTTCTTTTCACATCCATTTATTCACATCCACTTCATCTTCTCAAGCGGCCTCGGTTCATATTGATATATGCTCAGGGCTGTTCTCTAACAGGTAACTCAATCACTCCGTCTTCAACGTGTCAATTCGGTCCATCTCTCTGCCAGCGAACGGCTGTTCATCGTGGCTGCGTTACAGTTAGCTATTCCACTTCACTGCAAACCCAGACTGCCACCATTGATTGCAAACCTATGGCTTCTGAATTTCTGAATCACGAATTCACACACACACACACACACACACACACACACACACACACACACACACACACACACCACTTCAGGGGACATTACATTGACTTACATGCATTTCCTGGAGACTTATCCTAACCTTAACCATAACCAACACATGCCTAACCCTAACCTAACCAAGTCTTCACCCTAAAATTAATGATTCCTTATGGGGACCTCCATTTTGTCCCCATAAGGGAGGCCAGTCCCCACACGTGACTGTGTAACAGATTTAGGTCCCCACAAGTATAGTAATTCTAGACCACACACACACACACACACACACATATTTGGTTCAATTATAGTTTGAGATATTCATAGGCCTAGTCTATCTTTCTATCTTGACTCAATGAGCAGAATCTGAAAGGTCTGGAGTTAAATTCTAAGCATACGAAATACAGCTTTGTTTCTTATTTCGGACTTTTTATTTTGAAAAAAAATGTATTATCCAATGTGTAATGATAAGCCTTATATCTATAATTTCACACATTTTTATTTTAGTTGTCGGCCGTTAGCGAACCGGGCCGTTGACGTCCGGCCGTTCTGTGATTCTCCAGAACACACAGCTGGCCAGCGGCCCGCCAAAGGCTCGTGCTAGTGTGTTCACAAAGGAGGATACCTCATCGATACCAGACTTCCAGGACAGACCATTTAATACTACACTCAATACATTGGACTTCACATCTAAGGACATCCAGAACTAAAGGACCTACCGTATCAAGAACGACTGCAAAGTCTTACGATCCCGAGTATACTATAGAAGGGCGAGGGGAGATATGATCGAAGTTTTCAAATATCTCCACAACATCTACACAACATCATGACCACTACAACGGGATTATAACACCAGGACTCGTGGACACTGCCTCAAGTTGAAGAAACGGTACTCAAGACTGGCTATCCGCCGCAACTTCTCCAGCCTGCGTGTGGTTGACTTGTGGAATGATCTGCCAGAAAGCGTCGTCACATCCAAGACGGTTAACTGTGTCAAATCCCGCCTCGACCGCCACTGGTCAAACATCACCTTCACTTTGGACGATGTGACTGTTGCCAGCATCCATAGTATATAAAGAATAATTTATTTATGAGCGACTAAAAGGTCTTAGGCCGTATCCTATTGATTGATTGATTGATTGAAAGGCAGCGGCCCACCGGGTTAAGTCCCGACTCTCCCGATGGCCACTCCGTGCCTCCCCTGACTGCACGTCGCTGACACACACCGAGTCCGGACGATGCTGCTCCTCCAAGGAAGAGACACGCGTTCACTAATCCGAAAAAACTATATCCGGTCCCAGAGATCTGCTATTTTAAAGTAAAGTCAACACGTATCGACCCTGAATATAGTCTAGATTAAGAACGAGAAAAGGTTTAACATATACGTCGTTTTTTTGCAAACATATGACAAATTTGCGAGGGTGATGGCGTCAGAGCATCGTCCTATGTGCCAGGCGTAGCCTCGGACAGCCTCGGCCCACACACTCGCGCGCGCACACACACACACACACACACACACACACACACACACACACACACACACACACACACACACACACACACACTACGGAAGACTTTCCATCATTTCTGGTGTGACTGGCCTAAAAGATTTCTACAGTAATGAAAACAATGTATTTAAAGATGAAGTAAAGTATTGACCAGATGCTCGGTGTGATTTTCAGGGATGGGACGGTTTGCCTGTCGAGGAGGAGCTCACACACTCTGTGACCCACAATGCATCAGTTCCCAGTATACTCATACTGATGAACTCCCTGAATGTTTCCCAGCACCGTTTCTTTCCTCTCTGCTGTAAAGCCAGCACGCACTTGTCTGTCCACGCAGGGTGGACACCATCATGTATGGCTGCTCGTAACCTTTGTTTGAGATTAGGGGGTCTGTGTGTCCGGTGTCTGTGTGACTTCATGAATTCAGAAGAAGAATCCCCCCAGCAATAATATTACCTCACACACAAAAAAAAGTTAAAAGTTCTCCTGTGTAACCTGTCATATCTCTGCTTTGATTTGAAAGCCTGTCGCGAGGCGTTGAGGTCCTCCAGACTATTTGCACCTGAGGAGCGGAGAGGATTTCTCTGTAGCGGAGGGAATGAAACGAGGTGAGAGGAGAAGCTGATTGAATGTCTGCCGAGCAGTTCAGGGCGAGCTGTGGCTCTGAAAGAATAAAAGAGTTCGATCCCATTTGATCAGATCAGGTAAGAACAAAGGCCGAAATCTGAAATATGACCTTTTGAGGCTGCGGAATAATTCCACAAGTGCTTTTTAATATCTTTTCATCTATCCAAGCTGTATGTTTGGACAACATGTGGAGAGTTTTTTTCTTCTTTAAAGCCACCGCTATAAAACTGACATTTATTAAGGAACCCCGGAGACAACCATGTGCTTTTAGATTTATCAGCACATTCCTTATCCCTGCACTGTTTACAAAGTGGTGGGCGGGTGCGTGTTTGTCAGGTGTAAATGTAAGCGGCAGGTTCCACACACACACACACACACACACACACACGCACACACACACACACGCACACACACACACACGCACACACACACACACACACACGGCGTCTGGGAAAAAGCCGGATGCACTTCGCAAAGTGGCACTTCCTTCCTCCACACACTCCACACTATGCGTTGAACTGCAGCCTGGCAACCATCTGGACAGGACCCAATTGTGTGTGTGTGTGTGTGTGTGTGTGTGTGTGTGTGTGTGTGTGTGTGTGTGTGTGCGCAACGTCACTGTGGGATTGCCAATGATGTTTGGAGCAAGTATGCAAGTCTTTACGGTCATAAATTCTCACTCTGTTCGTTATTGTCAGGTATGAGCTGTGCTTGGCTGTTGCCCACGTGGGGGTGTGTATAACCGTGTGTGTGTGTGTGTGTGTGTGTGTGTGTATAACCGTGTGTGTGTGTATAACCGTGTGTGTGTATAACCGTGTGTGTGTGTGTGTGTGTGTGTGTCAGAACTCCACTCTTGTTAGGAAATTCCACGCAACATTATTGGGTTGCCGTGGTGATTGTATGGCTTCATTCCCAGACTGGATCCCGAGGGATTATAAAAACAAAGTCCTGAGTGATCAGTCATCAGTTAACGCGCTCACCGACGCTGACACTTCTACTGTTGGGAATTAATTGAAGAAAGTTGCTACATTAATAATGCATATCTAAGAATATCAAAGGCGTACATGAGTTAACAGAAGTAGAATATTTTGGCTTGGTTAGCAGAGTGAAATATATATGGCCCTAGCCTGTCCACTGGAATTGGCGTTCATGTCAAGTATCGACAACTTGGAAAATGTAGTCTTTAAATGCGGTCTTTCAACACAGCTTTAAATGGAAATTTGAAAATCAGAAAGACGTTTACATTCCAAGGAATATACTTTGGTGTTTCATGGTGCATGCATCGGAACAATAAGGTGCCGGACCCCACACATTGATGACCTTGCACCCGAGATGAGACGCCAAGTGTCTGAGCTAGCATCTCAGAGCAGCAACCTGAGTTCAATGGATGCTTCCTTCTGCACTTTCTCTCTCACGGCAACAGGGCATGTTTGGTTTTCTCTGTGAGGGGAATAGTTTTGTTGAAGCTGTCGTTGGCCTGTGGAGAAATGTACTCATAAGAAGTGACTCTGGAGAAGCTGCAGATAGAGCCGTGAGAAATGAATGCAGCAGATTATTTAATGTTGTTTTTATAGGCAATAGTTTGAAGCTTTGTTAGTTCCAGGTTTAATATGTGCAATAAGTTCATTTCAATAAGTTCGGCAATAAACATTGAACCAGTCCGGCCCTCGACTAGCACCCATTTTTTTAAATTTTGGCCCACTGTGTATTTGAGTTTGACCCCCCTGCTTTAGCCAATCACGTACAATCTGTTTTAGCGCTAGCCAATAGAAGCGCCAGTGTTCCATAGTGATGTCACTATGTTCACGAAGTAAACAAAGGAGTCAGATTGAGGCGTTTCAGGCGGGGGGGATAAATATATATTTAAAGAAATCTCCTCTACTTTTAAATGTAGTGTTACTGCAAATATATTTACATTTTAGAGTACTTCTCATATTCTTACTGCCCTTTTTGGTTTTTGTATTTATTGTTAACATTTATTTTACATTTTTTTAACTGTATAGTATTTTTCGAATTATTTTTCTAATTATTTCCATATTTTCTTTTTTACAACTTAACCCCTAATTCCGTATTCATGCAACATTATGCATCAATGCAAATTCCTTGTTTGTACTTGGCAGCAAACCCAATTGTGATTCTCTAATTGTGTTTTCCTCTAATCAACCCATAAAATCAATTTAATAACGATTACAGGGGAAATGGTCCACTGGATGAAGTTCCCAGCCGGGGCATCGGGCCCGAGGTGATGCATCATGGTCATCCTCGCAGGGAGGCACAAAGTAAACACTCTTAAATCATCATCCTGGGACAGATGGGGGGGGTGTCACATGATCTCTCTCTCTCTCTCTCTCTCTCTCTCTCTCTCTCTCTCTCTCTCTCTCTCTCTCTCTCTCTCTCTGCCTTCCCCTCAACACACACTGTCAACTGTCACCGCAAAGAACCAAATGCAGAGATGGCAACACATCCTTCACTCAAGTAGAAGTACAGATACTCGTGTTTAAAGATACTCTGGTGAAAGTAGAAGTACTGACTAAACTACTTTACTCAAGTCAAAGTAAAGAGGCTTTGAAGTGTGCTTCAGTAAAAAGTACCCATAGCTATCATCTGTTTTAAAGAGTACCTGACCTCCCTTTATATCAACAGAACAATAATGTCATTGTTAGCTAATGAATGTTTCCATGGTGACCAACGGCAACATGACAACGTTTCCATTGGTCCCTCTTCTTTAGAGAAGACCAGGAAGTGATGGATACACGGATCGTGTTCCAACCAATAGGCACGCAGTGACTCTAAAGAATAATGACCACGCACCAAACACACATTCAGACTAAAGGAACCAGCTGTTTGGGAAATGAGAGAAGTAGAAAGTACAGGTATTTGTGTTCAACATGTAAGAAGTAGAAAGTACAGGTATTTGAGTTCAACATGTGAGAAGTAGAAAGTACAGGTATTTGGGTTCAACATGAAGAAGTAGAAAGTACAGGTATTTGAGTTCAACATGTAAGAAGTAGAAAGTACAGGTATTTGAGTTCAACATGTAAGAAGTAGAAAGTACAGGTATTTGAGTTCAACATGAGAGAAGTAGAAAGTACAGGTATTTGAGTTCAACATGTAAGAAGTAGAAAGTACAGGTATTTGAGTTCAACATGTAAGAAGTAGAAAGTACAGGTATTTGAGTTCAACATGTGAGAAGTAGAAAGTACAGGTATTTGAGTTCAACATGTAGAGAAGTAGAAAGTACAGGTATTTGAGTTCAACATGTAAGAAGTAGAAAGTACAGGTATTTGAGTTCAACATGTGAGAAGTAGAAAGTACAGGTATTTGAGTTCAACATGTAAGAAGTAGAAAGTACAGGTATTTGAGTTCAACATGTGAGAAGTAGAAAGTACAGGTATTTGAGTTCAACATGTAAGAAGTAGAAAGTACAGGTATTTGAGTTCAACATGTAAGAAGTAGAAAGTACAGGTATTTGAGTTCAACATGTGAGAAGTAGAAAGTACAGGTATTTGAGTTCAACATGTAAGAAGTAGAAAGTACAGGTATTTGAGTTCAACATGTAAGAAGTAGAAAGTACAGGTATTTGAGTTCAACATGTAAGAAGTAGAAAGTACAGGTATTTGAGTTCAACATGTGAGAAGTAGAAAGTACAGGTATTTGAGTTCAACATGTGAGAAGTAGAAAGTACAGGTATTTGAGTTCAACATGTAAGAAGTAGAAAGTACAGGTATTTGAGTTCAACATGTAAGAAGTAGAAAGTACAGGTATTTGAGTTCAACATGTGAGAAGTAGAAAGTACAGGTATTTGAGTTCAACATGTAAGAAGTAGAAAGTACAGGTATTTGAGTTCAACATGTAAGAAGTAGAAAGTACAGGTATTTGAGTTCAACATGTAAGAAGTAGAAAGTACAGGTATTTGAGTTCAACATGTGAGAAGTAGAAAGTACAGGTATTTGAGTTCAACATGTGAGAAGTAGAAAGTACAGGTATTTGAGTTCAACATGAGAGAAGTAGAAAGTACAGGTATTTGAGTTCAACATGTAAGAAGTAGAAAGTACAGGTATTTGAGTTCAACATGTAGAGAAGTAGAAAGTACAGGTATTTGAGTTCAAACATGTGAGAAGTAGAAAGTACAGGTATTTGAGTTCAACATGTGAGAAGTAGAAAGTACAGGTATTTGGGTTCAACATGTGAGAAGTAGAAAGTACAGGTATTTGAGTTCAACATGTGAGAAGTAGAAAGTACAGGTATTTGAGTTCAACATGTAAGAAGTAGAAAGTACAGGTATTTGAGTTCAACATGTGAGAAGTAGAAAGTACAGGTATTTGAGTTCAACATGTAAGAAGTAGAAAGTACAGGTATTTGAGTTCAACATGTGAGAAGTAGAAAGTACAGGTATTTGAGTTCAACATGTGAGAAGTAGAAAGTACAGGTATTTGAGTTCAACATGTAAGAAGTAGAAAGTACAGGTATTTGAGTTCAACATGTGAGAAGTAGAAAGTACAGGTATTTGAGTTCAACATGTGAGAAGTAGAAAGTACAGGTATTTGAGTTCAACATGTGAGAAGTAGAAAGTACAGGTATTTGAGTTCAACATGTAAGAAGTAGAAAGTACAGGTATTTGAGTTCAACATGTAAGAAGTAGAAAGTACAGGTATTTGAGTTCAACATGTAAGAAGTAGAAAGTACAGGTATTTGAGTTCAACATGAGAGAAGTAGAAAGTACAGGTATTTGGTTCAACATGTGAGAAGTAGAAAGTACAGGTATTTGAGTTCAACATGTGAGAAGTAGAAAGTACAGGTATTTGAGTTCAACATGTAGAAGTAGAAAGTACAGGTATTTGAGTTCAACATGTAAGAAGTAGAAAGTACAGGTATTTGAGTTCAACATGAGAGAAGTAGAAAGTACAGGTATTTGAGTTCAACATGTAGAGAAGTAGAAAGTACAGGTATTTGAGTTCAACATGAGAGAAGTAGAAAGTACAGGTATTTGAGTTCAACATGTGAGAAGTAGAAAGTACAGGTATTTGAGTTCAACATGTGAGAAGTAGAAAGTACAGGTATTTGAGTTCAACATGAGAGAAGTAGAAAGTACAGGTATTTGAGTTCAACATGTAAGAAGTAGAAAGTACAGGTATTTGAGTTCAACATGAGAGAAGTAGAAAGTACAGGTATTTGAGTTCAACATGTGAGAAGTAGAAAGTACAGGTATTTGAGTTCAACATGTGAGAAGTAGAAAGTACAGGTATTTGAGTTCAACATGTGAGAAGTAGAAAGTACAGGTATTTGGGTTCAACATGTGAGAAGTAGAAAGTACAGGTATTTGAGTTCAACATGTGAGAAGTAGAAAGTACAGGTATTTGAGTTCAACATGTAAGAAGTAGAAAGTACAGGTATTTGAGTTCAACATGTGAGAAGTAGAAAGTACAGGTATTTGAGTTCAACATGTAAGAAGTAGAAAGTACAGGTATTTGAGTTCAACATGTAAGAAGTAGAAAGTACAGGTATTTGAGTTCAACATGTAAGAAGTAGAAAGTACAGGTATTTGAGTTCAACATGTAAGAAGTAGAAAGTACAGGTATTTGAGTTCAACATGTGAGAAGTAGAAAGTACAGGTATTTGAGTTCAACATGTGAGAAGTAGAAAGTACAGGTATTTGTGTTCAACATGTGAGAAGTAGAAAGTACAGGTATTTGAGTTCAACATGTAAGAAGTAGAAAGTACAGGTATTTGTGTTCAACATGTAAGAAGTAGAAAGTACAGGTATTTGAGTTCAACATGTAAGAAGTAGAAAGTACAGGTATTTGAGTTCAACATGTAAGAAGTAGAAAGTACAGGTATTTGAGTTCAACATGTGAGAAGTAGAAAGTACAGGTATTTGAGTTCAACATGTGAGAAGTAGAAAGTACAGGTATTTGAGTTCAACATGTAAGAAGTAGAAAGTACAGGTATTTGGGTTCAACATGTAAGAAGTAGAAAGTACTAGGTATTTGAGTTCAACATGTAAGAAGTAGAAAGTACAGGTATTTGAGTTCAACATGTAAGAAGTAGAAAGTTCAGGTATTTGAGTTCAACATGTGAGAGTCCACAGAAAGCATTCGGTGCAACAATTGATAAAATAAACGAAGAATGTCCTGTTTGTTTGCAGGATTCTCCTTCAGACATAAATACTAACACGGTGCACGACACTGCGACGCCATGTGGGAATCTTTTATAGGATAATGACAGAATTAGAGCAGGGAGGTTTTCATGGAGGCACGTTTTCATGGTGTGGCGTTACCGTAAAATTACAGTGACGACGTTTCAGCAAACAATTGTAATATTGACCATACACTGCTCTTGGTGTGACATGATCTCATAGAAATCCTACCCTCACACCAGACACTGACTGGTTTTCGGACCCCCCCCAGACCCCCCCAATAAAGCAAAACTGCACGTTTCAGAGTGGCCTTTTAGTGTGGCCAGCCTAAGGCACACCTGTGCAATAACCATGCTGTCTAATCAGCATCTTGATATGCCACACCTGTGAGGTGGGATGGATTATCTCGGCAAAGGAGAAGTGCTCACTATCTCAGATTTTTTTCAGATTTGTGAACAATATTTGAGAGAAATGGTTATTTTGTGTTTATAGAAAATGTTTTAGATCTTTGAGTTCATCTCGTGAAAAATGGGAGCAAAAACAAAAGTGTTGCGTTTATATTTTTGTTCAGTGTAGGTGTTACCCACAATGTCTTGAATTCAAGCAAAAGGGATTGGTTTGTTCAGGAAAAGATAATGGTTTGGGGTTAAAAAACGTACACTTGTCGTTAGTTAAGTAGTCAACGTAAACAGTCACATACAATCGCACAATTGCAGTTTTGAACTTGGTGTCAACATTGTGAATTCAAACTTAATTACTTGACATAATCAGGAAAAAATCATGGTTTGAGTTATAAATAATGAACGTTTGCGAAGTACATTTAATATCAGACTAAAGTTAGGTAGGCGCTATCACACCAAGTACTTTGCCGTACTTAGTTCATGAGAACTCTTTAGTTCTCATGATCGCGTTCACACCGAAATTAGTTCCTGGGGGAGGATTAGGCAAATTAAGCCGCTGACGTCACTTCTTCTTCTTCTGCTTTGGGTTTACTGGCAGGCCGCAAACCACTTCACGGCGTATACTGCCACCCGGAGTCCCCGGCCGGAAGTCCCCGGAGTTGGGGAAGGCTTCAGTAGAAGCTGCTGGGACTCCCAGCAGCTTCTACTGAAGCCTTCCGAGTAAATCGCCATGCCGACACCTCCTCATCTCCACCGCTCCCATGTTTTATTTTGTGTTGCCATAAGTTAGTCTCTCTGCGTTTCTGCGCTGGGCTAATGCTAATGCTAATAATGCTAATGCGAGCAAATAAAATGGCGGCTTCACAAAACCTTTTGGGAGTTTTACGGGGCGTGGTTTGCAATCCGCCCAGCCAATCAGAAATGGGAACCTTTTTCTCCCACGAAAGTACCACCTCTCTAGCGGGGACGGAAAAGGGGGTGAAAAGGTTCTCATTAATTCATTTCAGTTCCAGTTTTTTTGGTGTGAACGCAACATTTCGGAACTATATCGGAACTATACTGGGAAAAGTACTCGGGTGTGAAAGCACCTCTTGTAAACCGTCACATACCTACGCAGTTTTAAGCACTTTTTATGTCACATGTTCAAACTAAAATATTGGTACTGCAAAGGAAAAGATAATGGTTTGAGTTCATGAAATGAGTTTAGAAATTGGCGTGTTATTCATATATTATCTGTCGACGCCATTCTTGCGGTCGCCTGTTTTCTGCTTCAGTATTTCAAAGTAAAAGCCTCTGCTTTCCAAGTCGTATCAATTACACGAATCACACTCTCGTTTTTTATTCTGTGTTAAGGACGTCCTCATGCTTGCTTGTTGAGCGTGTCTGGACGTGCAGCAACACCATATCCCTGCAAAACAAGAATCACATAAATAAATGCATGACACCCTTTAGCTGCACAGGAGGTCCTTCACATCGTGTTGTTGCTTTCCCACGGAGAATGAGCATATCTCTGTGTGCTTTAAAGTCACTTTGCAGCTGCACAGGCACAACAACAGATCATACAATACAGCTTGATTTGTAAAGCACTTTAACACCTCCAAAGTGCTGTACAGAGCAATACATTAATTAATACAATACAAAATGCGCACAGCTCACAAACCAGTACATATGTAAAAAAACGAATAAGAAGGTACGAAAGTGGATCATGTACGAGCAATAAAAGCAACAATTTTCAAAAGTGACGAACGCTAAGGAGGAGAGGTGGGGGAACAAGAACAACAGATACATATTTTTCAAGGTGAGTGCTTCGAAAAAACATATTTTGCAGCCGTGTCTAAAATAAGAACAGGGAAAAACAAAAAAGATGGTGGTGCTTATTTTAAAGAGAGAGAAATAAGAAACAGAGAAGAAGAGAGGCTGCACCCCTTGATAACAAACAGCAAGTTTATGCTAAAAAGAAAAAGAAGCTCCCTACCCCCTCCTCCCTTACTGCCTCTGCTCACACACACACACACACACACACACACACACACACACACACACACACACACACACACACACACACACTTCCCTTAGCCTATATAAGCAGACATCAGCTCTGAGTTGACCCCCTCCACCCTGCACACTCTCCTTTATTAAACACGCACACACAAACACACACACTGTCTTTGCAGTTTTAAAAATATACGTGGATATTTTTGGTGCTAAAAACTCAGTGCGAAAGAAGGATCTCTCTTTTTTGTAGCTATGTGTGCAGAAAGCCCCGCATTGTAGAGAGAAAGGGCTGAGCAGAGAGAGCTTCCCATCCCCCACATTCACATAGCAAAGTTCTGCTGCTTTTGCAAGCGGGGGTGGTGCGTTCAAGTGCTCCGACAGAAACTCGTGAATGCACAGTGTCGCAGCATTCTCATGTTTTCTTCTGCTCGGAAATGCACTCTAGTTAAGGATTTGTTTTCTCAGCTTCATGCTTTGTGTATCTCAGATTTACTTTATGTTGCTTAAAGAATAATATGTGTTTTCCTACAAAATAAAGACATGATACAAGAGTGCACACTATCTTTTCATCAAGTATACATAATACACATCCTCCTATTTATCAAGATATCCTGCATATCCTGTTTAGGACGCTTATAAACACAGAAATACGTATGTTTATCTTCATTAATCTACATTTTCACTTGATCTTGAGTTGAACATATTCAAGTAATAAAGTCAGCTGTGGTCATGGCATTGTTTTCCTAAACTCAAAGATGTAATCCACATTCTTTAAAATCGTATTTATTTGTATTTTTGTTCACTTTTTAGCTACTAAATCTGTATGTTTGTGGTTATTATACATCACTATATCTGATGTCTTGTATATATTGTATAATATGGGACTTTTTTGTGCCAATTTCCACAATAATCCACATGTTTTTATTATGACCTACAATTTATAATGTCATTTAACCCATAGCTGTTTGATAGTGAGTAAAAAGTGAGTATCTAGTGGAAGCATATTTGTTCACTTTGTCTAATGTTTTATATTTGATGTGAGGCCACGTCACTGTTTTACTGAATTATGATAATCCGTTCTAATGTAATATGCATTCTTTATTGTCTTATGTATACACTTTAAGCCAATATGTCTCATGTATATATGATGTGTTGCTTATATTAAACAGCTTTTACACATCGCAACATCTCTAAAACATTAAATCAGTAACTAATGCACAATTTGGGAGATCATTTCCGACTTTTATTTCACATTTAGTTCTTTACTTTTACATTGCATGAGTCATTCGTGGCTGACTCAGGGCGTGATGGTGAAAAATCCGACAGACAATTAAGGCAACATGAAGGCTGCTGCTGCTAGGAGAGCGCGAGGCAGAGAGCACGAAGAAAGGGGGTGGGGAGAGGGAGACAGATAGTGTGTGTGTTGTGTCTTTTCCTATTAATTGAAGATTATGCTTTGCTCCAAATCACTTCTCGTGTTTTGACGTGAGATTTGATGAAAGATTTTACAGAACGATATGTTGAATTCAAGAGGTCTTTTCACTGTCACTTTTTGGCACCACTGTTTCTCTTTTTCACTTCCTGCTCTGGCTCAGTCCATCCCCCATCCTTCTTCCTTTTTTCTCCCCCCTATTCTCCCCTCTCTTTCTGCACAGACAGGTTGTGATTTCATGCTTTCCTCCACTTTCTTCCATATGTGGTGGACACATGGAAGCATGTCACTTCCACCCATTAGCCCCTCTCCAACAGAAGATGACATTTCAGCCTATTTTATTTTTCCTCCACTCCTTTAACGAGCTAATAAGATAAAAGTGCACAAATGAAATGTAACACACAGCTCATGCATGAAGTAATTGTAGTAATCAGGACGGTTGAGTAGTTATGGCTGACTTCAAGGCAGTATGGTAAAGGAATAAAAGGGAATATTTTAGTTTAATGCCATTCAACTGTAGACACAATGTCTGTAGCACGCATGTGGCTGTTAAAAGATATTTAAAATAAAGTTCAATGTGTCACTGAAAATATTTTTATTATGGAACATGATAAGCTGATATATTAGCAGATTGCATCTATAAATTAAAGCATAGGAACGCTGTCCTTTGCACATTGCTGCACTTAATTCAGTTTTGTACTTGTTTTATCTAATTTATTTTGTACGTTCATGTTCATTGTGCACATTTTGGAAGTTATAATAGTTAATATTTCTATATTTCCTTCTCACAAGCTCAGTTATAAGCTCAATAAACTTACGTTAATGCCCCATGCGCTCATTATTCTATTTGTACATGTATGTAGTCTTTCTGCTTTTACTTGCATATTTTGAGACGTGCAGTACTTTATTTGGAATTCGTCGTGCACTGTTTTTATATGTCTATACGTCATATTGTTGGTTGCATTTCTGAAACTACACTGTAGCTATTGTGCATATGACAAGTACATTTTTGTTGTATGCTTGCATGACATGTTTTGTTAAGTGTCTTAAAGTACGCCAAAAAAAATCGCCATATACACTAGATATATTATAATTATTTTTTATATCCATGCTACATACATTCAATGTTTTATTATTAGTATTATAAATATTATTACATACACATACACATGTAATATATATATATATACACATTACATTTTTTAAGTATTATTATTATTAATACTATGCTATATAAAATATACCTTTTCTTTGTCATTATTATGCTATGTCAATTAATTAATATCTTATTATTATTATTATATATATGTTTCTCTGCATTTTTTTTTACTATTATTATTTCAATTAAATGTATTATTAATATAATTATGCTGTATACATTAAATGTATTATTATTTGATTGTTTAATTGTAATCATCATCATGCTCTCTTATGGTGTAAACAGTGTTGTTGTTGGCTCCGGATCCAGTTTCCTCTCAGCAATCCACTCCGGGTTTTCGTTCCCTCGCGCCCTCTTGGTAAGATGGCTGTGTGTCTCGCGGAGCCTCGTGCTGGTTTGGTTGATTTCTAGCTCGCGCTCTCGTTCTGTAACAGAAGCCCCCCCCACACACACACTCGTACACACACACATACACTCACTAGTGTCGGTGAAATACATTTTGTGCCTGGCTCCTCTGTATTTATTATATTTTTAAAAAACTTTTTCCCCTCTCCGTTTTTGCTTGAAACGGAGTCGCGGTGGATTAACCGGATACCGGGGCGGAGGGGCTAAATCTCGGGGGGGGGAATGAACCGGGACGTCGGGTACGTTGGTATAAATATAACCGTATTTATATTCAATGGTGTTTTTAGGGAGTTTGACTGTGAGTGAATCTCGGTGCTGAGAGAGAGGCAGTGAACGAGAGGAGAGAGGGAGAGACATAATGGCCGCTCAGGTCGCCAGCGTCGCCTCTCTCAACACAAGCCCGCCATCCGAACTCAAGAAGCCGGATCGGGACTCGCAGGAGGACTCGGTGGTGGTACCGGGGGAGAAACTGCAGGAAAATAAGGAACCGGGAACCGACGGCGGATCTCCGGGTCAGAAGGAGGACGGGAGCGATGGAGGAGGGGATCCCGATATGAAGAACGGGAATGTTCCCAGGGTAAATAATAATAATAATAATGATTCAAGCGAGGGGAACAACCATCCCGGAATGGGACACCACCATCCGGGCCCCTTTCCTCCACCTCCTTACGGTTACAACCAGCACTACAGCCGGGCCCCTTTTCATCAACATGGCGGACAACAAAGCCCTGGCATGGCAGCTGCATCGGGGCCGGGCATGATGGACCCTTACCCGGCTAACTCACACGAATACCCCAACCCCAACCATTACAACAACTATAGCCCTTTCCAGAACAGGACTTCTTCTTCCTCTTCTTCTTCCTACCAGGGCTACGGAGCCATGACTTCCCCGCGAAATAACAGCCAGGCTCCAACGGCCGGGGGGCAGCCAGGCAAGCAGCAGCCAGCAGGAGGAACCACTGCTGCTTCGTACAATAATCAGAGGTATAACATGGGAACCCAACAGCCTACATCCACGCCAACTTTAAATCAGCTTTTGACATCCCCCAGTTCAGCAAGGAGCTACCCGAATTACCCCCAAGGAGACTATAACAACCAGGAAGGGGCCAGCAAGGGACCAGCAGATATGGGCAGTCAGTATGGAGGAGGAGGAGGTGGTGGAGGTGGTGGTGGTGGTGGGGTCCATCCGGGTTGGCAACAAAGGAGCCACCATCAAGCTCCCATGAGCCCGGGAAACTCTGGACAGCCTCCCAGCAGAAACCAGGTAAACCCACTCACTGCACGGGCACACTTTCACGGAGTTAACCCGCACCAAAAGCACTGTTAAGAGTTGCATATTGCATTGGACTCAGCCATTGTCTATGTAGCAAGAGCTCTTAAAATGGCTGCCTCTCTCTTTTCTCCACAACACCAGCCCCTTGTAACTGTGTTTCACACCGGGACAGAAGCCACACAGTGTGTTGGAAACAACTTCCAGAGTTGTAGGGGGATTAGTCGTGTGTCCCTGCCGGGTACAGGGCAAAGAGTTTGACTAAGTAGAGTTTGTCAGGAGAAAGTGTGTGTGTGTGTGTGTGTGTCGAGAGGGAGATAAGGCGCAGTGCTCCTCGCTTCAGTGTAGGGTTTTTAAGTTTATTTCTGTAAGCATCTAACCTAGCTCCGCGCCTAAACAGTGCTATTAAAAGTGTCTCAATGGCTGTCGGGGGTAATAAACAAGACAGTTAAGTAACATTTGCATAATCATTACGGTGGAAAAAAGAACACAGTCGGGTTTAAAAAGGCAAGGTGGGGTTTGTGTCTCAGTCTTGTGCATGCCGCGGAGTGTTTACTTGCATCAAAGTGTGATTGTGGCCACGGTTGATTCATCCCGACAGAACCGGAAGGATTTTCATTCATTTGTGGCTCGGTTTTAGCCTTCTCCCGCCGCCTCTCCTTCTTCTCCGTGCTCCATGTGCCGCCTTGTAAACACGGAGCTTTAAGAGTTGGCAAAGTGCAGATTGCCTTTGCTCTGGGATTTGAATTATGGAGGTAAAATCCTGCTGTCAGAGCCAGGAGACAGTTGGTCTTAGGTTGACATGCGAGCAGAGATCTGATTGGCTCCCCCTTTCCCTCAGCTCTCGGCCATTTATAATTGCATCTACAGCCCCCCTTTGCACGGATATATTCCTGCACCGTGGCAAGGCATCCTTATTCTGTTCTGTCTTCATTTTAAAGCATAAATGCATGCATACAAATATGTATCAAAATGCACCTTAATTCTCCCATTGCAACAGAAACAGAACTATTATACCAGGATATTATTTACTCAGCGGTTGCATCTATTTAACGTATTCCTTAAGAACACAAGTCCACCCACTGCAGTCATTTGCATGATGACTGCACTCCAGAGATCCACTGCACCTCGTGTCACTTTTATAATTTTTAGTTGACCCCGCACCTGAAGTGTTTTATCTTTACATTTTTTGTTTTAGTTTAGCACCCTTTTGTATTTGGCTGACTCTGGATCAGCACATAGAGTAGGTGTGGTCATGAAGCACCGTTCCCCACTGTTCCCAGATCAGTTTGAAGTCACTTTATCTCCCGGGCCACGTGAGAGGGTTGGACTGGCTGCAGTTTTGTTTACAAGCAGCCAAGGTGTCATCGGAGTGTCACAGCCTTTTTTTTTCCTGTGCTTCTTCCAGCAGGATACAATAGCTTAATTCGCCTCCACATGCAGAGAGAGAGAGAGAGAGGGGGAGAGCGAGAGTATCAACAGTGTCTCTCCCTCCCTCCTCTCTCTTCAGTGATAACAGCCACATGTGCACTGTTTTCACTCTGCAATTATTTGTCAAAGGCAGCATCAGTGGAGTGTGTACAGTACTATGAAGGACTATTTCTGTCATCTAGATAAACACGTGAAGGTTGGCGCCAGGCTGTTGCTTTTGTTACGAATCAGGCATGCGATTCCTTTTAGGAAATACATGTGTTTGTTTTTCGCTCAAAGAGGAAATTGTATTCACTTCTTTTAGAGACAATATTTTGTTTGCGATTCAATTAATTCTGTCGTCGCATCATCCCATATTTGTTCGTGTTGGTTAACTTTGCTGCTTTAGGCATATACTACTAAGGTACTGCTGTATGTGTGTTGCTTTATTCTTATTTTGGTGCTGCTTTATTTCTTTCAAACGGATACACACGGCAGTTTATTGAACATGTCAGAAACAAAAACATACAATAATAATATATATATATATTCTCTTTTTTTCCTTTTTTTTCCCTCACTCAAATTAATAATTAAAACAACAAGGATTCTCAGATTCTGTCATGTCCAACAGGGGCAAGAAGAAGCGTACCCCTGGTCCTCCCGCCTCTAGCATATATTTTTCTTATAAATAAAACCTTAGGTCATCAGCGACATGTTTGTCTTGTTAGAGGTGGGGTAGGTAAGTTTGAGAAACCGGCTCGAGATCGCTAGAATTTGAAAATACACAACCGGAGAAAATCTTGCCACTTCCTCACAGAGCCCCTCCTCCAACACACACGAACGCGCACATGACCAATGAGGGCACGAGATAAGTGTGTGCCCCGATGGAAGGCTGACAGGCAGGTAGGCCATCCAATCCGTTTAGATTGGATGGCCTACCTGTTGTACTTTTTACAGTATCACGGCTTCCACAGATGATATTTTTTTATGGTTTCTTGTCAAAGCTCTTCAGATATTCATTGCTATCGGGATGTTCAGAGCATTCCATGGAATATAACAAAAAGTGTATCTCGAGCCGGTTTCTCAAACTTACCTACCCCACCTTTTAAGTTGTTTGCTTTTTGTTTTTTTACACAACAATCAGAAATAAATTACTTTTACAAGAAATAACAACAAATGGGATTTCACAGGTCCTGTTCATAACCATTAATGATTTGGCTCCCAAATAATACTTTCAGTTTAGACTTGTACAATATTTCAGTGCATCGTTACACTTAAAGGTGGGGTAGGTACGTTTCAGAAACCGGCTCGAGATACACTTTTTGTTATATTCCATGGAATGCTCTGAACATCCCGATAGCGATGAATATCTGAAGTGCTTTGACAACAAATCCATAAAAGAATTTCATCTGTGGAAGCCGTGATACTGTAAAAAGTACCGGCTAAACGGATTGGATGGCCTACCTGCCTGTCAGCCTTCCATCGGGGCACACACTGATCTCGTGCCCTCATTGGTCATGTGCGCGTTCGTGTGTGTTGGAGGCGGGGCTCTGTGAGGAAGTGGCAGATTTTCTCCGGTTGTGTATTTTCAAATCCTAGCGATCTCGAGCCGGTTTCTCAAAGTTACCGACCCCACCTTTAAAATAGCATTGATTCCACACATGTTGCCGTTTAAACTTTACGGTGCTATTCGCCGGTCTTTATGTTGATTTCCACCTTTTTAAATGTCAGCGAAACGGTTCAAATTATTTTAATCTATATGTCGAGATATTTAGGCAGAAAATAAGGAATAAGAAGTGTCTTGCCGATGAGTCCTTTTGATTCAGTCGCGCTGCTGATTGAATAAAGTTGGATTTCCGTTTCAATTTGTCACTTCCTGTGTGCGAAGAAGTGTCCAAACAAAGCTGCTCAAGATACAGGAGTCCGACTGTCGCTGGTGAACATCACGGGTATCTCGATGTAGCTAAATTATTTCCACGTTACAGAAGTTGTTTCATTGCGCGGGAAAATCTTTCTGTTAATTTATACTCATTTTCAGGATGTGGTCAATCGAGCGCGTTCTCATTGGTCGTTTGATACATGTATCAAACGGAGTAATTGCGGTTGTTGGATCGCTTCATGTGGCTCGCTATCATCAAACCCCATGTATCAAAGAAGCTTTAAGCTGCAGGAGATGTTCCATCGGATAGACTTCTCTCATAGATTAGTTGTAGGAAATGTCACTTGGCATTTCATGTCCTGTGATGTGGGTGTTGTTGCGTGATGCGGCAGCCCTGGTTCACATCCAGATTTAATTAATTAAGGTAAATTCACAGCATCCACTCGGTGAACTTTTCTCAGGTGACGCATCTATTTTTGGACATTTCTTTTTGACGCCAATGTTTTAGCAATCTTAATATTGAGGCTACTGGGATGATGACCACATGGGTTGTATCAGGGGTAGACGTTAAGGGTATTGTCACCGGCCCCGCCATTGTAACCTCTGGCCCGGAGCATTCGTCCAAAAACAATCGACTAATGGTGAAGAAAATTAACATATTTGTTGCCATAGTAATTTATGCACTAACTACAACATTTTAATCATCAGTTCTTCCTCATTTTCCTCAATTGTTCATATTTGGTTTATTAAAATAATGACATTGTTAAAACATATCTGCTATAATTATGAGTATTATTATTTGTATAATGCGCTTTCTGCCTTCCTGTCATCAGGAGTTAGAAATGTAATGGCTATGTAATAGATTAGATTCTTCATTATCCTAAACTGCTGCGACATTTCGCCAATACCTTTTATATTGTCTACTCTTCACTCACTTGTCGGCATTGATGTACAGAGCCGACAGAAGACCTTGTTCATACTGGCATCATATTGAGAGGTGCAGTGACGCGTCCTGAAACCAGGAAGTAGCTGCTGGTTCCCTCCACAGAAAGCAACGGGATTTCTCCACAGGGTTTTGGAAAATAGCTGGAAATGAGGTCTGTGGAAAACAAACCTGTTAGATAAATGCACGTTTTGTTCAGCTGGATAATCTCCACATGTCTACCCTACTTTTATAATTTTCGAATCATACGTCTAATCGATAGATTATAAAAGGGTTTTAGGACGCGTCACCGCACCACTAGAACTCCATCGATCAAGCTGGCTGAAACTTTCTCTCCCTCTTCTCCTCATGCTCCCCGTCACTCTCCTTTAACTCCTCCGGTGACTTTCTTTTATTTGAAGATAGTTGGAAAGTACGTTATGCTGGCCCGGGGTGTCTCAATAGTGCTTCCGGGCCAGCGGGCCATTTATAATGTCGAGCCCTGGTTATATTACTAATATACAGTCACTTATTTCCTGCTATTGCTCTGTATGATTATTATTACCTTTTTGTTTTGTTACTTCCAATTGTAAAGCGTCCTTGGGTTTCGTGAAAGGCGCTATATAAATTGAAATTATTATTATTATTATTCTTTCGTATTGAGATCAGTGTTTCCGCCAGACCAGGGCTGAGAGGGCGTCCACGTCACGTCGTGTCACGCGACTTGAATTTTGAATTGAGCCGTCCCTTTTATAGATACTATCTCTTAACGTGTGCACACACACCATTTTGAATTGCGCCGTCCCTTATCCTATCTCTTACCGTCTGGCTGCCGACAGGGACACCCCTCCTGGCACGGTCCTTGGAAGATGCGGCGGTGTTTTGTCTCAGGAACGTGCTTTGTTGGCGGCTAAAATAATCCCATCTGACTCCTTTGCCCCTTCAACAGAGGGACGTCCTTTTTCCTTTTTCCTTTTCGTCATCTCAAGCGATAAAAACTCTCGATCTTCTCTCAAATTATGTATTTTTTTGGACGCCCTCGGCTCGAGCTGAATAAGAGCGTAAAATGACGGCGAGACGCCCCCTGGTGGAAACGCTGATTGAGATTGCATTGGGAAAAGTATTTCTGATGATACTCTTTTCGTTTACATATCTTAGTCATTTTCTATTGCTCAATAGACTCAAGATTTCAGAAACCTAAAGTTGATTTCCTTTCCAGTCACTTCTGGATGTAGCCTAGAATCAGCAACACTCGTCTAACTGAATAACGGTAAATGGACTGTGCTTATATAGCGCTTTATCCCGTCTTTAAGACACCTCAAAGCGCTTTACGTCATTCACCCATTCACACAGAGCAGTGTACCTTACTCTAGGACACGGGCGCCCAACCAGTCGACCGGGAGAGATTCCCAGTCGATCGCGAGATGTGTCTAAAAATAGAACAACAATATTCTGTTTATCGTTAATGTCCTCTAACATAATCTTCCTGTGCCAGAATAATGCACTTGAACGCATCAAAGCTTTGCGATTGGCCGGCGTGACACCATGTGTCGGGGCGTGGCTTTATGGCAGAAGCAAAAAAGCCCAAAATATATAATGTTCACTCCGAGTGGGAGGATGATTATTTTTGTATCTATTCCAATTCAAAGTCCATCTGTCTCTCGTCTGCAAAGCGAGCGTGGCTTTACCGAAGAAGGGTCATTTAGGAGCGGCACAAACGCTACGAGACGGAATTCCCTCCTATTTCTGCCCTACGCTCCAAAAGGGGAGGGGCCTGAGAGGACAGCTAAAGGGGAGGGGCCTGAGAGGACAGCTAAAGGGGAGGGGCCTGAGAGGACGGCTAAATGCACAGCAGTCCATTCTCACCAGGCCCAACAACAAGAGCGAGGCTGCTCCAGAGCATCTTATCGGGTCAGTCACGTTCTGGAGAAACACATGAAGTCTTTCAAAGACGGCGAAGTTGTGAAAGAAGCTTTCCTGGAGGCTGCCGACGCGCTTTAGGGGGACAGTAAAAATAACAGAAGCATTTCAACAGGTTTTTGATATTATAAAAACTCAAGTTAGATACCGTTATTAACCAGCTGTAAGTTTGAGTTTGAACTTATTCATTATAATTATTGTACAAAATGGTATAAGAATGCAAACTTAGATTGATTATAGTCTATCATCAGTTCAGGTTCAGAAGCTAGTGTTGCTTGCATCCTATTTTAAAGGCATTTATTTTTATACTCGACTAAAATGCAACAAAAAAAGGGTTTGATTCTATTAATGTTGTCTTTTTTAGACAGCTTTTAGTGTAGCTTCAGATCTGAGTCGTCTTATTAGTAAGCCTAATTTATACTTTTGTAGCCACACTATTTTTATATAATGGCAAAGAAAGGGTTTTCTTTTTTCCCTGTCATATGTGGCAGCAATGTTTCTTGAAAACATTACCCACTGTAGTGACGTGTGGATAAACTCCAACTCTGTATCAACACACTGTTGTGTAATTCAGTTAAATACGTGTATGTGTGTAGTTTAGAAAGAGGTGAGATAAAGGATCTGCAGTATTTTATGAAGTATTAATCGTGCAAAGGTCAGTTTTATACAAGTAGAAGTGTGTATTTACCTGGTAGTCAGTAATGGCTACGCCTCTCTATGTGGACTGGTAGATCTCGGCAGACTGGCAACTTTAAAAGTAGCTCTCGGTTCAAAGAAGGTTGGGCACCCCTGGGCTAGGACCTAACACTCACACACCGTTGGCCATGCCATCGGGAGCAACTCGGGGTTAAGTATCTTGCCCACGGATACATCGACATGTTGACTGCATGGGCTGGGACCGACCCGCGCAGCCACAGTCGCCCTAATAATGTCTGGGTTTAATCTCTATATTTCATTGTATCGTGTACAAAACATTTCCTTTGTATATTTGTCGTCAACTTAGAGCTATGAACTTGGAATAATGTCTCGCTGTGAAAGTAGTTTGCAGTAATCTTTGTTGGCGCTTGCGTTCTTTCAACTTCTTATGCTTTTTACATACTAAATGTTCATATTTTGAAGAGTTTGCCTCGGCTCAGTCTTTATGGGCACGTGGAAACAGAGTGTCTGGCAATTAAAGACTTTGTTTGTTACACTTGAAGTTGGTAGAAAATGTATTTTTACAGAACACAACACGGTCTGTATGGGACAGAAATAGTTTGAAAGTGTTTCTCACAGACTATCCTCTGTCCGTGATGGCTGCTGTCGGCTGTGCGCATTATATTAAATGCTTTAACTCGCATTGCCGGCGCCACTATTGGCCTTTTAACTGGCGGATATATCGCCGGTAATGATCCGATAGATGATTTGTATGGAGCGATTCACCTGCCCTGGGCCACCTGCTGAAGATGAATAAAGTGCTAATTGAGTGGTGTGTGTGTGAGGGGCTAATATTATGGGTTTTCATTACACACAAACAAATACTCACGAGTGTGTTATGGCGGGGTTGTTTTGTGATGGTTTTAACGCCAGGTGTTTCCCTCCGCCTCACACACGGGAGTCGGGAAAACCCCCCCTTCAGATCTGCAAGGCTGACTCCCCAAATTGAATTTGAATTAAATCATAATCGAAGACACTTTGGAAATATTTCTTTGGGAAGAACATAATGAAACACACCGAAGCGAGGCTGTTAAACTGACAGATGCTAATGGCTCTGCTGCGGATGTACAAGGGAAGCCCTGCAAATTGGAAAGTAGCGTACAAACAGACTCATGACAGCTTTACGGTGCCAAAAAGTCTCGCTCGTAATGAAGATGGAATGTATTTAATATACAACGGCACAAAACGTCTCGTCCGTGTCGGCATTGTTATTCAAAAGTAAACTAATTAGAGCTTTAAACTGATCACGATGCTCATATTTAACACACCAGAGCTGAGCTAAGTGTCAGTTATTTCAGTAATTATTGGACATTTGATTTGAGTTCAGACTGGATATTTGAAGTATACTCAAAGCAGAGTCCTTCACACTGAAACAGGATTTAAAAAATATTTAATTTGTCTTCTGCAATGAGATTTAGAGTGATCAAAATGTGATCAAAGATTAGCACAAAATGATAGCCGTCAATTTTACATTTGTTTTTTATCGATTGTGAATATCTTTCCCAATCGACTGATTCATCTAATCACAATATCCTGAAGCTCAACGTGACGTCTGGAAGTGTCCAAAGATACTTAGCTATTTAACTAAAACACAGCTTAATTCAAAAGAGGGAAGTCACACATCTGAAAAGCTGGTCCTACATGTTTTTGTATTGTTCTGGTAAAAATCATTTCAAGTGATTCATGGAATATATTTTAATTTTAATTAACCGAGCCCTTTCCACATCTGCTGGTTTAAGCTTCTGAAATATGATTGAATGTTTTTCCTTGTCATTTTTTCACATTTCATAGAGCAGGGGGTTAAACTCAAACACACAGTGGGCCAAAATTATAAAATGGGTGCTAGTGGAGGGCCGGACTGGTTCAATGTTTATTGCAGAACTTATTGAAATGAACTTGTTGCACATATTAAACCTGGAACTAACAAAGCTTAAATGATTGCCTATAAAAACAACATTGAATAATCAGCTGCATTCATTTCTCACGGCTCTATCTGCAGCTTCTCCAGAGTCACTTCTTATGAGTACATTTCCCCACAGGCCAACGACAGCTTCAACAAAACTATTTCCCTCACAGAGAAAACCAAGCATGTCCTGTTGCCGTGAGAGAAAGAGCAGAAGGAAGCATCCATTGAACTCAGTGTGCTGCTCTGATGCTAGCTCAGATACTTGGCGTCTCATCTCGGGTGCAAGGTCATCAATGTTTGGGGTCCGGCTCTGAGCGGAGGAGACCCTCAGGATGGAGGGAAGGTGCAATATACCGGCGGGCCAGATCTAATAGGAATTCGAAATTAAATCCACCAAGGCCCTGATTTGGCCCCCGGGCCTCGAGTTTGACACATGTGCCCTCGACAATGAACGATGAATCAAGAATATATTCTGCAAATGAGTCGATGATGAAGCGCAGCCTTACGTGTAGAAGACGATGTACCCACGTTGTATAGATAGACCAAACATTTGGGGAATTACTCAATATTTAAGTTATCATTTTGACTTTATTTGAACTTAGCCATTAAGGAAAAACGCTGCTTCCAGTGTCTTTTTACGTTTTTATGAATTAGTCATAAATATAATTTCTGGTTGCAGCTCTTCTCTGCACTTTTGTAAAATGTAAATGATAAATTAAACGTATTTTAAAAATGTGGAGAACGATGAGCGTTGCGTCAATGGACAGTCCAGCGAGTATCAACCTGTACACAATCCCTAGAAAGTGAAATGCTGTTCTTTGAAAGCCGCTGAAGCACTTTTTGAATGTCCCACTTACAGATACACGACACACGTTTCCAAGAAAACATTCAGAACAAAACATTCCTCCCTCTGTGGCGAATAAAGAGGAAGCCGAGCCCTCGAAGAGGAAGTTCACCCTCGCCTCTTTCACTCTGCTTTGCTGAGTAATGATTCTCCACAGGCCACATGGACAGCATGCTGCCTCCCGGCAACTGTGTGTGTGTGTGAGTGTGAGAGAGACTTGATGATGGTGTGTGTGTTTGTGAGAGACTGGATGGTGTGTGTGTGTGACGTGAGGGAGAAACGGTGTCAGTGATACCCAGGAGAAGGAGGGGTTGGGTGTTTTGTGAATGATCTTCGTTTGGCCCTGACAGCTGTGTGTATTTGTGTATAAAGTGCGCCAGTTACTCGGTGGTCGTTGTGTGTGTGTTTTAACGTGTGTGTGTGTGTGTCGCTGCCTCAGGAGCGTCTCTGACCTGCTCTTACTTCACGTGTCACCAGCAATCCGTCTTTCTTCCGTAACGTCACCCTTACTTATTTTTTTTGGGTCGACCCGCTGACCGCTAAAGTCTTAAAGTCTTCGCAGATGAGTTTCAATTATGATAATTTTTAGGTTCATATTTGTTATTAGTGTCTCTCCTCTTTTCACCCTCTGTCTGAAACCAGGGCCCAGTCTGCTCTGATTGGTTAGCTGTCTCCTATCACGTATGATGTCAGTGTTTCCCCTACCATTGTCTTGGAGGGGTGCTGCGCCCCGCCAACAGAGCCCCGCACCCCCCCTAAAAAAGGGTTTTATTCAATATATATATAGCACCAAATTGCAACTAATCTATATCTACTGTCACTTTTCAACACTGATGCATTGAGCAATAACCCACAGCTCCCCCCCCGCTCAGGCAGCACCCCGTCAAAGCAGTAAACCTACGGGAAACACGGGATGTTATATAACACGCTGCAGGAAAGGGAAACCCCTAATAAGCATAATGGGGCCCCTTTAATCGAGCGGTAACGGAATGAGTCCATGTCTCAAAGTCAATGTTTTTTTAAAATTTGGGTTGTGGTTAGATGCATGAAATAAGATATATGTTTAACACAATATTTTAACGTCTTCTCATACACTAAATAGCACACTGGTGAATTTTAGGAAACGGTTGCTTTGGTGGAATTTTCGATACGCGTTAAGAAAACTAAGCATTGACCGATGGCCTCCAGCTTTATTGACTTCCCCAAACTACAGCAAAATACTGCATGCCTTGCACCCAATGTGTGATTATAAAAGTGAAGGCTTTGGTTTGTATACGTCTCTGACAGTAGAATTATGAATCTGAATAACTGTACACCCAGAGCTGCACATTAAAAGCAAGTTCCCCCGCGGGCAAAATGTCAAACTTTGGCTATTGCATCAGGGCACGGCGCAGTGCAAAGGTAATTCATTTCTTTTGACATTTACCTTTCTAAAATGCTCCGTATTAGCATAGTAATATCGTCCTCCGAGCGTCAGACTACAGGCTTCATTTACATGACGCATTGCGCGCGTGTGTTTTTATGGAATAAAGTGGTTAACCTTTTAAATCGGCGGCAGTTGTTGATCGTAGAGACTGATGCTTCCTGCCTCTTCATACAGCTCTCACCTTTGCCCTCTACAGAAAAAAAAACCGTATGCCTCATATCTTGAGTAGAAGGAGGAACGGATGCTTTCTCTCTTTATGTCTTTTGAGGAACTCGATCATGACGTCTGATTGTGTGGATTTCACCCTCCAGTCATGGCCTTGCTTTCTGTTTTCCCTGATGTAGTATAACTACTGTTACGTTATATTTTCACGGCTCATAAAACCAAAGATGTTGAGTGCGTTTAGGGTGAGCTGGTAAAGAGACTGCATACTGAGATTATCCGAGCAAAGCAACGGTGGATCAATACCCAGTGCGAGCCTCCTGTTGTAGAGCTTAATACCAGCAGAAACTAGTGCTCACATAATTAGAGAAGTAATGGATTTGTTGATGAAATTAATGTGTAACAATGTAGAGGGTTGGTACAAATGTTTACTAGGGCTGAACGATTAATCGATTTTAAATCGCGATTTGAAATGATGCAATTATCAAATCGCAAAGCCTGCGATGTTCTTCTTGTGTGTCGGTCCTCCACACCAATCAGAAGTGCTGTGCTCCACGTGTACCAGCCATTGTTAACCAATCAGAAGTGGCCCCTGATAGAAGGTGATAGACAGATTGATCCAATCACCTGCCAAGTGCTCTTGAAAGTGCCTGCCCTTTCCAAATGGCTTCCAGTGGAGCTTCAGATGCTTTCTGGGTCAGGTCAGTGACGCTCCATCACGTGTTTCTATCACAGAGAGAATCTTAAACTGAAGTTTGACTTTAAAGCAACCCAACGGAAGCTTCCTGTAAGTTTAGTTCTTTCCCTCGTAGCTCGGGCTGCGGGGGCGCTAGAGACGGGACGTTGATGCGACCTTCCTAGCCGGAGACATGGCCGCATTTTACAATAAACTTCCGTTGGGTCGCTTAAAAACAAATCTAATCGCAATATCTGTCAGAAAAATCGCAATTAGATCATTTCCCAAATCGTGCAGCCCTAATGTTTACTTATCAAAAAATGCCAAATTTGTGCTTACCTCTTCTAAAGCGTGGCTTATGTACATTTACCAGTTCACTAATTCAACATAATGATAGGTTGCAGTCCTAGCAATTCCCTTTACATAGCTTACCATAAACACTAAGAATAAACAGTTTTCTCCCTGAACTGTACACTCAAAGTCCTAAAGTATACGTGCCAGTTCTTATTTTAACCTAAATAATGAAGTTATATTTATCATAGAAGGAGGCCAATGTTAACCCAAGTTGAAATGCCACATCGCTCTGTACAGCAGCCGGTTAGCATCAGCAGCTTCTTTGATACGAGCCGATTTGGTCAGCTAGCGGTTAGAAAGGAGCAGCTGTAGGTCAGCAGGACACAGTGGTACTAAATAAATATTCTTCTGTTGCTTGTGTCTGTGTTGTGTGGCATAAGACAGTTATTAACACCTTTAAACAGTATTAGCTGCCTGGCTAATGCTAACTCTGGACTCTTGTTGTGATACTTAAAAGTGTCCATCCATCCATCCATCTTCTCCCGCTTATCCGTGGTCGGGTCTCGGGGTATCAGTTCCAGCAGAGATCCCCAAACTTTCCTTCCCCCTCATCAACCAGCTCTGACTGGGGGGGTCCCAAGGCGCTCCCAGGCCAGCGAAGAGATATAATCCCTCCACCTGGTCCTAGGTCTACCCCTCGGTAGTGTAATGCTTGTAAAAGCTGGGTAATATATTAATATTGTGATGTGAAACTAGATATCATGGAAGATTTAGGATATTTTAACGTTGCATTACAGTAAGTTGGTGTGTATTTTCCGAATGAACAAGACTTGTAGCTCTGCCGTTGTTTGCCTTTACCCTCTGACTGATGATTATTTATCAAAAGTCTCATCATGTAAATACTTTGTGAAAGCATCAATGGTTAATCCTACAATATAACCCGAATATGGAGGTATTTGGCCTATAATATCAGGGTATTTCGTCATAGCGCCCAGCACTATATGCTATTGGAAACAGCAGTAACTGTTTCTGGCACGGTTTTCCTCTCAAACCTGAATATTTGCACGGCCGTGCCAAAGAGAGGAATTACACAACGGTCTCTCCAGTGCACTCGCTCATTTGTTTTTAAGTATGGCCTCCACAAGCCATTTCGTCTCCATGCTGCCATTGGCACAATTCAATAGTGTTGCTGGAATGAGTGCTATAATCAATTTGGAAGTTAGCATTTTTTGCACTTCTGGTTCCCTCGTCTGGGTGTCAATGGCTTGCTTTTGGATGACAACATAAAATAAGTCAGAAAATACTAGAATTTCTGAAGCTTTAACATGGCTCAAAAAGGCAGTTGCTAACAAGTGTATGAGCGAGACAACTAAATGTCATCACCCATTAGCATCCTTTAGCTTAGCGGTGGTGACGTGAAGTCATGTGACCGTGCTGTAGTTCCTTTATAGCCCAACATTAGCCACCTTTAGCTTAGCGGTGGTGACGTGAAGTCATGTGACCGTGCTGTAGCTCCTTTATAGCCCAACATTAGCCTCCTTTAGCTTAGCGGTGGTGACGTGAAGTCTCCTGACCGTGCTGTAGCTCCTTTATAGCCCAACATTAGCCGCCTTTAGCTTAGCGGTGGTGACGTGAAGTCATGTGACCGTGCTGTAGTTCCTTTATAGCCCAACATTAGCCTCCTTTAGCTTAGCGGTGGTGACCTAAAGTTATGTGACCATGCTGTAGTTCCTTTATAGCCCAACATTAGCCTCCTTTAGCTTAGCGGTGGTGACGTGAAGTCATGTGACCGTGCTGTAGCTCCTTTATAGCCCAACATTAGCCGCCTTTAGCTTAGCGGTGGTGACGTGAAGTCATGTGACCGTGCTGTAGTTCCTTTATAGCCCAACATTAGCCTCCTTTAGCTTAGCGGTGGTGACCTAAAGTTATGTGACCATGCTGTAGTTCCTTTATAGCCCAACATTAGCCTCCTTTAGCTTAGCGGTGGTGACGTGAAGTCATGTGACCATGCTGTAGTTCCTTTATAGCCCAACATTAGCCGCCTTTAGCTTAGTGGTGGTGACGTGAAGTCATGTGACCGTGCTGTAGCTCCTTCATAGCCCAACATTAGCCTCCTTTAGCTTAGCGGTGGTGACGTGAAGTCATGTGACCGTGCTGTTGCTCCTTTATAGCCCAACATTAGCCACCTTTAGCTTAGCGGTGGTGACGTGAAGTCATGTGACCGTGCTGTTGCTCCTTTATAGCCCAACATTAGCCACCTTTAGCTTAGTGGTGTTGACCTAAAGTCATGTGACCGTGCTCTAGTTCCTTTATAGCCCAACATTAGCCACCTTTAGCTTAGCGGTGTTGACCTAAAGTCATGTGACCGTGCTGTAGTTCCTTTATAGCCCAACATTACCCTCCTTTAGCTTAGCGGTGGTGACCTAAAGTCATGTGACCGTGATGTGGTTAACGTTCTGGAGATTGCATTGTCGCTTCAAAACTTAAAAAAAGTGGTGTTAATGTCGTTATTATCTTACTAAACATAAAATGATAGTATCAAGAAAGTTATTTTATGCAATATTGCGAAATCCAATGGAGAAAAACCCATTGTGGACGGAACCAGGGAGATCACTGCACCGCTTACATTTAAAATACTCATTCAGGTTGTGACCAAGCATGTTTTCCTCTGGCTGAATGTGTGTGTGATGTCAGTGTGTGTGTGTCAGTGTTGTGACTGTAACCATGAGGCAGGCAGTGACCCAGCCAGGTCCTTAAGTGGCCTCCCCTCCCGTTCATTGGCCAGGATATTTTTGGCATCGTAGTGAGTGACACACTTACCGTAATGGGTCGTCCAGGGTGCCAGTGGTCAGCCTGAATAAGCATCTTTCTCTTTCGCCTCTGTAACGTGATGTAACAAATCGCTGTCTCATTTCAACACTCGCTGACGGAGGACTCGCTAAAACGTAGAGTCAGGAACGGAGAGGAAAGAAAGAGGCCGAGTTCCCCTTTTCTTCTGGAGTGTAACCTGAGAAACGCTGCCTTACCTGTACTCGCTCCGTGGCCTTAAATAAACCACACTGCTGTCTATTATGGGATGCGAGTGGACCGTGACCGTAAACACCGGTTGCATTTTAACAACGATCTGCTAAGCATTACGGCGCAACTGGATGTTTAATCCCCAATGTGGAAGAAACGACCTACAATGAGGAGGAAGGGGCAATCATAGAGTTGGGTTAGCATTATTATTATTTTACATGTATATTTTTACATATTTATAGTGTACTGTCCAATTACGCTTTCTTTATACATTTTCTTAATGTTTCTTTGTATGTTGAAATACCTGAGTTTTAATGTAAGTACATATAATTCTAGATGACAGAAAATAAGGATAACATCCTTATATATTTTTTTCTTTCTTCTTGTGTGTCGGTCCTCCACACCAATCAGAAGTGCTGTGCTCCACGTGTACCAGCCATTGTTAACCAATCAGAAGTGCTGTGCTCCACGTGTACCAGCCATTGTTAACCAATCAGAAGTGGCCCATGATAGAAGGCGATAGACAGATTGATCCAATCACCTGCCAAGTATTTTTTAAATACTTTTCCAAATGGCTTCAAAAGTTAGTAATGCTCCATCACGTGTTTCTATCACAGGGAGAATCTTAAACTGAAGCTCGACTTTAAAGCAACCCAACGGAAGTTTCATGCAAGTTTAGTTTTTTCCGTCGTAGCTCGGGCTGCGGGGCGCTAGAGACGGGACGTTGATACGACCTTCCTAGCCGGATATATGGCCGCATTTTACAATAAACTTCCGTCGGGTTGCTAAAAATAAAATATCGCGAATCGAATCGCAATATCTGTCAGAAAAATCGCAATTACATTATTTCCCCAAACCGTGCAGCCCTATTCTGCATTAGTCCATATTGCGATTTGGATAACATTCGGATACATTCTGCACATAAGACTTGCTTTGTTGCCTCTTCAGATGCAGCCCCTCGGAGTTTACTTTGATTCCCACGTTAAAATACGAACATTTGGTTTGTTCCTCCTTTCTCTCCTCGCACCCCCGGCCCTTTCTCACTCCTGAGAATCAGCCACTGTCACTTGGGAAAATGAGAGTTTGTCCTGGCAGTATGTTCCCTCTGTTTTACCTCCAACCTGAACATCATATTGACAGCCAGGCACAGCAGGCAGCCCCTTTTATTTATATTTATTTATTTCATCCGCTATAACTCCTCTGATCCACCCAACGGGAGATTTTGTATCCGCTGTGTACACCAGGCCTGTTAGTAAGCAGCGCTGGGAACCAGTTAACCGCTTCGGGCCGTGTTGTTGTTCATCGGTAAACACTCACTCACCTGTGCTAATCACCCCCGTCACTAATCAATAAAGGCTCCTCTCCCTGAAGGAATGTTATTCTGAGGCTTGATGGCAGGAAAGGAAAATACAGTTTTCTTTCATCATATTTGTAACTTTATGCTCATTAGCAATGCATACATCACATCAGTGTTTCCGCCAGACCAGGGCTGAGAGGGCGTCAACCCCGAGAGCGGGGGGGGAGGGGCTTGCATTTTGAATCACGCCGTCCCTTATAGACACTATGTCTTTACGTTCGTGAGCCGGATCATTTGGCCCGGCTCTCTTATGGCGCGTTTCCACCGCAGAGGGTGGCTCGCTTTAAGCGTGCCGAGCCGTGCGGGGCCCGTTTTTGGTTGCGCTTCCACTTGGACTCGTTTTGGCCCCGGGCTACTTTTTCCCTTTTTTTCTGGCCCGACTAAATCGTGGTTCTAGGGCCAGGAACAACCAGGCTGAGTCGGGCTGAGCATGCTAAACTAGAGAGAGAATCGCTGGCCAGGGGGCTACAACTCCAACATAAGATGAACATATGTGACCGTGATTTAATTGTAATACACGTTTCAAAAATGATGCCGAAGTAACAACACACTGATACCGGTTAGTAAAAACCATGAATTAATGCTTTGGCAAGTCTGCAGACAGACGGCAGAGAAACACCTTTAAAATGTGTGTTTTCTGAATGGAGATCGGCTAAGCTAACGTTATATATGCTCCGACCGTCCACACTCACAGCAACGGCCTACAGACATAAATAAACCGGCGACTGTATTCTCCATGACACAGGCAGTCTGTGGTTTGTACTTGTTTCACTTCTGTCTAGTTTCTGAACAGATATGAGGAGCTGTGAGCTCTGAGGGCTAACAGCTAACGGCTGTGTTGTTTTTTGGGGCGCTCATTGAAGATGACGTCACGGCTCCGCCTACACTGCGTTACTATAGTAACTGCCCCAGTTCCTAAACTGTAATGGAAACGCAGCATTAAAGTGAGCCGGGCCTAATAAGGCCTAACCAAACCGGGCGAGGCCTGCAGTGGAAACGCGCCATTAAAGCGCCGGCTGTGTCGGCTCCCAAACGGCTCTTCATGTTACCACAGTTTACCACGGAGCCTCAGTTTCACCGCTGCGAGGCTCCGGCGCTCGCAGGTCACGTGCTCTACTAGCCCCCCCCCCTCATCTCGTCCAAATCGCAGGCACCGCCGATGTCGGGGAAACGATCAGCAATACTCGGAAAATAATCCCACCAGACTCCTTTGCCCCTCCAACAGAGGGATGTCCTGTTTTATTTTTCGTAAGTTCAAGCAATGAAACCTCGATCTTGTCTCGAATTATTATTATTTTGGACGCCCTCGGCTCGAGTTCAGGGCGTTCCGAGCTGAATAAGGTGGAAACGCTGCACGACATTTGTTTAAGACTTTTTTTAATTTCCATTTATGGGTTGAATTTATATGTTTTCTGCAACCAATGGGATTGCTTTGATTAGAACTGCATCGATAGGTCAACAGGCAGAACAATAACCAGCAACCATATATCGTTAAACAATTGTTAAAGTAATTTGAATACAAAAAAGTGTCTTTATCTTCTCAAATATGGCGATTTTCTGCTTTTCTTTGTATAATATCTTATTAATAGGGATGCACGATAATTATCGGCCCGATAATTATCGGCCCGATATTAGGAATTATGACGTCATCCCGATAAACCGATAACAGTATGAATAGCCCCGATAATATACAATATATTTTTTGGGTAAAATCCTGCGGTGTGGGTGGATTGGGGTGAGGGGCGCTTGTTTTTCACTCGGCTCCTCCCGTTGTGCCAGTACTGTGGTGTTAGTGGTTTAGGAAGAGGGGAGTTCTTCACAAATCCAGCGCTCCCTAATACTTCGAACCTGATCAGTCACCTGAAACATCGCCATCGCTACGATGGTGTGTTAAAAGCGTACGAAGACAATAATACAATACAGTGTGTGTGTGTGTGTGTGTGTGTGTGTGTGTCTGCGCGCGCGCGTTGGAGCTATGTGCAACTCAAGGCATATGCTCGAACCGGAGCTGCTTGGACGCTGCAATCATGTTGCTGAGTGTGCTGACTTCTCCTCCAATGTCCCGCTGTCTGCTTCCTGCATCAAGTCAAGTGCTCGGCGCAGTTGTGTGGATAGAGCGCTCCTCTGTTTTCATTTAAACGGCTCCTTATATCCGTTAGCGCAGCTAGCTAGCACCAGATGCTAACAACAACAATGCACGTAAGGTCTCTCTCTTGCTCGCTCGGACCACACGCACCCTCCCGGTCCTCCAGATGGCCAGTCGGTGCCTGCCGGTGAGCGTGGAAGTGTGGTCTGCCACAAGCGGGCGGCAGGAGCGGGGCTGTCAGCATCAGCTTGTAGATGGTATTTTAAACTCGATGCGCTCTGAAGCTATGGGGCGGCCGAGGAAAAAAAAATACACATGCGTTAATCGCATTAAAATAATTAGTGGCGTAATTTTAATTTTTATTATCGGTTATCGGTATCGGTATCGGTCTTGAGAAGCAGGAAGTTATCGGTATCGGTATCGGTTTCAAAAAACCAATATCGTGCATCCCTACTTATTAATAATAATAAGTGAATATTTGAGACGGACTCAACAAGACATTTCAAGACAACCTTGGATTTAAAGAAATGGGATGAATATTTTCATGGAAATATTAGTTTCGATCTGATTCTTCGTTACTATTGTTCTTGTCAAACCACAACGCCTCCCCACCCACCCCTTGAGTTGATGTTGGTATGTATGCCGGGTTATTCCTGCCTGTATGATTGCTTGAAAGTCAGCGGAAAAGCGAAGATATACAACAGAATTCCTCTGCTGTCAAATAAAATGCGAACAGATCTTAAAATATCTCTCACATAGTTGACAACCACATTTTTAGCTGCTCGTCTTTGGGGATAAGGCGCTCGGGTGATTCCAATGTTTTCCGCTTTGCAGAAGCAGCGTTTCACCCTCTGTTGTTGTTGTTTCTGTGGTTCTAGTTCACCTCGGATAGCCTCGATGTTTCCCCATCACCTCTCAGAGATGCTCACGTTCCTCCTCTCCTCCGCTGAATGTCTTTTTGAATTCCTTGCAGCAGCTGGGTGAACATCTGGGTGATCAAGGTGCTTCTACTCGGTGTGGAGAGAAGCACCAGCATGTTTACCAAACCCTGTGCTCATATCCAGAGTCAGGCAGCGGTCAGATCCTCAGGTTGATGCAGGGTAATTGCTTAATTGAGAACATGACGTTGTGGTTGTTATGTTTTCCCTTTAGCTGCTTGTTGACGTTCTGTAGCCCTGTTACGGATTTCTGCCCAGATACTCCAGTTGGATAGTGTGTGTGTGTGTGTGTGTGTGTGTGTGTGTGTGTGTGTGTGTGTGTGTGTGTGTGTGTGTGTGTGTGTGTGTGTGTGTGTGTGTGTGTGTGTGTGTGTGTGTGTGTGTGTGTGTGTGTGTGTGTGTGTGTGTGTGTGTGTGTGTGTGTGTGTGTGTGTGTGTGTGTGTGTGTGGTACTAATGAAATCAATGTAAAACATGTATTTTTAGTTACGACCTTTCAAGATCCCACAGCTTTCCTCTAAAAATATTTCTCGATTATACTTTTTGAAGGTTTGTGTATTTAAAGCCCGACCAATTGCTTATCTTTCACTAAATTGGGTTGATAATTCGATTGGTAATAAACATCGAACCAAACCCTCAGGATAATGCTATAGAACATTATTAAGCGCTTTGAGCACCAGGAAAAATGCTTTATAAATGTATATTATTATTATTATTATCGTTATCAGTAGTAACCTTAAACACTGTGGCCTATAGTACTGATATAGTATATAGTACATGGGATGGACAAAGTATCTTTACGTTTCCCCAAACTGTTAAATTCCCAGCAATAATGTTTGCTATATCTGAAGAATATTAACCTGACATTGAGATGAAAGCATGGGGGAAAAGTGAGTGGAGGACCCTTTTGCTCAGGATCAAAGTTAGGGATGCCAGCGATTATTCGATTATTCGTTACAGTCTCCGTAATCGAATATTATTTTTAAAAATCGATTTTTTATTATTTGGCTTAGTTTCAACCAAAATATAGACTAATGCTAATAATAGTATTAATAATTGTAAATGGTCATTGGTCACACCACCAGTTTGTTTTACTGTAAACTTGGAGGAAGCCACGTCGTTGTTGAACATGTTCCAGGAAAGAAAACAACGGAATTCCTTTTGTCTGGGCTGCCGAATAATCGATGTTGATCATGGTCAGTTTCTGGCAACCCTAATCAAAGTGCTTAACCCCTATCATACTGGGTATCTCCCACTCTGCTAATACATGCCAACATGGATTCAAAGGGCCTACATGCACTTGAAATTGCCACAAAAGTTATATAAGAACATATAAAAGTAGTATATTTTATTTTACTACTTGCACAATTGTATCGGTCTTATTGTGTGGCACTGTTGGAAGAGCCTGTGCCCTCATATCTACTCTGTAGCTATGCACACATGACGATAAAAGCCTTGAATCTTGAAAGTTGAAACTATCTCCCGTCCCCAGTTCTGATGTTTTACTTTCCCTACGAGTCTGTCCTGATCTCTCAGTGCTGCTAGTTGGTGTGTTGCGTGTCAAAGGGCTTTAAAGCAGAACAATGGTGTGTGTGCCGAGGCCATGTGGCCGTGTGGAGGATTAAATTAGCAGCAGTTGTTTATCGTCTGTCCCCCCAGTCCATCTGCTCCACTCGGCCTCGTAGACTCCAGCTTTGCTCTCAGGCTCTGCTCCAAACACTCCCCCCTTCCTCCCTTCACTCCCAATGCAAATCCCTATCCCCATGGTGCACGCACACACACGCACACACACACACACACACACACACACACACACACACACACACACACGGTTTTAAATAGTTGCAATATCCACCAGCCACCCAGTCATGACACAATATACTCGCTGCAACCTCTTCTGCCAAGAGCTTTCCTCTATGCAGATTAGCCACGTGCTAATTGTGGATATTTATTTATTTTATGGAAGAGAGGAGAGAAAAAAAAGGGAGGGAAGAGTTTCCTTCAGAAATTGATTAGATGCCGGAGCAGAAAAACAGTGACGACGATGTGTTGCCAGCCAGTTTGGATATATCACTGACTGATAGCGGCATGTGGAGTTGGTTTGTTTGTGAACTGAAAGCGGTTCAGCATTTTAGCAACGATCCGTTTCACGCAAAAAATCCCCAAATTCGTTCTCGTGACGGGAGATGTGGATGATTATGTTTACAGTGCGGTGTTTGATCTAAAAAAGGGGGATTGATGTGTGAAATATGCCTCATCATCAGGGGAGGTTCGTTTAAACGATTTCTTGGCTGACGGAATAGGCGGAACTAACGCTATTGGTCATTCTAGTCGGACCCATTCGAGCGTAGAAACTGTAACTATAAGTATGTGAAATAAATATGTGTACTGAAACAAATACTAATAACTGTATTGCATTGTTTTCTTATGCGCAATTACTTCATATTGTCTACCTTTTTCGTCCTGCATTTATTGGGCCCCCCTCAGAAAATCCCCCCCCCCAGGAAAATTGAACCGCCCCTGCTCATAATTAAAAAATCTCGTTTTCATTTATAATTAGGATTTTTGTTCACAAGTAGCTAAAATAAGACGCACATATTGGCTCAAAACACAATATTGTTTATCAAAGACGTAAAAATGGTGCTGGAAATCTTTAAAATAAACTTTAATATGGCTTTTTACCAAATGGTTTGAACTGTTACGCATACGACTCTTCATACAAATGTAATGTCTAACGATATATTAATATATCATAACCCCGCCTGAATATCTTATCGCTTGATTCATGGCAATGCACAGACATTATTGTTACTAAAAATGTATTATGAGAGGCAGAAGTGCTAGTTTTATTCATTACAGACCAGACTTTCTGTTATGAAAATCATAAAAATCAAACTATTTTTCTGACTTGTTGAACCATGGTGGGCTTTTAATGTCTTAACACAGTATATGCTTTGATCTGCGACTACATACGAGTGTACTGCAATGTTGATGCTGTCTTTATGTATTGTTCTGATCACTGGGAAATCATCGAACAACTGTTAAAACAGTTTACTGAACACATCTCGTTGCAGTTATACGGCCGCTGTGGCAGACCTTGATTGTAGTAATCTGTGTTTCAGACTTCTTATCATCTTTACACTGCGTCTGTCTTTCCCTTTCTGATTATGCATCATGGTTTCAGACAGAGGGTGAAACGACGTGCTGCAGCACAGGAGAGAGATAAACAGCCTTTTGAACATTGAAGCACGGAGACATGTCACGGTAGAGCCCAGCGTGTCCGCCAGGAGGTGTCTTGCCGGCATTGACATTTCAAAAAAATTAATAATTGGAGAGAAGATCGAGAGTTTTTATCGCTTGAAATGACGAAAAGGAAAAGGGATATCCCTCTGTTGGAGGGGCAAAGGAGTCTGGTGGGATTATTTTCGGAGTATTGAAGACCGCTCTCGGGGTGGACGCCCTCTCAGCCCTGGTCTCGCAGAAACACTGGTAGTCGAGACACTACATACACATATGAACCTCCAGATCTTCCTACAACTGTCTCACCGTGAAGACTTTGATATTTTTCAATGATGGTCCCAAAATGACCTCTCCAATATCGTGAATCAAATCCAATCAGTGAAAAATAATCCCAGTAAATTACTCGTTTTTTCAATCCTGCGGTCCTAGCACACGTTGTCTTGTACCTGCCATATTTGAAGGCCTACTTGACTAAGTTTAATTCGCTATTTAAGCTCCGACTCGAGCGACGACGCGGGGAAATGTATTCAGAAGTTGAAGGTGTTTACTCAACGGCAGCGGCAGTGAAGAGCCACTCATTCTGTTACTAAAGAGAAGACGCACACACACACACACACACGCACACACACACGCACACGCACACACACATCTCTTAGATGATGCATGATGGTGTGTCAGATGTGAACATCTTAAGCAATGGGAGTGAAATGCTCGTAAACAGATCAATGAAACCGGCCACAGTTTCATCCCAGCTGCTGCTCGCAGAGTGTTAACTGCATTGAATGAGGCCGGAGAGAAAAACAACAACACATCTCGAGTAGATTTGACATCCTGGTTAACAGAAGAATGACCACCAACCTACTGGTAATCATTACAGTTGCAGAAATGGCAGGAAATAACGTTTGTGTCCTCGTGAATGATGTTTTTTTTAGCTGTCTCCGTTTGATACCAGACGATGCCGTTTCTTCGGGAAGCCTGTTTTTAGTCGAGCTTTTCTTCTTACCGGTTCTTTCCCCGCGGAGACTTGTCCCGATCTGTCAGCCTCCTTAATGGCAAAGAAATATTCTCTCCGTCAGCCCAAATATCGACCTCAAATCGGGCGAGGGAAATACAAAACAAAAGGTTGAGTGTTTTATGGCCCGGTCATCGCTGGGAGATTTTGTCTAAATGAGAAATAGATTTTTACCTTTTTCGTGTTGCTCGTTCGTTCGCACGCAAGCCATTTTTCATGTGGATCGGAGGACGTTAGCGGGTGATTCAGCCTCCGTGGAAAACGTTACAGATGACACGGGAGGCTCCGTCTAAAAGCTTTAAGCAGCTCATTTGAAGAAGAGAAATGGTGCCTCTTTATCCGGAGAAAAGGGGGCTCTAACTCTGTGGGCCGGATGTTTAATTTTTTATTACAAAAATAATAAAACATCTTTAATTTAAAGCTGATTGCAACAGGACGTCCTCATAATGGTATTATAGTACTTCCCTTGGCTTCATTTCATACTAAACCATTCTTCACCAATGGCAGAATATCAGCTATGGAACAGATATCCACTTTGAGTGCGATGAAGGGCGGAAAAGGCAGTTTATATTTTGTTATAATTCAGATGCTTTCGTTCCAAAAATCGGACAAATTGTTGTTTTAAACATCGACTCAATAATGTTCTATCAGTGCATCCCTAATCTACATGCATACACCGGTCTGAAATGGGTTGAAAACCATCAACAAGGTGATGTCGTATCAGAATCAGGTTTATTACCAGGTTGTCCGGCAGTGGCTCCGTCGGTAGGGGCTTGGACTGGTCGCCGGTTCAAGTCCCCGAATAGACCTAAATATGGAGTGTGGACTTCGACTTGGAGAGGTCCCAGTTCACTTCCTGCCCTGCCGTGGTGCCCTTGAGCAAGGCACTGGACATATTCTATATATATATATATATATATATATATATATACACACCCCAGAGTTCCGTTGGCTGGTAATTACCGGACTATGACCGGTAAAATATGCTGAAGACCGGCAAATCTAAATCTCTCCGGTCAAAGTGTCCGTTCAAAATAATTTCCCCTTAGCGCAATACCACATCAGTTGCGCCACTATGTGACAGACAGAAGAGTCAAGTCTAAAGTCTAACACGTAATGTGGAGAAAGAGATGTCCTGGATGGGTTGATTGTGCGTTGATCTGTTGGTAATGCCTGGGGGTTCCGGTGGGCATGTAAACAAATGCATAATGCTGCGCTACACTTTGCGGCCTCACCCGGTTGCATAGCGACGCTTATTGTTGAGGTGTCTTTTGATAAGCAGGTAGTCCTATCATTAGCTAGAACCAGCTGGATCTGATCGATATGGACATAAACACGAGTGAAGTCTGACGGAGAGAGAGATCAGCTGCTGCTGACGAGTCGACACGCAGCTCTGCATGTTCAGCGGTGAGGTTGAATATCACACGTAGCTATTTTAATTACCTCTCAAACTACCGTAACTAGTTATAGATATGTTTAGTTTTACTGTCGGGTCACTCATCACTGATCCGCGAGCTGCATGATACTGGCGGGCTGTCAGGAGATGGCGAGAAAGCTCAATAAATAACAAATAAGACCTTTGACCGGCACTTTTCAAATGTTGTCCGGAAGATTTAAACTTTAACGGACGTGTTGACCGACGACAACATATTCTAACGGGAACTCTGCTATGCCCCCGATTCTTCTAGGTAGGTCGACACGTACGAGGAATTTGACTTAATGTCACGGTGCGTACATAAAAGTAAAAATGTAAAATACAGATGGAGAATTATTTTAAGAAAGTATGCAGTTCAGATTCCTGTCGTGGCAGGGGTTAAAAGTGCATCGTAGGTCACAGGAGAGCTCGTTTTACTTTCCCCCCTACGGTGCGGTAGGTAATGACCCTGGGGAACGTAGTAACACCTCTCTCTCCTTCTTACACACACACACACACACACTCCTAAACCTGCAGGAGATCAGGAGAGTGTGGCCTGGGGGAGGCTAAAGGGAAAACCTGGAGTGGAGTTTGTTATCTTCTGGAACAGCCTCCCGTTTGATCTGAGGACAGCGACCTCAATTTGAATTTTTAAAAGCGAATTAAAGACTTAATTTGGCTTATAATTTGTAGTACTGTTAATATTCTTATTGTTTTTACATCTTGTAATTATGTTCCTCGTTTGATATTGTGATTTTTTGACTTGCTGCGTGAAGCATGAAAGGTTCCGATTTGACGGAAATAGAAGACAAACAGTTCTGCAGTAACGACTCTGAACACACACTGAAACTGAAGAATTCAAATTAAATGTGTAAACAGATTTCACTTAACTCTTAGTTTAGTTGAAAGCAATACTTTTAAGTTTAAATAGGTTCAACATAATGTTATTGCTTTCAACTAACCCAATACAGTTAAGTGAAATCTGTTGACATAATACATTTAATTAAAGTCAACGCTTCAGTCGTTTCAGTGCAAGTAGAAAATACACTTTATGACAATCAGAGTTGCATCCTCTTGATATTGGTATATATGTTTTCATTTTTCAATCATTATTATTATTATTATTATTATCAGAATCAGGTTTATAACCAGGTACATGGAATTTGACTTGGTGTCGTGGTGCATAACAACAAGAATTAAAAAAAATATATATAACGGTATTTACATTGCAATAGAATAAGAACAATATCTTGGATAGTGACCGCCCTGCAGCCTGTTGATCTCCCCACACACACACACACACACACACACACAAAATATATTTTCACACACCACCCTCCCCCCTTTTTTACACCCTCCTAGTCTCCCCTCACTGTCATTCATTCAGTGCCAAAGCCTGCTGCTTTATTAAAGCCCAGGCAGAGCGTCTTCTGGCCCGGGTTCAAACAGCAGTGCAGCTGGGACCTGTTACATTTTCGGCAGACTGCCCTCTCTCCGTCTCGCTGGCTATAAATAGCACCCGGTGGTTGTCTCCCTTAACCGAGGAAAAGAGGTTTTTTTGTGGGAGGAAGAAAAAAAAACACAGATTAATAACCGTGGGAAGCAATGAAAGCTTTGTGTCTGCTTTCCGAGGTCAGCGGGCCAGGAGGTGTTGCCGCTACTTCAAAAGACCCTCATTGTGGCGCGTACTTTCAGACGCCGCTAGGGTTGATGGGGGAAACACGGGCTGCCAGCGGGGAGATTTAGTTCATTTGTGTATAGTGTCGTGGACAGTCCCCCATTGATCAACTGTCACAAACAACGGTAACGGCTTTAGCCAACATTGCTAATTTCCAGCTGTCCCCGGCCAGATGATAATTAGACAGATGGCATGACATCGCGCTAACCAGGCAGCCCTGGTTACAGCAGAGGAGCACTTCAGAGTGGTGCTGTGGTGAAGTATCTTTGTAAGCCCACCTGACGTTAGCATCACGACTTGAAGCCAATGGGATTTTCATGCACTGGATTTCGAAATGTTGTAGGAAATAAGCTTTGAAGCAAACAAAGGTTTATGAATAGAATATAATCCTTTATTGTCATTGGACAGGTACAAAGAGATGAGTAGAGCTACTCCTTTTTCCTGTGCCTCTTGTATTCATATCCAGAACACATATCGCCAACACACCTTTCACACTTTGTGTCTTTATCGGTGTTTCCGCCAGACCAGGTCTGAGAGGGCGGGGCGTTGTGTGTGTGACGTCACGCCGCGTCACGACTTGAATTTTGAATTGAGCCGTCCCTTATAGATACTATCTCTTAACGTGTGCACACACACAATTTTGAATTGCGCCGTCCCTTATCCTAACTCTCAACGTCTCCCTGCCGACAGGGACACCCCGCCTGGCACGGTCCTTGGAAGATGCGGCGGTGTTTCGTTTTTTTTCCGTCACAGGAATGCGCTATGCTGGCGGCGAAAATAATCCCACCAGACTCCTTTGAGGGATGTCCTTGTCCTTTTTCCTTTTCGACATTTCAAGCGATAAAAACTCTCGATCTTATCTCAAATTAATTATTTGTTTCGACGGCAAGGCCCCCTTGGCGGAAACGCTGGTCTCTATTGTGGTTTTGATAACGTTTCAAATTAATTGTGCCGTCCTTACTAGTCAGCCATAACCTCTTCAAATATCCAATGTGTGTCCGGAGGGAGGAGCTTCTTCTTTTTCATGTGAACTTTAGGAGGCAGGAACGGTTTGATCAAACATGCTTTACTGTTGCATTGTGGGAGATGTAGGGTTGTGTATTGGTGGAGCTTGACTCGAGGCTTAAAGTCGGCATATGTTTGGAAGCTGAATTGCAATCACCGGAAGTAAAACGTTACACTATAAAGAAACCACGTCGCGCTCAAATGACTTCATGGCACCACCGCTAAGCTAAAGGCGGCTAACGTCTGGCGTGACGACATCAACGGTGGGGTTTTTTATGTCGTAGAACATTGTTGGAAAGTTGATGTTATGCCAGTATAACGTGTGCAGCAAGTGATCAGGGTTTTGTCCGAAACCAGAAACACTTTCACTCAAAGCTTAAACGATTTTAATCTTCAGAAGTTCTCTCATGAATCTCCAACATTAGTGTTACGATCACCAAATGTTAGGTGGCTACCAAAATGTGAAAACGTCTTAAGCTTGCCTCAGGCCACAGACTATTTCTATCCCATCCTATTTTATTTGTATTTACGTGCACTATTCGATCAGTTTTATTGTGTTGCACTGTTGAAGATTTTAATTCGTACATATCTACACTGTAGCTATGTACGAATGACAATAAAAGCCTGGCATCTTCTTTCAGCTGTATACACAAAATGCTTTAAAACATTTTTGACTTTGAGAGCGAGGACCCAGAAGTGTCAGAATGCTGAGAATTTTTTTGCGTTTTAGGACACACACACACACACACACTTTATGACCTTGGCTCCAGCTGTTGACAGGAGCAGCTACCTCATTACAACCCTCCGTCTCCTCTACTTTCAATTTCCCTCTTTTGCTCAGTAGCCAAAAAAAAAGGCCACGTGGATCTCCCCGAGTCCAAACGGGGCCAAGGTCATCGCCCCAGCCAACAACAAACCCTGACACCATAGACACATCGACTTCCTTACACTTATTTTCATAGAAACCCTCCCTGTAACAGAAGCCACCCACTGGCACGATGATCTGCCGGGCAGGGAGACGCTCCTGGCGGATATAGTGGGATCATTCATTAATTCAAGGCCAATGTCTTCCCTTTCTAGTAAGGAAAGTAAATCCACTACATACCTCCCCCATCTGCTTTTTGTTCTGTGCTTTGATTATGATGTGACGGGTTTATGAGATGAGTAATGCTTTTTAAAGAAAATAAACCCCACTTCCAAAATAACCCTTTTAACGTTTTGCTGTCACATTGCTGGATTGAGAACAATATCCGATCAGCTGCATCGTTATGGCGCTCGTTAGAATGTTTGGCTGCACCGTCCAATAAAAGCAATACAACACGAACATAATCGTCAGCCACCAAAATCCAATGGCAGACCATTACCTCTCAATTCAGAGCTTTTCCATCCGCTTTTCCAGCTGATTTAAAGTCCCCTTTTATATCAATATATCACAGCTCTCAGATCATTGCAGCATTACCCATAATCCCCTCTGTTTCAGCCCCGTTTCAAAAGTGCTGATTCTCTGTCTGTTACTTCAGATGAAAATGAGGAGCCCCTCCCCACGCCCCTCTGAGAGAGACTTGGTTACAAAGAACTCAATCGGCGCGTTCACACCGGAGTACTTTTCCCAGTTTAGTTCCGATAGTGCCTGGAATTTTGCTTTCGCGCCAAAAAGAGAACTTAGTTCAGAGAACTCTTACCCCCATTCTTAGTACAGGTACTTTCCTGGGGAGAAAAAAGTACACATTTCTGATTGGCTGGGCGAATTGCAAACCACGCCCCATAAATCTCTGAAAAGTTTCGTGAAGCTGCCATTGTATTAGCATTAGCATTATTAGCATTAGCATTATTAGCATTAGCCCCGCGCACCAACGGAGAGAGAATAACTTATGGCAACACAAAAGAAAACATGGGAGCGGTGGAGATGAGGAGGTCCCCAACTCCGGGGACTTCGGCCGGGGACTTCGGGCGGCAGTATACGCCGTGAAGTGGTTTGCGGCCTGCCAGTAAACCCAAAGCAGAAGAAGAAGAAGTGACGTCAGCGGCTTCATTTGCGTAACCTTCCGTCAGGGACTTATTCCGGTGTGAACGCGATCGGCTCTTTAGTTCCATGGGGGAACTGAGTGCTGGGAACTAAGAACGGCAAAGTACTTGGTGCTCTAGGAGGAGATTCAGGTGATAAGGTGTGGGGTGTTACCTTGGTTGGTGATTGGCTAATGGCTACACAAGCCAAAACATCGTTATGACATCATAAAGTGACCAAAATCTGATCAGCTCATTTTCAGACAGGTTTTTATAGAAATGGATCAAAAAGAGAGAGAATCTTTGTTCCTGAAACTTTCAGAGTCTCTTTCCACAGAGGGGACACATGTTGATTTGGAAGAGACATGAAGAAGAGGGGACACATATTGATGTAGAAGAGACATGAAGAAGAGGGGACACATGTTGATGTAGAAGAGACATGAAGAAGAGGGGACACATGTTGATGTAGAAGAGACATGGAGAAGAGGGGACACATATTGATGTAGAAGAGACATGAAGAAGAGGGGACACATGTTGATGTAGAAGAGACATGAAGAAGAGGGGACACATGTTGATGTAGAAGAGACATGAAGAAGAGGGGACACATGTTGATGTAGAAGAGACATGGAGAAGAGGGGACACATATTGATGTAGAAGAGACATGAAGAAGAGGGGACACATGTTGATGTAGAAGAGACATGGAGAAGAGGGGACACATATTGATGTAGAAGAGACATGAAGAAGAGGGGACACATGTTGATGTAGAAGAGACATGGAGAAGAGGGGACACATGTTGATGTAGAAGAGACATGGAGAAGAGGGGACACATATTGATGTAGAAGAGACATGAAGAAGAGGGGACACATGTTGATGTAGAAGAGACATGAAGAAGAGGGGACACATGTTGATGTAGAAGAGACATGGAGAAGAGGGGACACATATTGATGTAGAAGAGACATGAAGAAGAGGGGACACATGTTGATGTAGAAGAGACATGGAGAAGAGGGGACACATGTTGATGTAGAAGAGACATGAAGAAGAGGGGACACATGTTGATGTAGAAGAGACATGAAGAAGAGGGGACACATGTTGATGTAGAGGAGACATGAAGAAGAGGGGACACATGTTGATGGAGAAGAGGGGACACATGTTGATGTAGAAGAGACATGAAGAAGAGGATTTTGCATAATAGGTGACCTTTTTAAACACTGAATTTTCTTTCTGTGTGTCCTCCAGCCTCCGAGCCCAATGGAGCAAGTAGGGAAAATGCGTGGCCAGCCATCATATGGAGGAGCACCCAACCCTTACTCCCAGCAGCAGCAGCAGCAGCAGCAGCAGCAGCAGCAGCAAGGCCCTCCAGCAGGTCCCGGTCCCCAGCAAGGAGGCTCCTATCCTGGGCAAGGATACGGACCTCCGGGCCCTCAGAGATATCCAATGGGGATGCAGAACCGAACGCCTGGCGCTATGGGCGGCATGCAGTACGGACAACAGGTCAGTAACTACTGATTTAGATTAAAATATCACTCGTCCCCGACTTGAGCTTCAGCCTCAGGATCCGTGTGTCTGTGATCCTCTCCAAAAGGGAAGGAGTCATCACATACAGAGACTAGTTCCTGAGCAGTGTCCTTCACATGCTGATATCCAAGAGAGGGAGTCACACAGTCACAAGATGGAGGAACAGAAAGCAGTCTTCAATGTTTACTTCAGTTTAGCTCCACGTCAGACATGAGCATGCTTGTCATATTTAAAAAGTGGGATTTGACGGTGGAGCTAATGGGTGTAGCTGTACCTAAAGCAAAGCTCGACTTAAGAAGTACCTCTCGTTGATGCTCAAATATCCATACGGAGTCATTGGAGAGCCCAACAAAACCAAAAATAAGCGTATTTTCCACCTGCAGCCAAAACTCCACTGAAGGACACTCAAAGCCAGAAACCATCATGTTTGTATGCACTTCCTGACAGCGTAGTCCAATTATTAAAGAAACATCCAGTTTGCCGAAGCCGCTTGCTCATATCTCTGCGTGAAAACCCTCCTCGAACCCTCTGGCATGCAGCCGGTCTCAACAGCATGCAGGGAATCCCGTAGCGTGACGCTGTCTGAGGTCTCGTGCCCATTGTGTGTTGTGATTATCTCACACTGGCCTGCCTGGTGTCTGACCGTGGACTCGGCAAGTGCCCCGCGGAGAAGGAAAAAGACTTCCCTCCCTTTTTGTCGGATACAATACAGCCACTTCTCGAACGCTCAAGTAGCTGCTCCCAAAACAACACGTGGCTTTTTTTTGTATTGTTATCTCCCTCCTCGGCTTCTTTTTATTAATATGTTTCCTTACAAGGTCAGGCCTTTCTCCTGCCGTGCTCCTTCAGGGTAATGAAACGAATATGTTGTATTGAAAGGCTTTCCGCTCGCTGGATCGCGTAGGAAAATGAAAAGGGCTCATGCTGAAAGTTCAAGGAGATGAAGTCTGAACTCAATTTTTATCCCCACAGATTTTAAAGCGATACACCGAGTCATTCTGACACTTTTTCCCCCTCGTGTGATTCGACTGATCAGTTTATAGCGAGGAACACACACTTATCTTCTCTCGCACGCATCGCGGTAGTCTTTCCCTTTTTTAATCTGTGAGTAAGATGAAGAGATGCTCTTATTTCTCCGCTGAGAATATGAATAGGTGACTTTGAATTTAGGTTATTTTTACATATTTCCACGGCTCCAGAGAGCTTCCTGTCAGCGTTCAGGTAGTGATTGATATTCCACGGAGAGACTCGGGGTACCTGTAGTACGAGAACAAGCTGTTTATGTTGGAGGCAATTAAACTCTGCCGGGTTATATTTACTCGCATATCTGTTCTGCCGCTTTAACACAGATCTTTGTGAAGTCCCGTTATACTTACGCGTCCACACACAGGCATGAGAAACATCTTGACGCTGGGCGTGTCTGAAGCTTGGCGATTTCACGCGCCCACGGCAACCAACAACCAATCAGGAATCTCCCGCCCCCGACATACAAAGCGAGAGCAATGTTAAACCGAAGTAAACTGGATATATAATCCCCGAACAGGTGAAAAGCTACCAGTTCCCCCCACTGCCTCTGCCTCCTCCCTCCATGCTGGTTCCTCCGGTTTGGATCCCGGTAAATAGTTCTGGTCGTAAAGAACCGGGTGATTTGCTACCGTAACTTCTCGTTTGGAATATGAGGAAATGAACTGCGGTCTGGTTCTCCCTGCTCACACGCGGTTTGATTGGCTAGTGCTTGTACTGGCGGGATTTGATTGGCTGATGCCAGCTTCGAAAGCATTGCTCAACTTTTGATGCTCACGATGCTTGCAAAGCCATGCCATGCTCCCCACAATGCAGTTCGGCGAAGATTACAAATCTTCTACGTCACCCCATTGAAGTGAATGGGCGAAGCTTTTTTTCATGCCTGTGTGTGGACGGGCCGTTACTCTACGCCTTGTATAAAGTGTTATGAGCCAGACAGGCATGCGTGTACAGTAGGGCTGCACGATACTGGAAAAAACTGACATCGCGATATTTTCTTCCCCTGCGATATGAAAAAATACAGGAATTGAAGAAAAGACAGTTTTGTCCGCAAACCGTCCTTTCTTGAACTTTAATGCTCTACGATTGGTATTTTTCTAACCATATTTAACCGGATGAAGGATTTTAGTCACGGACGTCTGGATCTTAAGTCATCGGAGCAACAGGCTGCCCGGTCAGCAGCGCCGAACCTGAAACTACTTTATTCAGTGTTTTTACCTTTCAATCACCGTGTCAGTTTGCTTTGGAGATTTGATTGTGATTGGTGGTTTGCTGTCACTCACTCAAGTGCCCCTGACACGAGAGCCCGTTTCCTTTTGTAGCAAGCAGCAAAATAATTCGTGTTTGAGTTAATTTGCCTACTTAATATGGCACGTCCTAAAAAATGCGAATATCTATCGTCATGACACGATATATCATGCAGCCCTAATGCACAGTATTTTTGGTTGTTTTACAAATGGCTTTTATTCAGCTTTATTTGATATCCGAGTATGTCGGCCTAAAGCTGACGGAAGTTCGTTGTGTTGGGAGGTACGGTGTAGGCGCGACAGGACTTTTTTGAATTTGTCATAGCCGTCTTTTCAATAGAAGATTAAAATCTATTAATAATTGAGTTCTTTATATTAAATCATTAGTTTTAAGTTCAACAATAATCACAGATCATATTTTTCCTATATATCCGGGACATTGAAACCTTCTCGGACAAGTTGACTAGTGGCAACACTTGCAATCATTTTTGGTTAGGATAATCAAATAATAATAATAGCTTTGATTTATATAGCGCCTTTCAAGGGACCCAAGGTCGCTTTACAAGTAGTAGGGCAAAAAAGAAAGTCAGACAGACAAAACAACAGATCGATTAGGGGCCGAAAGCCTTGGCAGACAGATGGGACTTGAGGGTCCTTTGAAGGCGTCCAGTGTGGGGATGTTGCGAAGCGTTCCAGAGGGTGGGGGCTGCCACGCTGAAGGCTCTGTCCCCGAAGGTTCTCAGTTTGGTGCGGGGGGGGTGGTGAGCAGGCCAGAGTCTGAGGACCGCCGGTTTCAGGGTGGGGCATGCGGGCGAAGGACGTCCGATAGGTACTGGGGGGGCAAGGGCATGGAGGGACTTGTAGGTCAGGAGGAGGCCTTTGTAGGTGATGCGGGACTTGACCGGCAACCAGTGGAGGTGGATGAGGGTGGGAGTGATGTGTTGCCACGGCTTTGTGTGCGTGAGGACCCGAGCTGCACAGTTTTGGACATAGCGTGAAATGTTCATATCGTCCCATACCTTCAACTAATAGTTATGTTTGTCATCGAATAAAAGCTTCAACGGGGGGTCGTTGATCAGAGTGAATAAGTGAGTTTTATCTGTTATGCTCTTTGTGTTACGTGAACACACACATCAGCAGAACACGCTCTTCACCTTTGATTAATTTTGAAAGCAAACTGTTTCATTTGATTTATTTTCTGGTGTGTTCCAGATTAAGTCTTGTTGCCAAAGATCTTGAATAATATTGGAGAAATTGCTTTTATCAGCTTTCCTGCGGATACCCACGTATCATCCCGTGTCTTCAAGTTTCAAGTTGTCAAGGCTTTTATTGTCATGTGTGCATCGCTACAGAATGAACATCTTAGCTCACAGGCTCCTCCAACACAATATAACCGATCAAATGGTACAGGTAAATAAAATAAAAAAAGTATATATATATATATATATATATATAATAGAAACAGTGCAGAATAGTCTATATACGGCAATTGGAATATTGAGATATATATAAGTTGCAAACGGATGAATGTTATGGATGTCCTTTCAAAAGTTCAGGTGTTTAACTGTCTTATGTCCCGTGGGATGAAACTGTCCCGGAGTCTGGTGGTTTTGGTCCCGAACGGCGATGGGGGTCTTTGATAATCCGGAGGGCTTTCTTTCTGAGCTACTGGGAGTACAGATCCTCCATGGAAGGATCCTGCTGATGTGCGATGCAGTTGTCACCACCCTCTTAAACTAAATGTTCTGTTTTCTCCTCCAGATGTCAGGTTATGGTCAGCAGGGTCCCGGGGGCTACAGCCAGCAGGGTCAGGCTTACTACGCTCAGCACGGCGCCCCCCCCCACCCTGCCCAACAGCAGCAGCAGCCTCCGTACGCAGGCCAGCCTCAGGGCGTCTCTGGAGCTCCGTACCCTCAACAGGGACACCCATCGCAGCCCTCTGGACAACACGGACAACCAGGAGCCCCTTACCAGCAACCCCAAGGTCCCCATGGCCCTCCTCAAGGTCAACCTCCCTACAACCAGCCCCCCCAAACTCAGCCTGGACAGCCAAACTACGTTCCTCCTCCACAGGGACCAGGACCCCAGAGTCAACAGGGTCCACAAGGTCAACCTGGCTATCAACAGCCTCCTGGAGCAGGGCAACCCCCACAGCAAAGCCCACAGCAGAGCCCCCAACAACAACAACAACAGCCCCCACAACAGCAACAACAGCCCCCACAACAACAACAGCAGCAACAACAACCAGGAGGACCACCGTCTCAAGCCCAGCAACCTCCAGGGCACGGGCAACAGGCGCAACAGGGGCAACAGGCGCAACAGGGGCAACATTCCCCTTATTCCCAGACTCCCCCTCTTCAACAGCCACCACAACAACAACAACAGTCTCCATATCAGAGGTTCCCCCCTCCTCCTCAGGTAATAACACCTCACACTGCTGATGGGAATTAACCTGGGTTCAGGATGCACCTTTTTAACAAACGGTACAAGGGGGGTTTACTAACACAAACAATAAAACTAACACAAATGACGAGTATAAAGCGCAAGAAATCGAAAAAGCTGAACATTGAAGCCCTCGGTGAACATCCAGATCAACCCCTGAACTTATGGAAGGATTATAATAAAATGTATAGCAGGGCGCTAACGTCACTTGCGGCCAAAACAATGCATTGGGGTGTCAAGCTCAATTTCATCGCGGGCCACATTGGAATTATGGTTGCACTCAAAGGGCCGGTTGTAATTTTAAGACTATATAAATATTTAATATATAAGATAATGTATGATATTACATTATTGCCCCTGCATTGGATTATTATGGGATAGGGCAATAACTTCATAATTAACTACGTCTGAAAGCAGAAGAAGGGCAAATAATTGTCTTCGGTGAGAATGTCACAAAATGATTTAAAAAGAAACGCGAAATTCTGGAAAAAAAGTCAAATTTCAGCTGCATTGTGGGAAATGTAGTTTATGGGCAACGTGCTTCTGTAAATCGGCTAACCCTTCATGTAACCGTATAATAAACATATTATATTCTTTGCACGCTCTTGTGGGGCCACATGCAATGAAGTCACGGGCCGGATTTGGCCCCCGGGCCTCGAGTTTGACACCCCTGCATTAGAGCGAAGGGGAACTGAATAGTGTCTTCATGTCTTAAAGCTGCCGAGTCATACACTGCACCTCAAACAACAAATAAACCCAGAGTTTCTTTACTTCCTCTACGGAAAAAAGGACGGTAAAAGAAACTCAGAAATCTCAGTGTTAAATTCTAGCACCCACCCCCTACTTATTCTCCGTGAAAGCAAAGCCGTCTCTGTCGTCCGACGCTTTAGTCGACACTCGGTTCATGTATTTGTCAGTAATAATTATACAATTTTTACAGTACAGAAATATTGTTTCCTGGCAGCACTTTAACATTTATGGGGAACATCTGCATTTGGGTTGAGCACGCTCGTGAGCACGCTCATGAACCTCGCAGCAGGGTGAGTGGATTGAAAAAATTAAACCTAAATGGCTCGCGAATTATACTTTGGCGGCCGTTAATATAGCTGAGCGGCCTCTGTGGGAAGCCCTGCTATCTTACCAGTTATTATGCAAATCTCTCTCTCTCTCTCCCTCTCTCTCTCTTTCTCTACCTCTCTCTCTCCCTCTCTCTCTCTTTCTCTACCTCTCTCTACCTCTCTCTCTCTCTCTCCCTCTCTCTTTTTTTTCTCTATCTCTCTCTTTCTCTCTTTCTCTCTCTTTCTACCCCTCTCTCTCTTTCTTTCTCTACCTCTCTCTCTCTCTCTACCTCTCTCTTTCTCTACCTCTCTCTCTCTTTCTCTCTCTCTTTCTCTACCTCTCTCTCTCTTTACCTCCCTCTCTCTCTCTCCCTCTCTCTTTCTCTACCTCCCTCTCTCTCTTTTTCTCTCTCTCTCTCCCTCTCTCTCTCTCTCTCTCTCTTTCTACCCCTCTCTCTCTCTTTCTCTACCTCCCTCTCTCTCTCTCTGTATCTACCTCTCTCTCTCTACCTCTCTCTCTCTCTCCCTCTCTCTTTTTTTTCTCTATCTCTCTCTCTCTCTTTTTCTCTCTCTCTTTCTACCCCTCTCTCTCTCTCTACCTCCCTCTCTCTCCCTCTCTCTCTCCCTCTCTCTCTCTCCCTCTCTCTTTTATTTCTCTCTCTCTCCCTCTCTCCCTCTCTCCCTCTCTCTCTCTCTTTCTCTCTCTCTCTCTCTCTCTTTTATTTCTCTCTCTCTCTCTCTACCTCCCTCTCTCTCCCTCTCTCTCTCTCCCTCTCTCTTTTATTTCTCTCTCTCTCTCTCTCTCTCTTTCTACCCCTCTTTCTCTCTCTCTCTCAATGTCGGTGCAGAATTAGCACTTTAAGTAAGACAAAATCTGTACGGATAAAAGGGAAAGCCAACTTGAAGAAATGGACGAGGAGATTCTTCCAAATTCTCGATGCTACGACGGCAGAAAGCCTTAATGTTCTTGGATTGGCACGAGTTACAGCGAAGTGGCCGCTCACTGGAACCAGAAGCTGGGCGAGGTAGCCAGGAGCTTTTCATGTAGTGGCTTATAAGTGATTAAAAGAATCCTGAAATCAATCCTGGACTTCACTGGAAGCCAAAGAAAGGCTGAATGGACAGGGATCATTAAAGGGAAGCTGCTGCATTTCGAGCTACGCAAGTTTGACTTAGGGAAAAGTTGATCACATTTGTTTTATATACAACGGCCATATCCCTGGAGTTAGGTTTGACTCTGGTCTTGTGCATTTTTAGTCATATTTTGACTTTTGTAAATGACCATCGAAATGCACATTTTTTTTAACATAACTGCTTTTCATTTCAGGAAGATGATTGAATGAATAGTACGATTTAGAACGAACTACTCCTGCATTGCCTGGCAGAGAAGCATTTCAAGTTTCAAGACTTTATTGTCATTGACACATTGGCCACAGTGTGGATATGGCAATGAAAAACGTACCCCTAGATTCCAACGGGGCCGTCTATGGCCTCGCTACGGCCGCGCCGCGGTGTTCACAGCGGTCACGGCCACTCTAGTCAATTCCGCCAGACGCGCCACGTTACGGCCAGAAGCGTCTCGGCGCTGGGCTCCGCTAGAAATAGGCGGCTGGTCTATTTTCGATGCGAGGCGTTGCATAGCGCCGGGCAGGAAGTGGACCGGTAATTTTGCAGACCCTATCCCTCCGTAGTCTTTCAAGTAGGAGGAGCAATGCCAGCGTTCGCCTCCGGTTTACAGGCACTGTATACATTATATATATATATAGAATAATTATGATGATGAATGCATTTTTTTTTACCACTAAAATACAGCAACACATCTTTGATTCATGTCGCTTATAACTGGACTATTAAAAGTATTATTAACTTTGTCTGCACAAAGTAGCCTGTCCAGGAAGTATGCCCAAATCAACAAAAACTGCGAGCCGGCACGCAAGACGCTCCGCTTCTGGAACGCGCCCGGTTGGGTTTGGCGCTGGAGGAGGTCGGACCAAACACCACGGCGCAAACGGACCCGGTGGAATCCCGGGGTCAGGCTCCTCCAACAGAGCAACCTGAATATATATATAATATATATATATATATAGGACATCGAACAGATAAAGTAGTCTTAAGAGAATGTTTTGACAAGTAAATACAAATAGAATATAAATAGTGCAAGAAGAGTTTATACAAGTACATGGAAGATGATATATTAGATAAATAATTTGCAAAATGCCATCAGATGAATGTTTATCCATGTTCTTTAAAAAAAGTCTTCTGAACTGAGGTCTGTACGACGAAGCCGGTTCAACATAACCTGGATATGTTTGAGTTACCCGGCTTACCTAATCCAAAACAATCGTGCTCTCGCTAAGCGGTCCTACGACGCTGGTGATCACCTCGTTAACTCAAGCCAGCCGTGCCCTATCTAGTTAGGTGCGCGTTCACATGAAAGGAGTGGTATCTGGAGCATTCGACCAATCACAAACATGGAGAAGCGCACTGACAGCGCAGCGTCATACTTCCTGAATGAAAAGTGAACTATAATATTAGACAAAAATGAAGAAGTTAAACTTTAAACATCCATGACTTCAACACTTGATCAGGATCAAAGCCTCAGAGCTGCAGCTGCGAGGTGAACACAGCTGGTAACAGAAAAAGTGTTGGAATGCGTCCATTAACAGGTTTATGATATCACTGCCCCGTCTAACACACGATCTGACTTTAATTACATTTGTCTCGAGTGTTTCATCAACTTAACGTGCTGCTTAAAATAATCCTTCTGCATCCAGTCTGTGACACTGTGAGTGCTGCACGGCCAGATACGGCTCAGCTGACTCAGATCAGGAGATATGTGATACATTATGAAGTGATATGCCGCGGACTGTACTTAATGTACTCTGATCCGGTTACTTATGTTGTGGCCGATATTTAAGTAAGCTTTCTTAACGCTAATGTTATAACAGTCAGATTGCTCTGAAGATGGAGGTGATATTCTATTAATGTTCACGTTCACACAGTCGCTGATTTCTGCCGGCCGTCTTTCCTGTAGCTTTTCTGTATTTCCTTTCTCCTGTGATATGACTTGATCGCTTTAAACTACGCACGCTGAGCTCTGATTGGTCAGCAGGCGGTGCTTTCACTGAGTTGAGCTCTTAGCCTGCAACCTAACCTGGTCCGGAGCGGGCTAGCCGCTCAGCATCAGTTACCATGGAGATCTAGCCCGCTAAGAAGAGAACCAGCTTCGTAGGACCGGAAGCCCAGAGTTTACCCTGAAGTTAGCCGCTAAGAGAACATCCGGCTTCGTAGTGCAGGCCTCTGAGCTCCTCCAACAACGCAACATATACAAAAACACAAAATAAAAAGTAGTGCAAAACGTCTATATACATGGCAATAGAATATGGGATGTGTACAAAAACAGAGTATGCAATTAAATAATGTAAATGAAGACTAAATTAAATACGGTCAATGCTCTTTACTTAAGCTACAGTGAAAAACGTCCGTTGAAGACGCTTGCTTTACGTTGGTTTGGATTAATAGTTTTACATTATGTTATCTCCTTCTTGTCGCCACAACAGGAGCTTTCCCAGGACTCGTTCAGCTCTCAGTCGAGCGCTCCTCCTTCCAACCAGCCCATGGCTTCCAATAAAAGCAGCCAGGAGGACAGCATGCAGGGGCGGCCCTCCAGTCTGCCGGTAAGACCCTTTTAGCTGGGTTTCATGGGCATCAAACACCTAAAGATTTGCCCTTTTTAATATGTATTTTAAGCCAATTCAGACGATGCTAAACTGCTCCTTCTAAGTAGCAAATCTCATTCACTTGTTTTCTTGATCACGTGAGTTGATTTTGCTATCTATGTCGAAACTAAAACATAATTTAAAAGCCTTTCATAACACGTTGAATGCCCACCAATCATACAAATCGGACGAGCTTCTTTCACGTGAATTATCTCCGATGTCAAACAAGTAAAATAAATACAAGGCTATGTATCATAGTGTTTCAATTAAGCCCACATTTAGAGAACAAAACAAAACGTATATAACTGATGTCAGGTCAGACGCATGTTTACACAACAAAGACAAATGTTGCAGAGCCGTATTTCTCTGAACAGCTGCTCAAGCAAAACAAAAAACACAACGTGCTCTCCACACCTGTTGCCCTCTTGCGTCACGAATCAGCAGCTGAGTATTCCAGCCCTGGTCAGGGAGCAGATATCTGAAACAACAAGGGAGAAATGGACACAACACTGTAGATAAACATGGCCGTTCACACAGGTCAATGTCATCCTATGTGTTTTGGCAAAAGATCGATGACAGTCAACAAGCAGGACATCGACTGGTGTTGGGTCGATAGATCTGTGCGTCCCTAAAATACACAGTGATAGAGGGCCACGGTGACGCGTCCTAAAACCCGGCAGTACGTTAGCATGTTGCCACTTCCTGTTCCCTCGTCTCAGAGCCAATGGGATCTCTCCGTAGGGTTTTGGAAGATATCTGGAACTAAGGTCTGAGGTTGACGTGTCTGAGAAACAATGGTTGTTACCAAGTGGCTGAATAGGACTACGGAAGTCGTGGAGGTCGTTGTACGTCATTACGCCGAACACGTGAACACTCCTCTGAGTTAGTTCATGTCCTGCTTGAAAGCAAGTCCCTGCCTCCTGCAAAGTGTTCAGACAAACGCTTCAACTCGTTCCATCTAGAGTCTGTAGTTTGAATCTGGATCTGAAGTCGGCGTGACGTTGACGCGGCGACCCTGCTGTAGCTCGTTCATAGCATAGCGTTAGCATTTAGCTTCTGGCGACTAGATTTATGATTCGCAAATGATAAAAGTAGGATAGACGTGTGGAGATTATCCGGCTGAACAAAACGCGATCCGTCTCTTGAATGTTTCTCAACCACAGACCTTAGTTCCACCCAGTTTCCAAAGCTGGTTTTTGTCGAAGGAACCGGAAGGAGCTTACTTCCGGGTTTTAGTACTCGTCACTGTGGCACTCTATAGCGCTTGAAATGTTACATTGAATAATTATGAGGAAAACTAGCTTATGTCTGGGACTGGGAGAAAATGTGGAACGTGGCGGATGTCAGAAACCCTTAAAAAATGCTTTTAAATGCGTCTTTTCAACACGTTATTAAAGGTAGGGTAGGTAAGAACGGAGAAACCAGCTCGAACGCGCTAGAATTTGAAAATACGCAGCCAAAAAAAAATCTGGCCCTTCCTCACAGAGCCCCTCCTCCAACACACACAAACGTGCACATGACCAATGAGGGCACGAGGGCAGTCTGTGCCCCGATGGAAGGCTGACAGGCAGGTAGGCCATCCGGTTACTTTAGCCGGCTCAGATGATTGGTCGTGCTTTTTACAGCGCCACGGCTTCCACTGATGACATTTCTATGTATTCATTGCTATCTGGATGTTAAGAGCATTTCACGGAATATAACAAGTATTTCTGAAGTGAATTACCTACCCCACCTTTAAGTAGAAATAAGTAGAACCAAATTATAATCTTCAACGGTTTTACCAGGCCAAATGTATTTGAGACAACATGTCCATGAAGTATAAAAGAAATAAGGTATTATATATAATGGTGTACATATTAAATCTTCGAGCAAAAGTAAGTAAGATATTAGTAGGAATGATCAAAAACCAAAGGTTGAAGTCCAAGTGAAGAAAATATTCGGATACATGGGATAACATTTAGATTTTTGGGCCAACTTTGCAATCAATTACCAAAGCTCTAAATAAAGCTTCACTATTTAGAGCAAGTTAAGGACACATCCTTCCTTTTTAGAACGATATCTGCTTTGGACATTGCATGCTTTAGTAGAGAAAGGTCAGTACTTTGGACCGGTTTAACCCCAGCTCTGTTTACCCTCGTCTGCTAAATCAGTGACACGTTACTGAAGTCTGCCAACATTCCTGTAACACACTACGGGAAAGGGAAACCCCCCAAAAGATCAATACAGCCTCTTTTAATCTTGAGCGTGTTCGAGCGGTCCAGGTTCCGATTGACTTGTCAGGGGAAGAAATTGCGAAATTAAGGGAAAGAAATATGTCTGTGTGAAAAAACATTGAAGTAAATATGGCGTCCGATAGCCCCTTGGTTTAAATAAATGCGAGAGAGAAGCCCCTCCCCAAATATCCACCTCCCGTTAAAGAGGCGTCTCGCTGTAACACGTTGCAGTTTCCATGGCTCTGTTTATAGGTCAGTCTGCGGAGCTAACCTCATTCTGGGCCTCGGGGAAGGAGAGTGAGAAATGAGATCATTAATGAGAGAGAATGAAAGTGAGAGCGGGGTTGAGATAGTGCAAGCAAATAACTTGGAATAGTGTGAGTGATTGGTTGTAGAGGAAGTGTCTATGCCAGAAGGGGATGCCCTCAGGATGTGTTTCCCTACTCTTTTATTTATTTCTCTTATTTATTTATACATCTCTCAGCGGGCTCAGCCATTGGCCGAGCTGCCAGGCCAGGGCTATTTTTATTTATCTCACTCCGACTTCACGGGGATTCCCTATTGGCGCCTCGTGATTGGCTGTGAGAGACATTAATCTGGTTACGGTGGAGATCCTCTTCCTCCTGCTGACTCCTCGCAGGTGTCAGGAGGCGATGCCAGGAGAATCTGTTGTGCCGGGGAAATCCTAAGAAATTATGCAAGATAGCATTTTTCCATCTAATACACGCTCGACTAGAGTTCCACGATTTGGAAACATTCATTCAATTTTTGGAGCGAAAGATATGTTTTGAAAGGGATCATTTTTTAAAACGATTTCTCATCACATTACATGTCACTTAGACACTTTTCTCCAAAGCGACTCACACACTCAATACTGTGGGCAATCCCCACCGGAGCACTTTGGGGTGAAGGGTTTTGCCCAAGGACACAACGACATGCAGTGGGGTTTGAACCTGTGCCCTCCTGATCCGAACATCAACACACTATCCACTCCTAGTGCTAGACTCCTGGTGCTAGACTCCTGGTGCTAGACTCCTGGGGCTAGACTCCTGGGGCTAGACTCCTGGGGCTAGACTCCTGGGGCTAGACTCCTGGTGCTAGAGTCCTGGGGCTAGAGTCCTATTGCTAGACTCCTGGTGCTAGACTCCTAGTGCTAGACTCCTGGGGCTAGACTCCTGGGGCTAGACTCCTGGTGCTAGACTCCTGGTGCTAGACTCCTGGGGCTAGAATCCTGGTGCTAGACAAATAAAAAAGGAGTCTAGTACTAGACTCCTGATAGACTCCTGGTGCTAGACTCCTGGTGCTAGACTCCTGGTGCTAGACTCCTAGTACTAGACTCATGGTGCTAGACTCCTAGTACTAGACTCCTGGTGCTAGACTCCTAGTACTAGACTCCTGGTACTAGACTCCTGCTGCTAGACTCCTGGGGCTAGACTCCTGGTGCTAGACTCCTGGGGCTAGACTCCTGGTGCTAGACTCCTGGTGCTAGACTCCTGGGGCTAGACTCCTAGTACTAGCCTCCTGGGGCTAGACTCCTGGGGCACTAGACTCCTGGTGCTAGACTCCTGGGGCTAGACTCCTGGTGCCAAACAGATAATTCTAGCCATGCCTCATATCCCTCTGTTTCACTACCTGTTTCTAAAGTGCTGATTTGGGGTATAAAGCTTTTTTATTTTTTTTTAATAATTGATACAAAATAAAAAAGGAGGAGTCTGAGCTCATGCGGGACCTGGCAGCTACCGTCTAAACTAAATGCTGCCGTGATGAAACGCCATATCATGGATTATCAAGGCTCTGAAACAGTCTGGAGCTCAAAGGCTTTCTCTCTTGCCGGTTACACCACAAGGTGAGTTCCTTTCTACTTCCTGCTTCTTCACACACATGCTCTCCAGTACAGGTTAGCTCTGAGTGTTAGCGATGCTAATGTAAACACCGACCATATTACGTCCAAAACAGTCGGGCATTGTTTCTGATAGCAACGTTTCTGATTGGACCGTGGGTCCACATTTCAGATGTTACGTCATATCGGACGCAAATCTGGATCAGCTCCGTTGTTCCCCGTTTTTAGAGATTTGGGTACGGAGGAAAAGAGAGAGGGTTTATTTTCTGATGCTGCGAGAGTTCCCCGACACACCGGGGCCCCCCCGGGGACACACCGGGGACACACCGGGGACACATGGTGATGTAGAGAAGACATCTCTACAAAGTGCATTTTGCCTGATAGGTCCCCTTTAAATTAACCATATATGTATCACTTTAAAAGCACATTTAACACACACCTGCTGGGATGTGTGTGTTACTCATCTCCAGGTTTTATTTAACATGGGAAAATGTGTTTTTTAAACACACCTGCAGTGATTTTCACAGACACATTTGTATTTTAATCTGCCTTGGAACAAAAACCCCGATCCAGAGAGGTAAGTAAGCAGCCATTTAGCTTCTTTAGTATCTTCACACTCGGAGCCAGACACATCCACAGCACAGATGGGTCTGTTTTGAGCCAGGTGCTAAAAACCCAGCGTCTGTTGAGGTGGGAATAAAAGAGGACAGGAGGCTCAGTGCTGGCTGGAAGAAATCAGGTAGAGGAAGCAACAGTCAGTTTGAGAAAAGTCTGCGGATAAGAGGAGTGGTTTGCGGAGAAGGGGCGTGAAAGGCAGCCGTAGGGGAACTAGCTGAGCAGGTTGAACTGGTTTCTGCTCCAGGACACAAGCGTACAGTTTAACTGTTGAGCATTTACCGTGCCGACGCTTCTTCAGAGCTGCTGCTGTCTGCATGGAAACCTCCTTTACATAGTAGACATGATGCTAATCTAAAACAACCGACAGTGAGTACGGCACAACAAGCAACCGCAGCTAAACTAAGCTAATTATCGGGATTATCTTTGACTGATTTTACAATTGGGAAATAATTAACAATATTGGACGGATTGTTAATTTTTGCATCGTGATGAGGACCCGTATCGAAACAGGCATTGATCGGTAGGCTTGAATATCTCTTCAGCTTCAATAGTGTGTTTTTTAAATTCCTTTTTGATTTATTGTGCATTCCTAGATACAATGTACAAGTCTGCGTGCTCTTACAGTTATAATCTTATAACGCATTTACATTTTTTAGGAGAAGGAAATTAATTAAGAGCACAATGCATTTTAGTAATATCGGTATTGGGATGATTGTTTTTTGTACCGAGTCCTGCACCTCTTTTGGAGCACATGCTCAAATATTCCTTTTGTGCTTTAAAAGTTTAAAACGCAGTTATAATGCCATAAAAGATAATTTAACAAACATGTTGGGAATAAACTGAGTTAGGGCTATTCCCAAAACAACCTTTTCCCAATGTTTCGTACCAATATTGTAGAAAAATATGGGGTTTCCACATGCTGTACAGATACAATTATTAACCTATACTTACTGCCTCTTTATTGCTCTGTGCCTGCAGGCCATTGGAAACGTCCCTACCTTTTGGCCGCGTGACTCTTGGTCTCAGCCCAGTTATTCATCGTTTCCAAGTTGCGCTGGAGAGTGTAAAATTAAATACTTTTCACAGAGTCTAATTCGTGCTAACTGTTAATTTTTTCGCGACATTTTCAATGACATGTGTGGATTAAAGCGATGTGGATGAACAAATACGCATTTTAAGCTTAGGTTTGATTATTTTTCAAAGATTGAAGCGTTTGTGGTTCAGTCACAGCGGGGTTGGAAACAGGAAAATCCGCCAAACATTTTAGTCTTCACAGATTCTGGCTTCGAGAAATGGTGTAATTATGGGGACGAAAACATGCCTTTTTAAACCCATTTTTAGGAAAATGTCCATGTTATGTTGGCAACAGCAATGTGGCATTCCTCAAGATACTTCTAGATCTGGAAAATCAAGTGTCTTTATTAGGTATAAGGAATACAAATAATGTCCTTTTTTGGTATCGGGCTCTTCTCTGAATCTGGCTTTGCATTCTCCCTCTGGAAATGACACTTCCTCTCTGTGTTCTCCCATGGGAATAAGCGCCCGACCGCCACCAGCTTCCCAAATCTCCTTGTCCTTTTCCTCAGGTCTTTTGTACCTCCTTTCTCCAGTTTGGAAGCTAATCCCACTCAGAGCCGCCCACTGGTTACAATGCTCTACTTTTCTGATGTGACTGCATGTGCTCCAGACTCGAGAGGAGGGTCACATGTTGGTCACACACACACACACACACACATTTATTTTTGCAAACCTCGCCAAACCCCTTCATCTAGAGGGGCTTTATCTTGAAGGACGAGCCAGGGGTTTAGTCTACTTTATGCGTGAACAATGCTGTAATGGAGTGGTACCTTTTTATTTAGCCATACTATAGTTTAACACTTTTCAGGGTTTGATAAAAAAATGTTTAAAGATTTGGAAAATGCTTAATTTTAGCCGTTGTGTAATCAAGGTTAGAAATAAGCTTGAATCGGAGTATATTCGGCTTTATTTCCAACACTATCTGCTGCTTTGACAATGCAAAAACGTACGTCAAACCAAATATCTTTCTCTATTCGAAGTAAATAGAAAAAGATATTTGATAAAGGCGGGCCTTTTCAAGCCCCACCTGTTCCTCATCGCTCCAATAAAATGGCAGCTTCAAATTGTCAATGTATCGTTCTATAACAATATGTCTATAACAAATAACGTCAGTTCAAAGACAGAAAATCAATAACAACAGTTCTGAAATGGATAATTTGAAAGTGCAATGGTGTCAATCCTTGCCTCGAATGGGCTGAGTTCCAAACATATAGACAACGGGCCTATTATGCAATTGTGTTATCAATGGTAGGCCAAGCTTAAAATTGTATTTAAATAACGTCATCTTATAACGCATAACATCAGTCAATAATAACAAATAAGATCAATAACAAATAACTTCAGTCGATAATAACAGCAACACATCTTTTCAAAACGCGGTTACAGGCCGGATAACGCCTCTCTCAAGTCATGCTCGGCGTTGAGCCCATCTGTATTTTGGTTTCGGTTGTGTGTGAGCAGGCTCGAATTGGCCATCGGGAGATTCGGGACTTTTCCCAGTGGGCCGCCGCCGTTGGTGGGCCGCCGCCGTTGGTGGGCCGCCGCGTTGGTGGGCCGCCGCCGTTGGTGGGCCGCCGCCGTTGGTGGGCCGCCGCCGTTGGTGGGCCGCCGCCGTTGGTGGGCCGCTGGCTCTGGCATAGGTGGGCCTTGGACTTTCACAGCGCCGGTACCGCATCCGCCGCCGTTGCGAGTCTCCGGCTATAACAGTCCACTACCGCCCGCGAGTACCCAGGTTCGATTCCGGCCTGAGGTCCAAATAAATTATTACAAAATAAAAAAATAATCTTGCGTCCATTCGCGACCCACCTATCACATCTCTGAGAAACTGTGAGAAACGCTGCTCGAGCTTAACATTTAAATATCCTGACCCTAACCTGTCCAATACATCATATACATTCACTGTATAAACTACATTTTTCACAATAGTAGTAATTTAGATTGAATGATTATGCGTTTGGCTATAGTAAGCTTGAACCCCCATATATACCTTGAGAAATGCTTGATTTAAACCATAATATGGTGTACACAATATCTCGTGAAAACCAACCACACTTTAGTAATTCAAATGAACTTAAGAACATGAATTGCTTTGCGTAAAAGGAACACTGTAAACTTTATTTTTTATTATCAAGAATTATTTCTGAAACAGTCTGGAGCTCAAAGGCTTTCTCTCTTGCCAGTTCCTTTCTACTTCCTGCTTCTTCACACACATGCTCTCCAGCGCAGGTTAGCTCTGAGTGTTAGCCATGCTAATGTAAACACCGACCATATTACGTCCAAAACAGTCGGGCATTGTTTCTGATGGCAACGTTTCTGATTGGGCCCGTGGGTCCACATTTCAGATGTTACGTCATATCGGACGCAAATCTGGACCAGCTCCGTTGTTCCCCCGTTTTTAGAGATTTGGGTACGGAGGAAAAGAGAGAGGGGTTTATTTCCTGACGCTGCGTGAGTTCCCCGACACACATGGTGATGTAGAGAAGACATACAAAAGTACATTTTGCATGATAGGTCCCCTTTAAGTCAGCCTTTTTGAAAGTTGGCCATTTTTGGTTAATGCACACTGAACTTGCTTTTTATTTTAAGAAGTAAAACAATATATAATGTGGAGTATGAGAGAGGCATATGCTCTGATTTTAAGAAATAATAAAAATATATACATTCTCGAGAAGATGCCTGGATGCTTACGTTACGCTCGCTTGATTCAGGGCATGCATTCTAGCTTTTCTATTGGTTGATTTTGGTTTCTTTAATTAGTTTAAAATCTTAGTTTAGTTATCTCGCCTCAAAATATGCCCCTTCAACTCTTCCTACACACGAGGACATTCTTTCCTGCTTTTCCATCAGTCTACTGTTATTTCCTTAATAAGCTACTATATTCTATATTACCTGTATATAGACTCTTCTTGCACTATTTCTATTCCATTTTATTTGTATTTACTTGAACTATTTGATCTGTTTTATTGCGTTGCACTGTTGGAGGAGCCATGAAAGATGGTCATTGATATGTCTACACTGTAGCTTTGTTTGAATGACAATAAAAGCATTGAATATTGAATTGAATAAGCAAAATAATCGTAGTTTAGACCGAGTTTTCTCACCTTAAAATATCCCCCTTCAACTCTCCCTTCTCAACATGTGTTTTTTTAGATTAAGGACATCTTTCCTGCTTCCATCAGTCTACTTTTATTTCCTTAACAAGCAAAGAAATCCTAGTTTTGTCCGAGTTCTCTCACCTTAAAATATCCCTTAAATGTCCCCCTTCTCTTAATTCATACATTCACTTCTACCCGGTGCATTTTAAAGCTCAGGGACCACCCACTTCACAACAAACAACCCTCCCTCCCCTCCTTAATGACCTTTAATGTTATGAGCCGAGTCTCCTGATCTGGAACCGAGGGATCTTCCAGGCTCGTTGCTGATCAACTCCTCCTCCTCCCCCACTTTTCTCCCCCATCTTTTCTCCCCCGCTCAGCCCAGCCCTCTCTTCTGCTGCAGCTAAGCTTGTTTTTGCGACATAGCTCTGGAGCAATCATCCTGATGGAAGCCCGGCCCACTTTTCTCTCTCCCAACCCTCCCCCAACCCTCCCCCCCTCTCTCAATATAACTCGTGTTTTCTGCTGCATTTCTTTCTGTTTTTATGTATGTGTGTGTGTATATATATATATATATATATATATATATATATATTCATATTCCACTCTCTGCCTCTCGTTCCTGTTTCTGTTTTCTCTTTCCCTCCCTTGCTGCCTCCCCCCCTCCCCCTCCCCTCTCTTCTCTCTCAGTAAATCAGCTTTCATAACGCCGAGCAGCCTTGTTTTGACGTTACTCAGAGTCCGGGGTTGGTTTCCTGTTGCTATTCTGGGGGCCGTTAGCTTCCTGTGTTCAGCGAACGTTTTTATTCACGTTCCAGGGCTTTTTTTTCGCCCGCTCACTCTCACCCCTCCTCCCTCCCTACCTCTAGCTCGTCTGTTTCTCTCTCTCTCTCTCTCTCTCTCTCTCTCTCTCTCTCTCTCTCACCCTTTCCTTTCTTTCTTTCTCCTCTGTGTGATTTTTAATTAATGTACTTGAGAAAATTCAATCTGCTGACAAAGTGTGTTGTTTTGCATTCAGTGGAATTGTTTCCCAGCTTGAAAAACCCTAGCCCTGTTTTGCTCACAGAGAACACTTTGCTCGCTCACACACTCTGACACACACACACACACACACACACACACACACACACACACACACACACACACACACACAAAACCCCCCTCCCCTCTGCCTCCATTTCTGCTGGGCTGAGCTAGTTTTGCGGCACAAAGACTGAGGCTGACTGCAGCACTGTTCGTTCTCTCTGCTTTCTCTCGCTGGATGGATGAAAGCAACCTCACAATGAAATTAACTCTCACTCTATGAAATAACCTCTATATTACACACACACACACACACACACTCTGCTCCCCCTCTCTCCCCTCTTTCAATTTAAATCAAATAGCTTTATTGGCATGACCAAAATGACATGCAGTATTGCCCACAGTACAATCTAAACAGACAGTCTGATGACGAATGAAGAATAACATTTTTCCCTTTTAGAAGGAAATTAATATACTTTTAGAAACACAACAATAGAAAAGTTAAATGGAGTTGAATGCTGATAGTAAATTAATATAATACATGAATAAGAACATTTCAATAAGACGTCTCTCCGTAGTTAATCCTCCTGCTTTAGTAGCGCCCTCTATATGTTGGTGACAGTAAGAGGGTTACTTTAAAGCATGTATTCTGTTACAATAACTCGTTACATGTCAACCAATGTCATTTTAAAATCCTGTAAGTATTCTTTATTTATTTTGAATACTTACCCTGTAAACAATGAGGTGTTTCTTAGTTAAGTGCATGTAGCAATGTAACCTCAGCAGATGTTAAAACAGAAATGCCGTAACACTAATAGTTTACTAACGCTGTTTAGGCTCAGACGGTTTTTTTGTAACAGAAGAAAATAAGTTGAGAGAAGATTGAAAATAAAATGATTGATTATTAAAAACAAAATATATCTTTTTTAAAAGACACATATTTACAAAAGAAACCCAAAAACTCGGTACAATCAATATCTGTGTTACAATTTATTTTTAACTAATCCGATAATTTATTATTTAAATGTGATCGAATACAGTTAGGTCTATTTGTATCCTGATTACCTCATCCGTTACTCCCCGAGCCTGTGTGACATCCTCACCCTCCTCTTCCTCACACCCTCTTCCTCACCCCCATCCTCCACCCTCCCTACCCCAGCATCCCTCACCCTTTCTGGGCAGCTGCCTGTCTCACCCGAGCATCTGTGTGCCGCCCTGCTACTATTGTGATCTCTTCAAAAGGCCCCCCACGCACACACCGTCTCCCCATTATTCACAGCAATCACTCCCCCCTTCTTCCTCACCCATTACCCTCCCTTCATCCCCCCCATTGCTCCCTGTTAGCTCCACACACAGCTGTGTTTGTGTGTTACCCTTACACACAGAATCGGATCAGAATTCCTTTTTGGTTGGAGATATTTACTTTATTATTATTACAACAGTTAACTGTGACGAAAGAATTTCCCAAATTGTATCAATCAATAAAGTATCTATCCATCTATCCATCTACCCATCCATCCATCTATCCATATATCCATCTACCCATCCATCCGTCCATCTATATATCTATCCATCCATCCACCCATCCATCCATCTATCCATCTATCTATCCATCCATCTATCCATCCATCTATCCATCCATCCACCCATCCATCCATCTATCCATCTATCTATCCATCCATCTATCCATCTATCCATCTATCCATCCATCTATCCATCCATCCACCCATCTATCCATCTATCCATCCATCTATCCATCTATCCATCCATCTATCTATCTATCTATCCATCCATCCATCCACCCATCCATCCATCTATCCATCTATCCATCCATCCATCTATCCATCCATCCATCTATCCATCTATCCATCCATCTATCCATCCATCTATCCATCCATCCACCCATCCATCTATCCATCCATCTATCCATCTATCCATCCATCTATCCATCTATCCATCTATCCATCCATCTATCCATCCATCCATCTATCTATCCATCCATCTATCTATCTATATCTATCCATCTATCCATCCATCTATCCATCTATCCATCTATCCATCCATCTATCCATCCATCCATCTATCCATCTATCCATCTATCCATCTATCCATCCATCCATCTATCCATCCATCTATCCATCTATCCATCTATCCATCCATCCATCTATCCATCTATCCATCTATCCATCCATAAAAAGATCTCCCTCTGTATTGATTCAAATACAAACTGCATCACACAGGAAAGTTAGCGCAGTATTGATCAGTCTCAAATGAATTGTATCATTTATTTAAAGCACTACGAGATTCTTTTCCTGAATTTCGCTGCTTCCCTCTTTCATCTATTACTTTTTGTTTGCCTTGTTATTGTCGTTCCCACGTGGCTGCTGGTGATGAAGCCTCAGTGTAACGCTGATCTCTGGGGAGATAGTAGACATTGTGTCTGTGGCTCTGATACTCAAACGCCAGCAGCTAGTGACGTCAAGGAATGAAACACACTATTAGTTTCACAATCGGATAATTAGCAGGTTATACTCTCGATAAATCTTCTGTAAAATGTCATAAAATAGTGGTAAATATGCATCGCAGTTCCTTTAAATGTCTTGATATGCTTGTTTTGCCGATACAAAATCCAAAGATATTCATTTTTTATTTGATATTCAACACCATACCATCATGTGAGAAGGATGGAAATAGCATTTTCTGACATGTACGCATAACAAATGTCACAAATTAAAGTTGGCCAACGTTAATTAAATAATGAATATGTTCTGTTGCTCACTATCCACGTTAGTCGCTTGCATTCATCTCAAAGGATTGTCGAGAGCTACAACAAAAATATTAATTATAACGCTCCTCCAACATCCCTATCATCAAACTAAAAGACATACAATAATGAGAAATGATTAATCCTTTAGAACTGAAACGCGTTACAGTTGCACGGTCGAGATGTTTTCAGTTAATTTGCAGGTTATATTCTCTATTAATAAAATAGTGGTAAATATTCATTGCAGATCCTCAAAAAGCACGATATCACCATTTGTGCATAATATATTTAGTTTTTCTCGTTTGAATAACCGATTTGTCGAATAACGTCTCGGAGAAATAGCATAACGGAGGTGTTTTGAGGAGTTTTTCAGCGATCTGCCCGTTGCTTACATTTACATCATCGTATCGATTGCTTTTCCAGTTGCATTGTGAAGCTATAGGCTGGTTTTATGGAGGGTTTCTCCTCGCTGTGCAGCATGTGAAGCCTGTAATGGCTGCTGCTGTTGCTGTATGAGGCCTGCTTTGCTTCTCCACTTCTTCCCTCATAGTGGGATGGGAGTGCCCCCTTATGGTTGAGCTCAGCCCTGCAAACCTGGATCTGGGGCTGAAGATTCCTCTCTTTAAGTTTCCCAAGGACTTCCTAGAAGCTCCTGGTAGCTCGATGAGAAACCTAGATGCAGGTCGGACCTCCAGGTGTCCGTTAAATGCCGTCATGTGTCATGATGCTTCAGCAGGACGTCGGCACAGGTGGTTTCAAAGCAGCCTATTTGATGTTTTCCATGAGCGTTTCTGATGCGTTTTGATGGCGATCTGCAGATAATGCCTTCTAGTGAAGACGAGGAGGAATCAGAATCACCTTAAAAAACGAGTAGTACTTCAAGGAGAAGTAGAAGAAACCGCCTCTCAGATCTCGAGTCCTTTTACAAGGGAAGATATGACTTTTCTCACGACCTTGTTCAGGAAATCCAAAGCCCACGTTGCTGTGAGTGAGCGGCGAGTGTAAACATAAAAACATCAGGACATAAGTGAGCTGTGTGCCTCTGAAGGCCTGCAGTGTGTAATTAAAGCGCATGTGGTGGTGAGGAAAGGGGGACACAGCTTTTGTGCGTCTGTGTTTCCTGTAACAATGACGGCTTTTCCTTTTGTAGTAGCTGACTGCACTGTGACCCTGAGAGACAGAGAGAAAGGGGGAGGGGGTGAGTGTGTGTCGACTCTGTGTCAACCACGTGGATCCCAGTAACCATGGCAGCCCTTCAGATGCAGCCATTGTTTTTTTCATCTTTATTCTCCCCCCTTAGTGCTCCTGAGTGGAGCTGAAGGATTTGGAACAAAAAAGCAAATCTTTTTTGACAGATTTTGAGATTTCGGTATGATTTGTAATGCGAGAGGAATTCATCAGTTTTGTAATTTTTTAGAAGTTTAAGTTTTTAGGGACAGTGCAGATGCAAAGGCAAACATAAGGGTAGGTAGACTAACATATTAAATAAAGAGGCAAGAAATACAAAAATAAATATGTACACACCTTTAGGGAGAAATAATTAGCATCATTATAAAGAAAGTAAGTGACTATTTTAGACTGTTGAAGTAGCAGCCAGTAATAACATACATTCATTGTTGGAAAAGTCTTTAATGCACATGACAGTGAACAGGACATTTAAAAGTAAGTAGAAGGAGACCGTTTGGCTATAAAGGAACTACAGCACGGTCACATGACTTCACGTCTCCACCGCTAAGCTAAAGGAGGCTAATGTTGGGCTATAAAGGAACTACAGCACGGTCACATGACTTCACGTCAGCACCGCTAAGCTAACGGTGGCTAATGTTGGGCTATATAGGAACTACAGCACGGTCACATGACTTTAGGTCACCACCGCTAAGCTAAAGGAGGCTAATGTTGGGCTATAAAGGAGCTACAGCACGGTCACATGACTTCACGTCACCACCGCTAAGCTAAAGGAGGCTAATGTTGGGCTATAAAGGAGCTACAGCACGGTCACACGACTTCACGTCAGCACCGCTAAGCTAACGGTGGCTAATGTTGGGCTATAAAAGAACTACAGCACGGTCACATGACTTTAGGTCACCACCGCTAAGCTAAAGGAGGCTAATGTTGGGCTATAAAGGAGCTACAGCTCGGTCACATGACTTCACGTCTCCACCGCTAAGCTAAAGGTGGCTAATGTTGGGCTATAAAGGAACTACAGCACGGTCACATGACTTCACGTCTCCACCGCTAAGCTAAAGGCGGCTAATGTTGGGCTATAAAGGAACTACAGCACGGTCACATGACTTCACGTCAGCACCGCTAAGCTAACGGTGGCTAATGTTGGGCTATCAAGGAACTACAGCACGGTCACATGACTTCACGTCACCACCGCTAAGCTAAAGGTGGCTAATGTTGGGCTATAAAGGAACTCCAGCACGGTCACATGACTTCACGTCACCACCGCTAAGCTAACGGTGGCTAATGTTGGGCTATAAAGGACCTACAGCACCGTCACATGACTTCACGTCAGCACCGCTAAGCTAACGGTGGCTAATGTTGGGCTATAAAGGACCTACAGCACGGTCACATGACTTCACGTCACCACCGCTAAGCTAAAGGAGGCTAATGTTGGGCTATCAAGGAACTACAGCACGGTCACATGACTTCACGTCACCACCGCTAAGCTAACGGTGGCTAATGTTTGGTGTGAAGACGTTTTGTCGTCTCATTTATTCACTCGTTAGCAACCGTTGTTTTTATGACACTTCTAAGACGATTCTATCAACAACTGCACGAGCAAAGCAAAAGTGTTCAACTTTATTGTCAAGTAGTTAGACAGCAAAGTGCAGTGAGCAGTTGTAAAGTGCAGAGTTATTCATAGTAGAATATACACAAATATAACGCTAATGTGCTGACTCATGTTCTGTTTAATTTTCGACAGTCATTCCTTCACTACTTTCCATTATGTTCAGCATCTGGAGGCTTGAGAAAAAGGGAACTCTGCCGAACAAAGCAACCCTGAGGTCTGAGATTGACAGGAGAGTGGGTCAGAGAGAGTGTGTGACTGAGGGATGAACTCTGAACACACACACACACCACCTCCACCGCCAGATCTAGTTACACTACAGAGCAGGGTCACACATTCCACATCCGATTCATTATCTCTCCCGCTCTCTGTTCCTCGTGAGGAGAAAAAAAGGGAAAGACGTCGGCAGACTAATGGCTCGGCTTGATTGATTCGGTGAAGTAATCTGCAAATGGAATACATTAGTGGAGCCGAGAGCAGATGACTCAGAGAGGAGGATATGGGAATAATACTTAAAAGACTTTCCCCCACATTCACCAACAAGAATTGCGTTAGATTGCATTTTTTAACATTCACTTTGCAGTATTTTTTGCTGTCGCTGTTCTGGCGTTAGTTCCATGTTAGTGCAGTGCTGGGAAACCGGCACAAAATGGCTGCCGTAGAGAGCAGCTCCACGGAAAGAGCTGCAGCTTCTCTACACAACACAGCGCGGCGCATCTCCCCCCTTTTCTTTCTACGTGCATGTAGATATTTTTGTTGTATTACGCTGCTCCAATTGTCATGTTCAAAGCTGCTCTCTCTGTGAAATCACACACCTTCACAACTTCACCCTCAACTCCTCCTGATGCTCATCCTCATCCTCATTCGGTTTCTCGTAATGAGCGGGTTGAGAAGCAGAGTCTCTCAGCATCACTCGCCTCCTTTCCTCTCCTCCCTTCCTCTCCTCCCCCTTCGTTTCTGTCCGGTTTGTGCAGTCAGCAGAACAAGCTGGTGCTGTGCAGTATTGAGCTGGGGAAAAGTGTGTGTGTGTGTGTGTGTGTGTGTGTGTGTGTGTGTGTGTGTGTGTGTGTGTGTGTGTGTGTGTGTGTGTGTGTGTGTGTGTGGTGTGTGTGTGTGTGTGTGTGTGTGTGTGTGTGTGTGTGTGTGTGTGTGTGTGTGTGTGTGTGTGTGTGTGTGTGTGTGTGTGTGTGTGTGTGTGTGTGTGTGTGTGTGTGTGTGTGTGTGTGTGTGTGTGTGTGTGTCTCATTCTGGGCTTAAATACAAGTCTTTTTGGTGGATTTGCAGAAATACACATTTTAAGGACACTTAGTACAAAATATCTCCTTCAAGGACATTCGCCTATTGTTGTGAGATCAATAACAAAACTATATTTTTGAATACCTCTTTATTATTAGCTAAGGTTGCCAATAAGTATGCCTTTTTAAAATCATGTTGCCATGTCCATATATTATAACTGAAGCATATCCATGCTAACTGAACTGAAGTGCCATATGCTGTGACGGAGACTACCAAAAACGCTTTGGCAAGGTGACAGACTACGAAGTTTTATGCATTTTTATCAACCCTTTAGGTTAAGGAAATGTATTGCATAATTCACAACCTTAAGTGTATTACATAAGGTAGTTTAAGTAACCTTATTGGCGTATTCTTGTATACTTGTACTCAATTCATTCTCATTTAAGGACCTTCTGAGTTGCTTCTATAAAGGAAGGATCCTACCCTCGTTCCCTCGGTGTGACTCCTCACGTTATATCTTGTGCAGCCAGTCAACCCCAGGAATTGACCCTTAACCTTTTGACCCCCGTGGTCTGGGTCAGAGAGGGGTTGGTGGAGCAGAATGAGTTTTTCTGATGAATGGTAGAGGTGGGAAGTATTGAAGTACAAATACTTTGTTACTGTACTTAAGTACATTTTTCTGGTATTGGTACTTTACTCCACTACTTATTTTTCTGACGACTTTTTACTTTGACTTCTTACATTTCTAACACAAATACCTGTACTTTCTACTTCTCACATGTTGAACCCAAATACCTGTACTTTCTACTTCTTACATGTTGAACTCAAATACCTGTACTTTCTACTTCTTACATGTTGAACCCAAATACCTGAACTTTCTACTTCTCACATGTTGAACTCAAATACCTGTACTTTCTACTTCTTACATGTTGAACACAAATACCTGTACTTTCTACTTCTCACATGTTGAACTCAAATACCTGTACTTTCTACTTCTTACATGTTGAACACATATACCTGTACTTTCTACTTCTTACATGTTGAACTCAAATACCTGTACTTTCTACTTCTCACATGTTGAACTCAAATACCTGTACTTTCTACTTCTTACATGTTGAACACAAATACCTGTACTTTCTACTTCTTACATGTTGAACCCAAAGACCTGTACTTTCTACTTCTTACATGTTGAACACAAATACCTGTACTTTCTACTTCTTACATGTTGAACTCAAATACCTGTACTTTCTACTTCTTACATGTTGAACTCAAATACCTGTACTTTCTACTTCTTACATGTTGAACTCAAATACCTGTACTTTCTACTTCTTACATGTTGAACTCAAATACCTGTACTTTCTACTTCTCATGTTGAACCCAAATACCTGTACTTTCTACTTCTTACATGTTGAACTCAAATACCTGTACTTTCTACTTCTTACATGTTGAACACAAATACCTGCACTTTCTACTTCTTACATGTTGAACTCAAATACCTGTACTTTCTACTTCTTACATGTTGAACTCAAATACCTGTACTTTCTACTTCTTACATGTTGAACCCAAATACCTGAACTTTCTACTTCTTACACGTTGAACTCAAATACCTGTACTTTCTACTTCTTACATGTTGAACACAAATACCTGTACTTTCTACTTACATGTTGAACTCAAATACCTGTACTTTCTACTTCTTACATGTTGAACACATATACCTGTACTTTCTACTTCTCTCATGTTGAACACAAATACCTGTACTTTCTACTTCTCTCATGTTGAACACAAATACCTGTACTTTTCTACTTCTTACATGTTGAACACAAATACCTGTACTTTCTACTTCTTACATGTTGAACACAAATACCTGTACTTTCTACTTCTTACATGTTGAACACAAATACCTGTACTTTCTACTTCTTACATGTTGAACTCAAATACCTGTACTTTCTACTTCTTACATGTTGAACTCAAATACCTGTACTTTCTACTTCTTACATGTTGAACTCAAATACCTGTACTTTCTACTTCTCTACATGTTGAACTCAAATACCTGTACTTTCTACTTCTCACATGTTGAACTCAAATACCTGTACTTTCTACTTCTCACATGTTGAACTCAAATACCTGTACTTTCTACTTCTTACATGTTGAACCCAAATACCTGTACTTTCTACTTCTCTCATTTCCCAAACAGCTGGTTCCTTTAGTCTGAATGTGTGTTGGTGCGTGGTCATTATTCTGTAGAGTCACTGCGTGCCTATTGGTTGGAACTCGATCCGTGTATCCATCACTTCCTGGTCTTCTCTAAAGAAGAGGGACCAATGGAAACGTTGTCATGTTGCCGTTGGTCACCATGGAAACATTCATTAGCTAACAATGACATTATTGTTCTATTGATATAAAGGGAGGTCAGGTACTCTTTAAAACAGCTGCTAGCTATGGGTACTTTTTACTGAAGTACACTTCAAAGCCTCTTTACTTTGACTTGAGTAAAGACGTTTCGTCACTACTTCTACTTTCACCAGAGTACTTTTAAACACGAGTATCTGTACTTCTACTTGAGGAAAGGATGTGTGCACTTTTGCCATCTCTGATCAATGGCAGCTTTTGATGCGGCCATCGTGGAGAACGAGCCGTCAGATGACCGGTCTTGTGATGTCTGAGTGTGGCAGACGGGGGTTTGGATGGAGGGGAGTGGGTGGGATGTAGGTCATGTGACGAGGCTTTCTCCTGGTTGTTTAATCATGAATGTGATGCCGTTTGATCTCTGCTCTTTAACTCCGGCGCGTCTCCGTGACACTCGCACAGATCTGTGAACGAGAGCTGAGAAATATATTGGTACTTTATCAATTTGCGATATACAATAAAAGACAGGATATACAGTACTTTAATGGTCAGATGATGAGGGATGAATTGCATGGAAAGAACCATGGAAAGATGGGGACAATAAGATTCACTCCTTCAAGGTAACCATACCTTATTAAATGTTCAGATGAAAAGACTTTTAAACACGTTTCAATCCCAATTCCATTCCATTTATGAGCAGTGACATCGTTTGAGACGAGGTTAATACTATTCTATAGTGAGAAATAGCAGGCTTTACAAAAGCTCGCTGAAATAAGGCTTGAATGCGTGTTGTAATAATGGCAGACGAGCAAACGAATATAATGTGCAGGAGACTTATTTACAAGTTTAAAAGAAGTGGAAGAACCGCTCGGGACCAAAATGTGCAAAACCCACGGATGAATGTGAAAGCTTATCTAAGATATTTGGTACAAAAAGATTTGGGTATTAGATTTGTCTTCGCCTAGTCCTTCTGTAAACAACTTGGGGATCAGCCAATGGTTTGGTTGCAGTTCAGAAAGCCCTATGTTTGTGTATTCACCAACGAAGAGAAATTAAAATGGTTAATTTTCCAATATAATCGTAAATATCCATACAAATCTAAAGAAATCCTGATCCTAGTTTTCGAGCATTATTTACCACTTGTATATAGACTCTTATGGCACTACTTCTATTCTATTTTATTCGCACTATTTTATGTTATGTGTTGCACTGTTGGAGGAGCCCGTGACCTAAGATTTACATAAATACACGGTAGCTGTATGCATGACAATAAAAGCCTTGCATCTTGAATGTCCACCAATTAAACACTTGTGATTCTCAACCATTAAGCGCTCAGTTTAAGGATTGCATGGTTTAGTCGCGGGTCAGAAAAAGGCCTACATGTGTGCATTCACCAGAGAGAGAGAGGGAGACGGAGAGAGGGAGAGAGAGAAAGGGTGGGGGAGGATTGTGAATCAGCGTTCTTCTCCCGTCACTCCCTCTGGGGTTCCTCCATCAGGTCATGTCCCAAAAATAGCATCGGGCGCCGTTTCAAGTGCAAAACCGCCGGCTTCGGGGCTGCAGCCAGCCTGAGAGTGTGAGATTTCTATGGGAATAGTTTGGCCACCTTCCAATGAGAGCTCTCCCTCCTCCTCCCTGCTGGTGTTCCCCCCCCACGCCCTCCTCCTCCTCCTACTCCTACTCTGCTGTGACTGGCAGATGAGCTTGCATTTCTGAGCTGAACACATGGGCTCCACGTGAGCGGAAAGTGTGTGTAAACATTCACCTTCCCCAAAAACGCAATCATGAGATAATTTGCTTCAAATATTTATTTGTTTTACCGCTTCTTTCTCTCTGGAAGCCACACAAACCTGAATGTCCTCCGAGAGCACTATTGTGTTCTTTGTAACCAAGTCTCTCTCAGAGAGAGAGACAGGCTCTGGATATATTGATGAAGAACAGTATAATAGGGGACCTTGAAGTCCTCTGATGAAAACCCTAAGTGTGCCAGAATTCGAGACTTAAATAACTTTTTCTGTAAAACCCATATTTAACGTTTCTCTCTCCTCTTTTCCCAGGATCTTTCGGGCTCCATAGACGACCTCCCCACCGGCACCGAGGGGGCTCTGAGTCCAGGGGTCAGCACGTCGGGTGTTTCCAGCAGTCAGGGAGAACAGAGCAACCCGGCCCAGTCTCCCTTCTCTCCGCACACCTCTCCTCACCTGCCGGGCCTCAGAGGACCCTCCCCCTCGCCTGTGGGCTCACCTGCCAGCGTCACCCCGTCCCGAACCGGACCCCTCTCCCCCGCTGCTGTGCCAGGTAAAGACACAGCACTGTCGTTTGAAATATAGGGATGCTCCGGTCGCCGATTTCGGGGCCGATCGCCGTCTGTCCGTCCGTCTGTCTGTTTGTCTCTCTCTCTCTCTCTCTCTCTCTCTCTCTCTCTCTCTCTCTCTCTCTCTCTCTCTCTCCTCTCTCTCTCTCTCTCTCTCTCTTTTGTCCTCTGGTTTCATTTCATGTCTTTAAATTGAATGACTTCAGTATAATTGAGAAGTCATTCTGCTTCGGCTTGAATATAAAGTCTGCCCTTGTCCTCTGTGTTGGTTTTATTTAATTCAGAAAAAGGTTTCAAAGGTCTACTTCAGCGCTTCTTACTTCAGTGCGATTGCACATTATATTCGATCAAATGTTAATTTATTGAGCAGCTTAGGATGCAATAAGGGCGACTGTGGCTGCGAGGGAGTGCGGTCGTCTTTCAACCAGAAGGTTGTGGGTTTCGATCGCAGCCCATGCAGTCAACATGTTGATGTATCCTTGGGCAAGATACTTAACCCTGAGTTGCTCCCGATGGCATGGCCAACGGTGTGTGAGTGTGTATGAATGTTAGTTCATAGAGTAAGGTACACTGCTCTGTATGAATGGGTGAATGACATGTAGTATGTAAAGTTGGGATGTGCAATTAATCGTATTGTAATCTCGATTTTAGCTTGCAATGATTACGAAAACAACGTAACCGAATAAAACGATTATTATTTATTTAAATTGGTTTTTTCAGTTTAATTATACTTAACGTTCAGGGTAATCAACTGTTAAAACATACTGTTACATTTCTTTTTTCAAAAAATGGATGTTTTCAAAGTAAATGGATAATCGTTTTTAATAATCGTGATATCAATTATTGACCAAAATAATCGTGATTATAGCCATAGTCGCACTGCCCTAATGCAAAGCGCTTTGAGGGGTCTTAAAGACTGGATAAAGCGCTATATAAGTACCGTCCATTTAAAAATACTACCGTACTTTCCGGACTATAAAGCGCACCTGCATATGAGCCGCCGCAGCTAAACTGTCCGTCTGTCTTGCTCTCGTTCTGTCTCTCGGTTCCACTTTTACTTTGGCGCGCTACCTGTCTCACTCTTTTCCGGCCCCCAGCTTTCTCCTGCTGGAGCCCGCCGCTTAAAGGTGGCGGGCGCGGACCGGTCCTAGAGCCCGTAGTGTTAAAGGTGGTTAATTTTACCTGTAAAATCCATAGATTTAGGAGGTTCCCTAGTGGCCGTTAGCTGCACACAAAAAATGGGGGGAAAGGTCGCGGCTTATAGTCCGAAAAGTACGGTAGTTATCCTGCAGGCTAAAAAAAAATAGGAGCTTTGTTGTCGGATATGGAGTTGCATGCTGTGTGAAACACGGAGTAAACTAACAGCAGACAGATCTAGAGATTTTAATTCCCCTCACAAATCCATAACAGATAACATTTGTAATTCACGGAGTGCCGTGCCAGATGGGACGCTTTCTAACACGGTGCCAGAAAGCCTCCAGACGGCAGAGACTCAGACGTTACGACGACTCGTTGTTCAGCGCAGATTAACGGGACGCCGTCAGAGTGTCTGTTTTTATTTTTATTTGATCGGTTTATGGTGCTTTGATGGCCAATATTTCAAAAGATTGGAGTGGACATCTGTACGATTTTAGTCATTTGGAGACACTCCATTTAGTCGTGGTTGTAACAACTGTTGTTATAAAACTACAGCTCCCAGAATGCCACGGGGCAGCAACAAAAAGTGTTGTCGTTTTTAATAAGATTCAAGGCTTTACTGTGTGTGTGTGTGTGTGTGTGTGTGTGTGTGTGTGTGTGTGTGTGTGTGTGTGTGTGTGTGTGTGTGTGTGTGTGTGTGTGTGTGTGTGTGTGTGTGTGTGTGTGTGTGTGTGTGTGTGTGTGTGTGTGTGTGTGTGTGTGTGTGTGTGTGTGTGTGTGTGTGTGTGTGTGTGTGTGTGTGGTGTGTGTGTGTGTGTGCGCAGTGCAAAAATGCCTTTTTCCATAAAAAGTAAAGTAGTTGGTTAGCTGTATGACAGATTTAACACAGTTTCTCGAAAACTCGCTGCTACAGAGACGAACAAATGTCCTCGGAAGTCCATTGAAAGTTTATCCCGTGTGTGTTTTCTCTCCTCAGGTAATCAGATGCCTCCACGGCCGCCCAGCGTTCAGTCGGACAGCGTCATGCACTCCTCTCCCATGAACCAGTCGGCCATGGGCCAGGAAAGGGGTGAGTGTTCAACGTCCTGTATCAAGAGTGTTTCTGCACAACACGGGTTCAAATCATGCGTATACGGTGTGTTTCGAAGAAGCGGCAACAGGGCTCCGTCCTCAGCTGCTCGTAGGTGTGTGTGTTTTATTGCATTTGTAAACACTTCCTCACCCGAGGGTAACGGCACACGCACTGTGTGTCTGTGAGGAAGTGAAGAGCGAAGTTCTTCACACAGCGACATGATGTCGTTACTGAAGCATTAACAGAGAAGAGAGCTGTTTTACTAAGAACTGTATATCTTATTCAAAAACCTCAAAGTCTTAAAAGACCTTGATCACTCTATGGCTGAATCCCAAACCACGCCCGACACCCTACCCCTACACACTCCCCTCCGTGACGGAGTGACTCTCGCAGCTCAACGAGGCTCCCTCCTGTCAGATGGAGGGAGTAAATACAGCGGCAAGCTTTGGGACGGCCTCCCGTCTCTCCGGCAGGAACAGGAAATGCCGTAACTATAACAACGGTTTCAAATCAGCATCTCTTAAAAATTAATAACTAAAATAAAACTCCAAACATCTTTAATTGTTACTTTTTTGTAAAGTTCTTTTCATTCAACGGTCTGTACATATACACAACTTTATAATAACATGCACACATTTACCTTTTTCTAGACTGAACACAGGTTTGATCCTAAGTTAAAAACATATGAGGTCATCATGAGGTCGTTAACATCGCAGTTTATCAGCGGATGTTTGCTGGAACTACTTGTACACAGCTTGTTTCCTGAGGACACACACAGCGTGACTCCGGTCAGGTGGAGACCGGTCTCAAGTCAGCACCGATGCAGACTCGCTGTTTGAGGGCTCGATAGCCCACTCCCCCTCCACACGCGTTGCTTTGGAACAGCACTTAATGTGGCGGACCCTCCGCGCAAATGGACGGGTAGTGTGTAGGGATAGGGTGTAGGGGGCGGTTTGGGATTGGGCCTAAAATGCATTATTGGTACAAAAATGACTTAAATACATTTTTCAAAAGTAAAACAAAATTGGGTTTTTTGTCTGGCTTTCTGTGTGGCTTTCTTCTGAGATATTATTTTCAAATAATGCCTCTCGCATTAAGGTCCTGATAGCGTAATAAAGTCTTTAAAAGGGCGTTAAAAGCCTTGAATGTATTGGTCAAAAAGGCCTTAATTTGTTATTAAAATAAATGATCTTATCTCTATAAAATTACGTATGCTTCTCTCATTGCCATCACGCAGGTATCCGAATTGCATAGAGATGTGCAGACAATTTGTCCTAACTTTATTTCCGAGGGGTATTTCAAAGAAGTGTTAAATCTAAAGCGCCCTAAGCTGCAGAACCCTGAATGACGTTCTCTCACGATCCTCTCCAGTGTACATGCGTAACCCTCAGATGCCTCCGTACGGGTCCCCGGGACAGCCTGGCTCCGCCTTATCTCCACGCCAGTCTTCTGGAGGCCAGATGCATGCTGGGATGGGACCATATCCCCAGAACAACTCCATGGGAAACTACGGGCCTCAGGGGGTCCAGTACGGTCCGCAAGGTGAGGCAAGGGGGGTCGGGGCGGGCGGGCGGGCGGGCGGGCAACAGCTTTATATGCCCTCTTCACTGGTGGACAAAAACGTAGGAGAGAACAGTGTCAGTTAGTCAGGGTTCTTTTTTCCAATCCTCCAAATATTATCAATCCTGAAACTATTAATGATATATCATAATGGACAAATGAGAAGGTAAATGAGACATTCATTAAAGTGTTGCTATGCTTATATATTTTGCAGTTTTAAGAAAGTCAATATTTCCTATGGCTGCAACTTCCCATCGAAAGTTATTAAGTGTGTGTGTGTGTGTGTGTGTGTGTGTGTGTGTGGCTCCCTGCTGTCTGCCACCACATACTTCCTACTTCCTTCTTACTTCTTCCCTACTTCCTCTCTACTTCTTCCCCAATACCTCCGTCCTTCCTCCCTACTTTCTCCCTACGGCTTCCCTACTTCTTCCCTACTACCTCCGTCCTTCCTCCCTACTTCCTCCTTACTTCTTCCCTACTTTCTCCTTACTTCTTCCTTCCTTCCTCCGTCCTTCCTCCCTACTTCCTCCGTCCTTCCTCCCTACTTCCTCCTTACTTCTTCCCTACTTTCTCCTTACTTCTTCCTTCCTTCCTCCGTACTTCCTCCCTACTTCCTCCATCCTTCCTCCCTACTTCCCCCTTACTTCTTCCCTACTTCCTCCCTACTTCCTCCCTACTTCCTTCCTACTTCTCTCCGTCCTTCCTCCGTCCTTCCTCCCTACTTCCCCCTTACTTCTTCCCTACTTCCTCCCTACTTCCTCCCTACTGCTTCCTTACTTCCTTCCCTACTTCTTCCCTACTTCCTCCGTCCTTCCTCCCTACTTCCTCCGTCCTTCCTCCCTACTTCTTCCCTACTACTTCTACTGCTCGTTGTGTGAGACCGCGGAGCGAGAGTCAATTATACACTTTCGCTTTCGTAAAATCGTAAGTCGTCATCCTGCAGTCATCCCTGTATACTTCGATAAATAAGCCGCTGCAAAAGGAAATGAGCAGGCGGAACATTGAATCAAATGATTTCAATACTTTATTTATTAAAACTGCAAATATATAATAAGTTACTGCTATTGCAAAAGTGTTTTAAAATGCATGCGTTCTCTCTGCAGCTCGTAAAGAATATTGTGAACGGGTCCTGTGATCTTCAATATATATATATAAGGGCGAAGGGAGATGAGCCTATGGCACATTGATAACAAATATTGCAATCATTATACCATACTACTTTATTGAGTTGCAAACCTGATATTTCCTAAAGCTGCAGCTTCATATCTTCCCTTCATATTGCCTCAATTATTTAAATAGCAAAGTGACGGTGTTCGCAGGAAAAGCAATGTGTTGCTTGGCAACTCGAAAAAAAATATTATGAATGAGTTGTCGCTCTATCATCCCACTTTCATAGATGGCCCAGATTTATATATTTTAAAAAAAAAGGCTTTGAAGTTCCCTCTCACTTCATGTGTTTATGAAATCACACACGAGGCACTTTGAAGTCTCCGATGGTTTCTGTGCTTTTGAAGAAGTTGGGATCCATCAGGCTGCAGAGGAACATTTTAGATCAGGACGTCTGCAGCTCATCAGGGAAGCAGAAGACTTTATAGGCCGGAGGAAATGGAAACCGATCTGATGAATCTTTTTGGCTAAATCTGCATAACCAGGACTGTTCAAACATAACACCTGCACTGTTTTACAGGACTTTCACTCTGATGTAACAACACAGTCTCACGGCATTTCGTGTTATAGTCACCAAATTAATCGTGTTCACCAGCAAGACGATTTGGCGGAATTTTTTTTTCCGTGTCACACAGGACAATTTTAAAAGCAATGTAAATAATAACAAATTCGAAGGAAAAACAGATTAAACAAAAATACCAGGCAAGGCAAGTTTATTTATAGAGCACTTTTCAGCGCAAGGTAATTCAAAGTTCTTGACAAAAAAAAATGAAAGACATTAAGCATTAAAAAAGAAAAGCTAATAAAATAAACATTAACGAAAAATACATGGATGAAAAGTTACAGTGCAGTCTAAAATATGAATAGTTCAATTAGGGGTTAGGGATAGGCTTAAAGGTGGGGTAGGTACGTTTCAGAAACCGGCTCGAGTGCACTAAAATTTGAAAGTACACCGCCGAAAAGAATCCGCCCCTTCCTTCAGACTTCCTCACAGAGCACCTCCTCCAACTCACACGAACGCGCACACGACGTCAGCAGACTGGTGGAAGTGGCCGCCTGTTGCTGGCGAGGCATTGAAGTACTGCTGCAATGAGGGCACGCCCAATGAGGGCACGAGATACATTTGTGCGTGCACGAGATGGAAGGCTGACAGACAGGGCGGCGATCCAATCCGTTTAGCCGGGCCTGTACTTTTTACAGTATCACGGCTTCCACGGATGATTATGGATTTGTTGTCAAAGCACTTCAGATATTCATTGCTATCGGGATGTTAAGAGCATTCCATGGAATATAACACAAAGTGTATCTCGAGCCGGTTTCTGAAACTTACCTACCCCACCTTTAAGATATTGAGTAAGAACATGTTTTTGTGAACCACACAGCTTCCGGTCGTCCAAGACCCGACCGGACAAAAAGACGAGGTGCAGGCACGAGACATACTACCGATAGAAATACATTGCTTTTAAAATCGTTCTGCGTGACACGAAAAAAATGCGGAAATCGTGGTGGTGAACACGAATCAATAGATTAAATTAATTTTCGTGACTATAACACAAAATGCCGTGAGACTGGGTTGGATGTAAATATATTTAACATGTTTTTACTAGGGCTGTCAGTCGATTAAAATAGTTAATCGCAAATTAATCGCACATTTTTGATCTGTTCTAAATGTACCTTAGAAGAATATTTTAAGTTTTTAATACTCTTATCAACATATGAGTAGACAAATATGCTTTATGCTAATGTTTATTATCATTTGAACATTACAAATATTCTCATGAATAACTTTTTACTGTGATATCTTGGTTTTTTTTTCAGATTCAGTTTCATTATACATACATGTTCACGTTTTGATCAACAGGTTTTCCATTTTCATTTAGCTGTATCTACATACAAAAAAAGAAATAATACTAATAATGAAATAGTCATAAGATAAATACATACAAATAATAATAATAAAATAAAACGGAAAAGGTGTGTGTGGTGATATCTTGTTTTAATAGTTACTCTATCACTTGCTGTATTATTCTATTTAATTTGTACCCTGTGTGAAGTAATAAAAGTAGGCGGCGCTTAGGGGTCCAAGAGGATTATTTGTAGAGCAGGTGGAGACGGATGAGTGTGCGACATTTCAGGTCATTCGGAGTTACGGTGCGACTTTGTACATTTTTCCGAAAAACGACTTTCATAGGTCGGCAAGCACGTTGGAATATTTTAACCCGCCGCTATAAACGCCTGCATTTCCCCACGGGGGATAAATAAAGTTCAATCTTATTTTATCTTACCTTATTTCTGTGTCTCTGTAACTCTCCAGGTTACCCCCGGCAGCCCGGATACACAGGCATGCCCAATGCTAACTACCCCACAGGTCCGGGGCCTGATAGAATTTTGAGCGGCTCCATGAACCCCATGCCTGGTCAGGGTGGGGGGGTCCCGTACGGAGGCATCCCACCCGGTAGATTAGGCCTCGGACAGATGGGTCCTCGGCCTTTTGGCCCCGGGATGGCAGCAAACATGGCCGGCATGCCTCCTCAGGTGGCGTCTGGGATGTGTCCGCCTCCAGGCATGAACAGGAAGGACGGAGGACCCTCGATGCACCACGGACCAACAAACTCCATACACAACAGGTGATTAATAATAATTATACATTTTTTATAGCGCTTTTCCTCCTGCTTACTTGATTAGATACTTTTTGAAAAGTCTCTGGACGCCATGCATACACGTATAATTGCTGATGTAGCTTTACTCTCTCAGTGAGACGTTGTGAAGCATTTGAGGGTCAGTATGACACTTTGCATTGAGAGTCTGCAGCTCCATCTTTTAGCTGTGTGTGTGTGTGTGTGTGTGTGTGTGTGTGTGTGTGTGTGTGTGTGTGTGTGTGTGTGTGTGTGTGTGTGTGTGTGTGTGTGTGTGTGTGTGTGTGTGTGTGTGTGTGTGTGTGTGTGTGTGTGTGTGGTGTGTGTGTGTGTGTGTGTGTGTGTGTGTGTGTGTGTGTGTGTGTGTGTGTGTGTGTGTGTGTGTGTGTGTGTGTGGTGTGTGTGTGTGTGTGTGTGTGTGTGTGTGTGTGTGTGTGTGTGTGTGTGTGTGGTGTGTGTGTGTGTGTGTGTGTGTGTGTGTGTGTGTGTGTCCATAAAAATGTTGAGCTTCTTCCCACGTGCAAGCCGGTCCGCTGTGTGCTCGAGTTGCCGCAGACTGGATGGCAGTAGACCAAACACTTATCTGTGAGAGAAAATGGAAAAGTGGAGAGAGTGTGAAAGCAGGAGATGGTTTTTGAGATGAGTGAATCACATATTTCCCCTGCGAGGATGCCAGCGCAGCCTACAGAGAGAAACACTCGGGGGTTTGGTAAATGCTCGAGTCATATGACGTAAATTGATGGTTCCTGAAGAAAAGAGCTAAACCTAGAAAGCTGAAAATGAGGAAAATGTATCCAGAAAACGCCTTTTTTATTTCTGAGCCGAGACGGCAGAAGTACACACATCCTTTACTCGAGTAGAAGTACAGATACTCGTGTTTAAAGATACTCTGTTAAAAGTAGAAGTGCTGACTAAAGTTCTTTACTCAAGTAAAAGTAAAGAGGCTTTGAAGTGTACTTCAGTAAAAAGTACCTATAACTAGCAGCTGTTTTAAAGAGTATTTGGGTTCAACATGTGAGAAGTAGAAAGTACAGATATTTGGGTTCAACATGTAAGAAGTAGAAAGTACAGGTATTTGGGTTCAACATGTAAGAAGTAGAAAGTACAGGTATTTGAGTTCAACATGTGAGAAGTAGAAAGTACAGGTATTTGGGTTCAACATGTAAGAAGTAGAAAGTACAGGTATTTGAGTTCAACATGTGAGAAGTAGAAAGTACAGGTATTTGGATTCAACATGTGAGAAGTAGAAAGTACAGGTATTTGGGTTCAACATGTAAGAAGTAGAAAGTACAGGTATTTGAGTTCAACATGTAAGAAGTAGAAAGTACAGGTATTTGAGTTCAACATGTAAGAAGTAGAAAGTACAGGTCTTTGGGTTCAACATGTAAGAAGTAGAAAGTACAGGTATTTGAGTTCAACATGTAAGAAGTAGAAAGTACAGGTATTTGGGTTCAACATGTAAGAAGTAGAAAGTACAGGTATTTGGGTTCAACATGTAAGAAGTAGAAAGTACAAGTATTTGGGTTCAACATGTGAGAAGTAGAAAGTACAGGTATTTGGGTTCAACATGTAAGAAGTAGAAAGTACAGGTATTTGAGTTCAACATGTAAGAAGTAGAAAGTACAGGTATTTGAGTTCAACATGTGAGAAGTAGAAAGTACAGGTATTTGGATTCAACATGTGAGAAGTAGAAAGTACAGGTATTTGGGTTCAACATGTAAGAAGTAGAAAGTACAGGTATTTTAGTTCAACATGTAAGAAGTAGAAAGTACAGGTATTTGTGTTCAACATGTAAGAAGTAGAAAGTACAGGTATTTGTGTTCAACATGTAAGAAGTAGAAAGTACAGGTATTTGGGTTCAACATGTGAGAAGTAGAAAGTACAGGTATTTGAGTTCAACATGTGAGAAGTAGAAAGTACAGGTATTTGGGTTCAACATGTAAGAAGTAGAAAGTACAGGTATTTGAGTTCAACATGTAAGAAGTAGAAAGTACAGGTATTTGTGTTCAACATGTAAGAAGTAGAAAGTACAGGTATTTGTGTTCAACATGTAAGAAGTAGAAAGTACAGGTATTTGGGTTCAACATGTGAGAAGTAGAAAGTACAGGTATTTTAGTTCAACATGTGAGAAGTAGAAAGTACATGTATTTGGGTTCAACATATAAGAAGTAGAAAGTACAGGTATTTGAGTTCAACATGTAAGAAGTAGAAAGTACAGGTATTTGAGTTCAACATGTGAGAAGTAGAAAGTACAGGTATTTGAGTTCAACATGTAAGAAGTGGAAAGTACAGGTATTTGAGTTCAACATGTAAGAAGTAGAAAGTACAGGTATTTGAGTTCAACATGTAAGAAGTAGAAAGTACAGGTATTTGAGTTCAACATGTAAGAAGTAGAAAGTACAGGTATTTGAGTTCAACATGTAAGAAGTCAAAGTAAAAAGTCGTCAGAAAGATAAGTAGCGGAGTAAAGTACTGATACCAGAACAATTCCACCTCTGTTTCTGAGTTTCTAAGCAAGCGTTCTCTTCTGCAGGCCACCTGGATATCCTAACATGTCCCAAGGCATGATGGGAACAGGATCTCCATACGGGCCGGGTATGAACAGCATGCATGGGATGATGAACCAGGGAGGGCCAGGGCCGTATCCAATGGGAACAAACATACCCAACAACAGTCCTGGTGAGTAAAAACACTGAAAGAATGTTAAAATGTAGAGTAGTGCAGCCGACCCTGAAGGTAGCATCTCATTGGTTCCCTCGACAAACAGTCAGGATTTTGGATTATTTCAGAAAATGCGATCTTTGACATTTATGATACTTACACGTTTTGTTAAGCAGGATAATCTCCACATATTAACACCACTTAAGGACTTTTGAAGTAAAAACCTAATGTTGGGCTATAAAGGAACTACAGCACGGTCACATGACTTCACGTCAGCACCGCTAAGCTAAAGGTGGCTAATGTTGGGCTATAAAGGAACTACAGCACGGTCACATGACTTCACGTCACCACCGCTAAGCTAAAGGCGGCTAATGTTGGGCTATAAAGGAACTACAGCACGGTCACATGACTTCACGTCACCACCGCTAAGCTAAAGGCGGCTAATGTTGGGCTATAAAGGAACTGCAGCTCGGTCACATGACTTCACGTCACCACCGCTAAGCTAAAGGAGGCTAATGTTGGGCTATAAAGGAACTACAGCACGGTCACATGACTTCACGTCACCACCGCTAAGCTAAAGGCGGCTAATGTTGGGCTATAAAGGAACTGCAGCACGGTCACATGACTTCACGTCACCACCGCTAAGCTAAAGGCGGCTAATCTTGGGCTATAAAGGAACTACAGCACGGTCACATGACTTCACGTCACCATCGCTAAGCTAAAGGCGGCTAATGTTGGGCTATAAAGGAACTACAGCACGGTCACATGACTTCACGTCTCCACCGCTAAGCTAAAGGCGGCTAATGTTGGGCTATAAAGGAGCTACAGCACGGTCACATGACTTCACGTCACCATCGCTAAGCTAAAGGCGGCTAATGTTGGGCTATAAAGGAACTGCAGCACGGTCACATGACTTCACGTCACCACCGCTAAGCTAAAGGCGGCTAATCTTGGGCTATAAAGGAACTACAGCACGGTCACATGACTTCACGTCACCATCGCTAAGCTAAAGGCGGCTAATGTTGGGCTATAAAGGAACTACAGCACGGTCACATGACTTCACGTCTCCACCGCTAAGCTAAAGGCGGCTAATGTTGGGCTATAAAGGAGCTACAGCACGGTCACATGACTTCACGTCACCACCGCTAAGCTAAAGGCGGCTAATGTTGGGCGTGATGTCTTTTATTCGTTTCATTTAGACACTTGTTAGCAACTGCCCTTTTTGAATTCCCTTGTGGAGTATTTACTGATGTATTTTAGGTCGTAAAACAAACATCTCTTCAGCTTGTGTTAATGCTAACTCACTTCCAGGTTTGAGGACTCACTCCTGCACCACTCTCTGTGGTTAGAAGGCCGGGAAAGATTGGTAAAATTATGTTTTTTTTCATCCAGGAATGCCTCCCAGTACGGAGTTTGCCATGGAGAAAATGAACCCTGCTCAGAAGATCAACAACAAAGTGGAAGGGACTCCCAAGCCCGAAACAACAACACCAACACCAACAACAACAAAAAAGGTAGAATGAAATTATCTTAGTAAAACAATTCTGCAGTAAATGAACAAGTTAATCTGCAGAAGTAATTATTTGGATAATTGCTGATAATCATTTGGATTCAGAAAAGGCTGTTTTGTATTTTTTATATTACATTTTTTTGGTTGAGGATTTTTTATTAATTTACTTGTATTATATAATTTAATAATGTGCCCCAAGTTTGCTGTCCTTTTTAATGGTTTGAAAGCTATTTTTTCTGTATTATCTCACTTATAAAAGAGGTTTTTATCTCAATATGACCTTCTAGTTTAATAAATATTATTAAATAATACTTGCAGCCTGATTTGTGGCTAATTGAACGAATCAGTGTAATTCTGATCAACTAGGGATGCTCCGATCGATATCGGCCGATATTCACTCTCTGCCGATCGATCGGCCTCTCTACAAAGGCCGATCGTGAGAGCCGATCACATGACGTAAAATACATGACACTTTTCTCTGTGCGCGGCAAAACAAGCTGACAACATGGCTTAGCCGGTCTGGCAGTATTTTAAGGTGTCAGAAAAAGACAGTAAAATAGCGGTATGCAACGTGTGTGAAGCAGAAATCCTGCAGCTGTGACGGACCGGTGAGCGGAATGTCACACACACACACACACACACACACACACACACACACACACACACTGAGAGTTAGACCTAACACACTTAGCTATTTCATCTACCTCTGGAACGAGCTACACTAGTCATACATATATTTATTCTTCACTGTCGGGTCACTCATTACTGGATCGGTGAGCTGCTTGAGATACTGACAGGCTGTCAGGGGAGGAAGAGAGGGAGGGAGAGAGAGAGAGGGGGAGGGAGGGAGAGAGAGAGAGAGGGGCGAGAGAGAGAGAGAGAGAGAGGGGGGGGGGAGAGAGGGAGAGAGAGGGGAGGGAGGGGGAGAGAGAGAGAGAGAGGGGGGGGGGAGAGAGAGAGAGAGGGGAGAGAGGGGGAGGGAGGGAGAGAGAGAGAGAGAGGGGGGAGGGAGGGGGAGAGAGAGAGAGAGAGAGGGGGGGGGGAGAGGGAGAGAGAGAGAGGGAGAGGGGAAAAGAGAGGCATCCGCTCATGTCTCCCGTGTTATTCTCCAAAGTTAAAGTAAACTTGAATAATGACTTCGTTTGAATGTAATAATGATGTTGGCTGTTGTTTGTGGAAGCGCCAGTGAAGGAGCCCCATTAGCTGAGTTTTAAACATCACTTTAAATGGAAGATCCGCATAGGCCCCGCCCACTCGACCGGATCGGCGATCGGTATCGGCCGATACTGATTCCGGCGATCGGCCCCAAAATTGGCGATCGGAGAGCATCCCTATGTAGAAGCTTTTCCTCACGATTTCTTCCCTTCCTTCGCCCTTGCAGAAGTCGAGCTCTTCCACCCTCACTAACGAAAAGATCACCCGCCTGTATGAGCTCGGCCCGGAGCCGGAGCGGAAGATGTGGGTCGATCGATTTCTGGCTTTCGCGGAGGAAAAGGCGATGGGAATGAACAACCTTCCTGCTGTGGGACGCAAACCTCTGGACCTCTTCAGACTCTACGTGTCCGTCAAAGAGATCGGAGGCCTCACACAGGTACTTTAATCAGAATACGGAAACCTTTCATTCGTCCGACGACGGGGAAATCTACAGGAGATAAAGGAGAAATTAAACAAAATTAGATAAGAGGCAAGCGCCATCAACTAAATATGTGTCTTGTATATTTGCTGTGTATATATACATAAATACTTCTCATATATATTTTGTATATTTATTTATTTGTATTATTTACTTTTGTAATTTCTTTCTTTAATTTTCTTTCAGATTGATAGTAGGCTTGTTTTCTTTGTTTTTCTTATACCTACATATACTTAATTCGCTTTTATTTTGAGCGAATTACATGCATGGACAAACCAATTTAAAACAGTAGATTAATAAAAACAAGAACTAGCACCATAAGAGTAAGTGAATACCGTACTTTTCGGACTATAAAGCGCAAGCGTCTGTCTTGCTCTCGTTCTGTCTTGCTCTCGTTCTGTCTCTCTCGGTTCCACTTTCACTTTGGCGAGCTACCTGTCTCACTCTTTTCCGGCCTCCAGCTTTTCCTGCTGGAGCCCGCCGCTTAAAGGTGGCGGGCGCGGACCGGTCCTAGAGCCCGTAGAGTTAAAGGTGGTTAATTTTACCTGTACAATCCATAGATTTAGGAGGTTCCCTAGTGGCCGTTAGCTGTACAACAAAAAATGGGGGAAAAAGTCGTGGCTTATAGTCCGAAAAGTACGGTATATTAAAGTAGCAGCCGGTAATAACACAAAAAATGAATTAAAAAAAGTATATATCCCACTGTTATTGCACAGCAGTGTCGTCTCATTCTGAACAGAATATCAGTGTTTTAATAACAGACAATAATTCCTCAACTCTTCCCTCTCTTGTCTCTCGCCCACCAGGTGAACAAGAACAAGAAGTGGAGAGAGCTGTCTACCAACCTGAACGTGGGAACATCGAGCAGCGCGGCCAGCTCGCTAAAGAAACAGTACATCCAGTGTTTGTACGCCTTCGAGTGCAAGATCGAGCGCGGCGAAGACCCGCCAGCGGACTTTTTCAACACCGACTCCAAAAAGAACCCGCCCAAGGCCCAGCCCCCCAGCCCAGGTGAGAATTCCCCAAATTCAGAAGCACTAGCAAGCGTTTAGTTTATTAATTTTCGAGTGTCACGGAGAGTCCCCATTGATCAACGGTCACAAAAAACGGTAAACGGGACATTAGCTTTGGCCAACATTGCTAATTTCCAGCTGTTGTCCCCGGCCAGATGGTGATAGACACCTTTCTTTAAATCACAACACATCAACGGTTATAAAGAAACGATGAAAGAAAAGTAGATAAAGGCGAACGGATAAAAGAGAACGATAACATTCAAACACACGTTACTACATACATGTCACAAATCATCATAACGCGACATGGGAAACAAAACCAGACTTAACACGTAGCATTACGGAGGAAAAATGGCAATATGTCTTACCTTAGTTGTTGTTCTGGTCAAAAGTCGTGTTCAATGGCATTAAAACGATAAAAACGCTGCTGAAAGTTAATCCAATGTGTCTGTGTCGCTTTGAAATGATTACTGATAATCCATCCGCAATAAACCTAGCTTTCAGATTTCAGAGCGTAAGATAGCTTTCGACTGCCTGCGCATAGCTTTCACTTCTCAATGGTAACGTGTGTGTGTGTGTGTGGAACTTTCCCTTCGATCCTATTGGCTCTCACGGTTCAAAAGAGGTGTCAATCATCAACATCGACCAATGGGTTCCAGAGAAACGGCAAATCCACCCAAATGACCCCAGAAGAGGTTTTTTTTTGCTAAATCTCTCTAAAAAGGTCAAAGGTCACTTGTTCTGCATCAATCTTGATACAGGGGACTTATTATATGTTATAGTTTGGATTCTTAAAGCTTTTAGTCTACTATCCCATCATTCAAGGGTGGGTTTCACTATAAGTAATGTTTTCTTTTTGGACGGACATTATAATTAATTTTTTTTTACTATGTTCAATCTGAATTTACTTTAAAATAAAAATATCTATATTGATTCTGACTGTTCTACATCCAACTCACAGGTTTATCCTTGCTTTGAGAAAAAAGATTATTAATGTACCCCTTTTAGAAGTGAAGATGTGGTCGTTTGTTCTGGGCGTGTCAGGCTCCGGGCTTAGGCGGTGTCTGATATGGGAATGAGGATTATGAATTAAATGTATCAATGAAAGGGATTCCAGATTAGCAAGTGTTTCTCAATGTGAGATTAGAGAGTAATCACACTGCAGTTCTGTGGTGCAGTGAGGTCTTTGTAGGCTGAACCGGAAATTATAAATACGGTTCTTGGTAAACAAACGTTTATGATACTTACACGTTTCCGTCAGCGGGATAATCGGCACATATAAACAACACTTTCATTTTTTTTAATTTTTTTTATTCAGGCTCAAAGTGACATCACGATATAATACTCACAATTTTTTATTTCTTTTCAAAACGCATTGTACGTGATAGGCTAAGGGCGGGACATCTCTAGGCGGTTGACCAATCACAACAGAGCCGGCCAGCTAACCAATGAGAGCAGACTGGGCTCTGGTTTCAGACAGAGGGTGAAAAGAGGTGCTGCAGCACTGCTTTAAAGTAGAGACACTACATACTGATATACACCTGAACATCAGCAGGAGAGGACTCTTTAAAGTAGAGACACTACATACTGATATACACCTGAACATCAGCAGGAGAGGACTCTTTAAAGTAGAGACACTACATACTGATATACACCTGAACATCAGCAGGAGAAGACTCTTTAAAGTAGAGACACTACACACTGATATACACCTGAACATCAGCAGGAGAGGACTCTTTAAAGTAGAGACACCACACACTGATATACACCTGAACATCAGCAGGAGAGGACTCTTTAAAGTAGAGACACTACATACTGATATACACCTGAACATCAGCAGGAGAGGACTCTTTAAAGTAGAGACACTACATACTGATAAACACCTGAGCATCAGCAGGAGAGAACTCTTTAAAGTAGAGACACTACATACTGATATACACCTGAACATCAGCAGGATGTGTCTTTAATCTCCTATCATCCGTGTTTCCTGCATCATGCCAAATCTTTCAATGAATGTCGGATACTAAAAGTCAGCGTGTGTGAACTGGCAGTCAGTCAGAGGTTAAAGGGGGGGGGGTGGCTGGAAGCTGCTTGTTTTGGAGGGCCTCGATTCTTTAGCTGCCAGCAGAGACCATGTGCTGCTGTCAGACCCTGAGTCAGCGTTGGGGAAAGGATACAGGAGACATCAGGGACCCCGTCAGCTGGCATCAGCCCTGCAGTTAGAAATGAGGAAGGGGGGGGAGGAGGGAGGGAAGGGGGGGGAGGGGGAGGTGATTTGGCGATAGTGATCCCCCCCCCCACCCCCTGGCCCAGGGCTGCAGAGCTCCCTGGAGATTAGTGCTGAGCCAGAAATGATGAATGGGGTTGAATGTGTGTGTAAAAGTCTCTCTCTCTCTCTCTCTCTCTCTCTCTCTGTGTGACTCTACTCGTTTTGTTTCCATCCTCACGACATCCCCCTCCTCCTCCCCTTCCCCCTTCATCTTTAGTGGAGGGAAATCCCTGCCCAGAGGGAGGAGGGAGTTGGAGTAATGTGTGTGTGCAATGTGTGTGTGTGTGTGTGTGTGTAAGAGAGAGACAGTGATGTGAGAAAATGTGAATACATGTGACCTGCAACTGACCCCGTGTGTGTGTGTGTGTGTGTGTGTGTGTGTGTGTGACCTTCAACTGACCCCGCTTTGCCTGTGTGTGTGTGTGTGGGCTGTTTAATGAATGGGAACCTGCTGTGAGTCATCAGACTGGTATGCTAATAGTGATAGTGGAAAGTAAAGTATGAGATGTCACACACACACACACACACACACACACACACACACACACACACACACACACACACACGGTTGTCTATACAGGTCAGGCAGCCGTCTTTTTTAACTTGTTTTGATTCATCACAAGTTTTAAATAATAGTATCTACTTTTACACCCTACATCTAGGGAAATGAATCGAATACAGGTGTGGTGTCGTAGTGAAGGAATGCATGACACACTGGTTTGAGAATTGTTTTTACTTTATTATGACGTGATTTCTGAATTATTGGCATGAAGTCTGACAATTTTCTTTTTTTCTCGCTCCGCGTTAAGGTTTCTAGATTAACTGCGTTCGTTTCATGCGTTTACGTGGACATATTTGAACCCTAACTTTAAGCAATACTTAGTATAACGATTACATGTTGTCAGGTATTGTAGGATCCAGAGTTCCCGTTGCCGGGCAACATGTCCGTTAAAGTTTAAATCTTCCGGACAACATTTTTCGATATTAAACACACTAATTATAGTGGATTAACTACATTAATCTCCTGACAGCCCGTCAGTATCATGCGGATCCAGAGTGACTCGACAGTGAAACTAAACTTATCTATAACTAGTTACGGTAGTTTGAGAGGTCATTAAAATAGCTACGTGTGATATTCAACCTGAAGTGTGTGTGTGTGTCCGCTCACCGGCTGATCCCGTCAGATTTTACTCATATCCATATCGATCAGATCCAGCTAGTTCTAGCTAATGATATGACACATATCACACTTGGCTTATCAAAAGACACCTAAACAATAAGCGTTGCTATGCAACCGGGTGAGGCCACAAAGTATAGCACAGCATTATGCATTTGTTTACATGCCCACCGGAACGCCGAGGCATTACCAACAGATCAACGCACAATCAACCCATCCAGGACATCTCTTTCTCCACATTACGTGTTAGACTTTAGACTTGACTATTCTTGTCTGTCACATAAGTGGCGTAACTGAAGCGGTATTGCTCTAAGGGGAAATTATTTTTGACCGGAGAGATTTAGATTTGCCGGTCTTCAGCATATTTGTACCGGTCAAAGCTAACGGAAACTCTGGTCGGATCTTTAGATGGTACACTTCACGTCTCCTAACATATCTCAAAAAACTGGATCCAAATGTCATCATTATGAAGATTTTCCCGCACATCTGTACTGAAATAATGTTAAATGTAACTTTTTATGGTTGTTACTACGATGGTATAACGAATATAAAATGTTTTTCAAGTTGTGAAATTATGATACAGATGCTTTAAATTGATAATTTGGGGATTTACCGGGCGACTGGACAATTCCTGATACAGGGGCTATGCAGGGACTTCGATGCCTTTTACCCTCTTCACCAGCTTGATAACATCAGTCATGTTTTAGATCATTATTTCCTGGTTACTCAAAGGGGGGTGGAGGGTCTACGTCATGCTGTGATGGATCCGTAAGACTTTCTGTTGCCGTCTTCACACACACACACAAATCCAGTCAGCTTGACACCGACCTGTGTTTTCTCTGAGCTGCGCTCAGAAATACCTTAATGGGATTTAGGATTGCTGAAAGCAGCGTGTGTTCCCTGAAAGCCCCACAGCAGGGCTCAGTTTACCCACAATCCACCAGCAACGCTCGCCTTTTATGCCTGGAGTTAAAGGATGTTCTCTGAATCCTGCAGGATAACTCGAACCAAGAGGATTTCTGTCCCTTTTAGTAGTGGAGTCTGTTGGGACTCGGCTTGGGAACCAAAGGGCCGCTGATTAAAGTCCAAATACAGAGTCAAATCATTGTTTGAATATTTTTTTTTACACATAGATATGCTTTTTATTATGGATAGACAGAGTTGAAGAGGTGGGTTTTGAGGCGGGACTGGAACAAGGCGAGGGACTCAGACTCACGGAGGTCTTGGGAGAGGGAGTTCCAGAGCTTCGTGGCTGCCACCGACGCCTCATTCACACCAACGCAACTCCGGTTCAAGCTCCGTGTTAGAGCTTTTCAGGTTCAGAACCGGTTCTTCGGTTCAGCTCCGGCTCTTTTCACACCGCCCAGAGTCCGACTGGTGCTGCGTCATCGTTTGCGTCATGACGTAAGCGTTTGTGTGCCTGCTTCATAAAGCCAAACCCCTCACAGCTGACAACAACAACAACAACAACAACAACGGCCGATTGTGCTCCAGCTTCCTCTGTTTCCTCTTCGGAAGACCAGATTCCAAGCAGGTAGCTGGTCTCTTCAGTGGACCACTGCTGCTTGTTAAGTTTCTCCATCGTTGTGTACAAACTGGATACAACGTTGGCTTGTTGTTGTTGTTGTTCAGGAGTTGATCCCGCCCCTTCCCCCGCCCCGACGTAAGCGTGACGTATGCGGTGCTTTTGCTCTGGCCGGACACTTTTTTGGTGCTTGAAACGAACCGGATTCCGGAGCTAAGAGGCGGCTCCGCTGCGGTGTGAACAGGAAAACCCGGTGCTTTTCAAGCTCCAGCTCCGAACCGGCCTTGAAGCACCGTTGGTGTGAATGAGGTATGCTCCGGAGTTTGGCCCTGGGGGTGGAAAGCAAACCGGCTGAGGTGGATCTGAGGGTCCGGGGAGGATGAGGAGGTCAGTGAGGTAGGGGGGGGGGCTTTGTAAGTGAGGACCAGGAGTTTGTAGTGGATGCGGTGAGAAACGGGAAGCCAGTGGAGTACTTTGAGGACCGGGGTGTAAATAATGTTCGATATAACACTTGTTCTGGTTGTTAGAAATGTGGTGTTTTTAATATCCATGTGTGTATTCGGATCTATGTGTGTTTTTAAATGTAAATAATAAAACCCACACATATCTTTCCTGTCCTAAGCACTAACGGAGTGTGTGTCCTTGTTCCTCAGCTGGCTCTGGATCCCTGCAGGGCCCCCAGACTCCTCAGTCCACCAGCAGCTCCATGGCAGAGGGGGGAGACCTGAAGCCCCCCACCCCCGCCTCCACCCCCCAGCTGCCTCCAATGCCCGGAGCCAGGTACCATGTTAGAAATATATATATAATATATATCGTGTTTCTGGGATATCAGGAGTCATCAGAGGGAAATAATAAAATACAACAAACAGGAAAACAGTGGTGTAGTGGAAAGGTGTTAATATACACACACAACTAAACGGCGTGTTAATACGTGTACAAAATGGAGTAATAATTGAGAACGAAAAACAGATTTATTCTTTGTTTTTTACAAAGAATAAATATTTGAAGATAACAAAATATGGTATTGCCTATGATACTTGTATACACTGTAGAAAAAAAGACGTAGGACTTCAAAAAATTAAATATTAAAAAATAAATTAGATAGAAATAAATAGAAAATTAGAAATGCAATCATAAATACATAATTATTAAAAACACTAATAATTATAATAAATACAATAATTCAAAAAAGTAATTGTAGTCGTAATAATTTCCACAATAATAGTTACAAAAAAATGCCTTAAAAGTGGGGTAGGTACGTTTGAGAAACCGGCTCGAGATACACTTTGTTTGTTATATTCCATGGAATGCTCTTAACGTCCCGATAGCGATGAATATCTGAAGTGCTTTGACAACAAATACATAACAAAATATCATCTGTGGAAGCCGTGGCGCTGTGAAAAGCACGACCAATCATCTGAGCCGGCTAAAGTAACTGGATGGCCTACCTGCCTGTCAGCCTTCCATCGGGGCACACACTCATCTCGTGCCCTGATTGGTCGTGTGTGTGTTGGAGGGAGGGGCTCTGAGAGGAAGTGGCAGATTTTCCCCGGTTGTGTATTTTCAAATTCTAGCGATCTCGAGCCGGTTTCTCAAACTCACCTACCCCACCTTTAAATTAAGTATCTGTGGCTTAAATGACTGCAATAAAACACATATGGAATAATAAGTATATTTTCCTTAAAAAGAACTGTGGAATATACACAGTAAATATTCCCCACATAGTATTTCATATCTGTAAATACGGGTTATTGCTGTGCTTAACTATTTATATAAATGAGTAGATTGCAAGATGACAAACAGTTGAATGTTTATCGGGCACTTTACTTTTAGTCTGGTGGTTTGTGTGTGCGAGAAGTAAAATCATATTTTCATTCCTCCTGTCTCTTTTTAGGAGTAGTGTGAGTCTGCAGGACCCTTTTGCTGACGGAGGAGACCCCGCTTTCTCCAGGAGAAACGCGCTGACCCCCAATTCACAGGGCTATCAACCCGGCATGGGGGGCCCAGAGATGATTGCTCGAATGGGCCCCTACGAAACAAACAAAGACCCCTTTGGTGGTATGAGGAAAGGTGAGCGGCGCCTAAAGCAGAACAAATAAAACACTATGAGATTCTGTCGACCGGAAAATCACACATTTTACATTCATGTATATTTTTGATATATTTGAGACGTTTTTACATTTTGGATTATTTTCTTTCTGATTTCGTGTAAAGTGTCTTTGAGCGCTTTCAAAATGAAATGTATTTTTCTAATCTGTGATTGTTTCCCGTGCTTTCAGCCGGAGAGCAGTTCATGCAGCCGGGGCCCAACAGTGGGATGGGAGAGCAGTATAACAGAGGCCCCCCAGGACCAATGGGGAACATGCAGATGGGCCAGAGACAACAGTACCCGTATGGATATGACAGAAGGTAAAGAATCTGAGTTATTGGCATTATTAACCAGAGATGGCAAAAGTACACACATCCTGTACTCAAGTAGAAGTACAGATACTCGCGTTTAAAAAGTACTGACTAAACTTCTTTACTCAAGTCAAAGTAAAGAGGCTTTGAAGTGTACTTGGAATTGCAAACCACGGCCCGTAAAACTCGGAAAAGTTTTGTGAAGCCGCCATTGTATTTGCTGGCATGAGCATTATTAGCATTAGCATTAGCCCCGCGCACCAACGGAGAGAGACTAACTTATGGCAACACAAAATAAAACATGGGAGCGGTGGAGATGAGGAGGTGTCGGCGCTCTGGCGATTTACTCGGAAGGCTTCAGTAGAAGCTGCTGGGAGTCCCAGCAGCTTCTACTGAAGCCTTCCCCAACTCCGGGGACTTCCGGCCGGGGACTCGGGAAGCAGTATACTCCGTGAAGTGGGTTGTAGCCTGCCAGTAAACCCAAAGCAGAAGAAGAAGAAGTGACGTCAGCGGCTTCATTTGCGTAATCTTCCCTCAGGGGACTTATTCCGGTGTGAACGCGATCGGCTCCTAGTTCCATGGGGGAACTGAGTGCTGGGAACTAAGTACGGCAAAGTACTTGGTGTGAAAGCGGCTAATGACTCTAAATAATAAACTAAAGTAACCAGCTTGTTTGGAAAATGTAAGAAGTAGAAAGTACAGGTATTTGGGTTCAAAATGTCAGAAGTCGTCGTCGTCGTACTTGTTGAATAAAATGTGATGAAAAACAGAGACGTTTCTAATGAATTGTGGTCGTTGTGTTTGCAGACAGGAGCCAGGCATGGGCCCTGAAGGCAGCATGGGCCCCGGAGCCCCTCAGCCCAACATGATGCCTTCAGGAGCCGAGACTGGGATGTACTCGCCCAGCCGCCCCCCACCACAGCAACGGTCAGTACATTTAGGACTTCAACCTGAGTATTTCCATTTTTTTTTGCATTTTAAGAAAATATTCACAAAGCGTACATTCCAATTGTATATTTTATATTGTTGCATCGACTCGGTTGTCTTGTGTATATATATATCTGTCAGAGAGAAACCATCAATTATTTTATTTCATTTTTAATATCATACCTTTGACCTCCTTGTGTTTATTAACCTGATTAAATGTTATATGTTGCTGCATGTCCCTTTTTAAAGTTCTTAACAAATAATCTGAGGGGAATTTCTTTAACTTTAATTTGATAAGATTTGGGAACCCACAGAGAGTTGCTATCAAAAAGACGTGTTTTGGACGTAATCTCGTCTTTGTTTACGTTAGCAAGCCTCGCTAACACTCAGAGCTAACCTGTACTGGAGAGCACATGTGTTTTTAAAAAAGCAGGAAGTAGAAAGGAACTCACCTTGTGATAAACCGGCAAGAGAAGCTCCATACTGTTTCAGAAATAATCCTTGATGTGGTTTAGAACAGGATTGCGTTTTCTCACAGCAGGATTTAACTTTATCTCCGGTATAATTCTGATCAGGCATTAGCTCATTAACAGGGCTGGAATAGAAAGGTATGAGGCATGGCTACAATGGGGGATCTGTTTGGTATTTTAAGCACAACACTTCACAACCAGTTTTGTATAGGTACAATATATGTTTCCAATATAGCACGATAGGTCCACTTTAAATTAGCTTTACCTTTTCCAGCTGCGAAATTAAAACAATTGTTGGTTTTTTCTTTTCGAAAAGGGCTACTCTGCATAACGAGTGCTTTTAAATTGTCATTTTAAGTCAAATATAGAATGCAGGTTGTTTTACTACACTGTGGTATTACTCTTACTTTAATACCGGAACATGTACCGTATTTTTTTTTAAGGAGAGAAATGTTTTTTTAAAGATATCTTGCTCGTTATCGCTTTTAAAAAGACAGGAGGATTGCAGTGTTGTTGACTGTGATGATGAAAGGTGAAATATAATGGTTTGTTATTGTTTTGTTCCAGGCATGAGTCCTACACCAATCAGTATCCAGGCCAAGGGGCGCCCCCTGGTGGCCAGTATCCCAATCAGCAGCCAGGAATGTATCCTCAGCAGCAGCCGGTGAGAACATTTTGTTCAGCGCTCTCATTCCAGATTATTTATCCTTTTATTTAACTATGAATGCATCACATTAGATTAGATTAGATTCCTTAATGGTCACGACACAGAGTACAGAGAAATTCCAAGCATTCCCGATGGTGCAATCACACATAACAGACAGTATGAGTGTCATTTTGACAATGCAAGCTAAAACTTTTTAATATATAGCATATAAAGTGACTATGAATTGGACCTATGATACATTGAACAGTACGCTTACAAAACAATACAACATTACCGGAACAATACGGTCAACGCACACTTACCTACCTGTGTTTGCATCCTATTGAACAGAGGCAGGCCATACATGAATTGCTTCCTTGAGATGTACCATCTGGTTTCAAGGGGGGTCCAAAAGATAATACGATTATTATTCAATATAGCACAATTTAGCTAAATATTTTAAGTAAAGAATTACAAAATAATCAGACGGGAAAATGTGTTAAGCCATAATTATTGTTTTATTGATTAAGATACTCAAGTAGGGACATTCTTTAAAGGGGACCTATCGCAGCGTCAGGAAATGAAACCCTCTCTCTTTTCCTCCGTACCCAAATCTCTAAAATCGGGGGAACAACGGAGCTGATCCAGATTTGCGTCCGATATGACGTAACATCTGAAATGTGGACCCACGGGCCCAATCAGAAACGTTGCTATCAGAAACAACGCCCGACTGTTTTGGACGTAATATAGTCGGTGTTTACATGAGCATCGCTAACACTCGGAGCTAACCTGTACTGGAGAGCATGTGTGTGAAGAAGCAGGAAGTAGAAAGGAACTCACCTTGTGGTGTAACCGGCAAGAGAGAAAGCCTTTGAGCTCCAGACTGTTTCAGATCCTTGATAATCCATGATATGGCGTTTCATCACGGCAGCATTTAGTTTAGACGGTAGCTGCCGCGTCCCGCATAAGCTCCGCCCCCTCCTAAAGCTTTATCCCCAAATCAGCACGTTTGAAACAGGAAGTGAAATAGAGGGATGTGAGGCATGGCTAGAATGATCTGTTTGGTATTTGGAGCAAAACACTTCATAGACATGTTTTTTATATATTTGTATATATCCGATGCTATGCTATTGCCTAAAAATAGCATGATAGGTGACCTTTAATAAAATAGATTAATTTGGTTTCAACCGGGGTCCTGAAAGATTTTATACAATCACAATTTGGCAAAATAAAGAAAAGCATGAAAATGTAATTAGAAAATGATATGGAAAAAAGATGAACGTCTTGTCCTTGATGGCATTAAGTTATTAAACCAAAGGATGCAGGTGTTTTTTATTATGGAAATGTAATAAACATATTGTGTCAAGACGATATGGATCAGATTCACGTCTTCAGACCGAGAACCCGCCTGAAATCATTTCAATTTTTAATGGCTTTTGTTTTTTTCCTCCAATGTGAAATAATATATATTATTTTCATTTTCTTAATGACTATTTTGGTTTTCTTTCCTCACAGAACTACAAGCGTCCAGTAGACGGGGGTTACGGCCCTCCTGCGAAGCGCCACGAAGGGGAAATGTACAACTACAGCGGTCAGCCGGGCCCCCAGCCCTCGGGGCCCCCCGGGCCAACAGGAGATGTACAACCAGTACAACGCGTATCCTGGAGGAGAACGAAGACCCCCAGGTCCCCAGAACCAGTTCCCTTTCCCCTTCGGACGAGAGCGCGTCCCCTCGTCTTCAGGGCCAAACTCCCAGTCTCCCATGCCTCCTCAGATGATGGCGAGCGCCATGCCATCGGGCCCCGAAGGCCCCCAGGGTCCCATGTGGCAGGGACGCAACGAAATGGGTTATAATTACCCAAATCGACAAGGAGCGGGTCAAAACCCCGGGTATCACGGCATGAATCGCTCGGAGGAAATGATGCCAGGAGACCAGCGGATGAATCACGATGGTGGTCAGTGGCCGGGTCATCAGAGGCAGCCTCCTTTTGGCCCCGGGGGCTCCGGACCCCCCATGACACGCCCCCTACCGTCCACCTATCAGACCTCTCAGAACCACATTCCTCAGGGAAGCAGTCCAACGCCAATGCCACGACCCATGGAGAGTAGGACGTCGCCAAGCAAGTCTCCGTACATGCACCCGGGCATCAAAGTACAGAAAGCAGGACCCCCGATACCCGCCTCTCACATTGGACACGCCCCCGTTCAGCAGCCGATGATCCGGAGAGACGTGGCTTTCCCCCCCGGATCTGTGGAAGCATCGCAGCCACATCTGAAGCCCCGAAGGAGACTCACCGTCAAAGAAATCGGTACTGAGAGACATTATTTACATCTAACTCATCGTTAATGATAAATAATAATAATAAAAAACAGGTTTTAAAGCTCTCCTATTATGCAAAATGCACTTTTTAATTCCCATTATCCATAAATATATGTACCCAGTGCGTCGGGGAACTCACAAAGTGTCAGAAAATAAAACCCTCTCTCTTTTCCTCCGTACCCACATCTCTAAAAACGGGAGAACAACGGAGCGGATCCAGATTTGCGTCCGATATGACGTCATATCTGAAATGTGGGCGGGCTTTAGACCCACGGGCCAATCAGAATGGTTGCTATCAGAAACAATGCCTGACGTGCTTTGGACGCAATATGGTCTTTGTTTACATTAGCATCGCTAGCACTCCGAGCTAACCTGTACTGGAGAGATTGTGTGTAATCAGCACTTTAGTAACGGGGCTGAAACAAAGGGATATGAGGGATGTCTAAAATGCATGATCTGTTTGGTATCATGTTTTTTATATAAATGTCCTGAGCTTTAAGAGTGTCATTCATTCCTCTCTCTCCACAGGCACCCCTGAGGCCTGGAGAGTGATGATGTCTCTAAAGTCAGGATTACTGGCTGAGAGCACCTGGGCTCTGGACACCATCAACATCCTGCTGTACGACGACAACAGCATCACGACTTTCAACCTGTGCCAGGTACGCTACGCGCGCGCGCGCGCGCTCACTCACTCACTCACTCACTCACTCACTCACTCACTCACTCACTCACTCACTCACTCACTCACTCACTCAGACAGACACTCTCACACAGTCATGCACAGTCTCACACACACACACACACACACACACGTGCACGCACACACGCACACTCACATAGTCATACATAGTCTCACTCATACACACAGTCACTCTCAGACACACACACACACACACTCAGACACACACTCACTCAGACACTCACACACACACACACACACGCTCAGACAGACACACTCACACTCACACACTCAGACAGACACTCTCTCACACACACACACACACACACACAGACAGACAGAATGTGAAATACAATTAATATAGATACAAACAAAATACAAATACAATGAAAACAATCAAATTAAATACCATAACATGTAGCACTCTGGCTTGTATATATGTTTTTGTTTAATACACACACACACACACACACACAGGACGGTGCACATGCAATACACACACAGTTATACACACTATACACACATGATGGTGCCTTTCCATGTAGTGCTTTCGTAGTTGAGAGGAGTTTCGCAGTGAGTTCATAGCTTTGGTTTCTGTCTGCTCCTCAGCTGCCGGGCTTCCTGGAGCTGGTGGTGGAATATTTCAGACGCTGCCTCATCGAGATCTTCGGCATCTTAAAGGAGTACGAAGTGGGCGACCCCGGCCAGCGAACGCTCATCGACCCAAACGCCGCCGAGGACCACGTGGACGAAAACCCAATCACCGAGGAAATGGACGTGGACGAAGAAGACGAGGAAGACGACGAGGAGGAGGCAGAAGAAGTCGTCGTTCCCTCGTCGCTGGTTCAGGTTAAGCTGGAGCAGAAACAGCCGTCTTCAGAGGACGAGGAAGAGGAGAAAGAGTCACCTGTTAAAGAACCCGTCACTTCGCAGAACTCTGACTCGGAAAAAGCCGAAACAGGCGAGTAAATTCGACAAACTCCCGCTCAAAGTGGTGCGAAAGAGGAACCCCTTCCTGCTGAATCTGGCGTCTTTGCAGAGGCAGAGTTTCGACAGCGGATTGACCCACTGGAGCATCGGCGGAGGAGACACGACGGAGCACATCCAGACGCACTTCGAGAGCCGGTCGGACCTCCTGAAGCTGCGGAAACGCAAACCGACGACGAACAGCGAGAACCGCAAGAAGGTGGGGACGAGAGACGAGTCGGAAAACACGGAGAAACCGCCGCCTATTCTTATTCCTCCCGTCACCGCCACTATCGACGACGTCCTTTTCGCTCGACCTGGATCCGTCACGGAAGAAGTGGTTCGAGGAGGCGCCGAAGAGCAGAAAGAAAACGGGAAATATCTGTTCAGTATTAACCCCGAAATGCGGCGCAACATCAAGATCCTGGAAGACGAGCCTCACAGCAAAGACGAAAGGCCGCTCAGCTCCTTGTCCGACTGGCAGGATTCGCTTTCTCGCCGCTCCATCTGCATCTCGAACATCGTGCGGAGCCTCTCTTTCGTGCCGGGAAACGACCTGGAGATGTCGAAACACCCGGGCCTCCTGCTGCTGCTGGGCCGCCTCGTGCTGCTGCACCACAGGCACCCCGAGAGGAAGCAGGCGCCCGTTACCTACGAAAAGGAGGAACTGGAGGACGAAGGAGTGAGCTGTGAACGGGACGAGTGGTGGTGGGACTGCCTGGAGGTTTGTGGAAGAATTATTGACGTACTTTAATACATTAGCGTGGGTTTTCATTTACGAGGGTAATGGTTCAAGATTCAAGGCTTTTATTGTCATGTGTTCATAGCTACAGTGTAGATGGGTCACAGGCTCCTCCAACAGAGCAACAAAATAAAACAGATACAATAGAGAGGCGAAGTCCCGCCCATCTACTTCCGACCCATGGGACCTTATTTCGGAAAAAGTATGTATTGAGAAAAACGCAACTTTCGATCCCGTTTACTGGCAGGCCGCAACCCACTTCACGACGTATACTGCCGCCCGGAGTCCCCGGCCGGAAGTCCCCGGAGTTGGGGAAGGCTTCAGTAGAAGCTGCTGGGAGTCCCAGCAGCTTCTACTGAAGCCTTCAGAGTAAATCGCCAGAACGCCGACACCTCCTCATCTCCTCCGCTCCCATGTTTTATTTTGTGTTGCCATAAGTTAGTCTCTCTGCGTTTCTGCGCTGGGCTAATGCTAATGCTAATAATGCTAATGCGAGGATAATAAAATGGCGGCTTCACAAAACTTTTTGGGAGTTTTACGGGGCGTGGTTTGCAATCCGCCCAGCCAATCAGAAATAGGAACCTTTTTCTCCCACGTCCCAGGGACGGAAAAGGGGGTGAAAAGTTTCTCATGAACTAATTTTAGTTCCGGCTCTTTTTGGTGTGAACGCATATCGGAACTAAAGTGGGAAAAGTACTGCGGTGTGAACGCGCCTTTTCACTTTGAAAACATCCATTTATTGTACTTTAAAACAAATACAAATTTTAACTTTTTAACTGTTGAATTATACGTTCAGGGTAATCCACTGAAGAACAAAATAAAATAAATTATACACATTTAAATAAATAATATCAAAATAATAAATACCAATAAACAAGATCAACAAATATGTTGCAGTGCACTGTCACAACCTGAGAACTCCTTAACATAGAGCCAACATTTTGGTCTGGCCAACCGTCATGGTCCAGAAGTAACAGGAAATAAATGTTGAACTACAATTTAAGATGAAATAACAATGTTTTGGCCACCATGGCAAATGCTGGCAGGGCTGCTCATGTCATCTCTTAAAGAGTTTTTGCTAGAAACCGTTTACATGGTCTGGTTTCAGAGATGAGCGCAGGCAGGAGACAATATTGCCACCTGGACTTGAGACTAGGATCTCGATTATTTGGGTCAATAATTGATATCACGATTATTAAAAACGATTATCCATTTACTTTGAAAACATCAATTTATTGGACATTTGATTACCCTGAACTTTAAGTATAACTCAACAGAAAAACCAAAAAAACATATATATATATATTAAAAAAAGTAATAATAATAATTAAAAAATAATCGTTTTATTTCAATTACGGTGATTGCGTAATCGTTGCAAGCCGTAATCGCGATTTAAAATACCATTAATTGAGCAGCCCTACATATGATGTTTGTCAATCTTCAAAAATAACTTCCACGTCAAAAAAGTCACAGTTTGTCGTAAAACTGTTGAAATATAAGACGATGGAAAATACGCAACTACAAATCCCAGAGTCCCGGTCCCGCACGCTGGCTCTCAGATTGACAAACATCATGTGTGTGAATTCGTGGCACAATTCAAACGGGATGGAGCGATAATCTTTCTCTCTCCGTTGACTTCAATGCATGATTTTTCAGAAATAAGGAGTTCCACCGGAAAGGGAGGGACTTCGCCTCTCTATAGTGCAAGTAAATATAATATAATAGAAATAGTGCAGAACAGTCTATATACAAGTAATTGGATTAATGATAATACATTGGATTTTTATAGCACTTTTCGTAGTGCTCAAAGACGCTTTACATAAAATCAGAAACAGTACAAAGTAATGTTGTCACGATACCAACATTTTGGCTTCGATACCAAGTCAAGAATTGCGATTCCGATTCTTTACTTTAAAAAAGGGAAACGGTCTTAAATGTAATTATTGTGCTTTATTTCACACCAGAACCAGAACACAAACTTTTAAACAATGAGAACAATAAATAAAATAAATGACAATAATTCGTATTAAATAAAATTAATACATGTCTCACAGACGGGCCTCGTGGTGTCCGTAGGCTTGCCCTCACTGTCAGAGATATCGCTAAAATACTTCCACATTTCGCTTCTGGCGTCTTTTGTGTCAACAAGCCGAGGCGTAGCGGCACTCCTACTTGCAGCCAGGCTTCTCGTTTTCTCACATGCTCTGGCAGCTAGAGCGTGGCCGCGTGCACGAGAGAGGGGAGGGACTTAGAGCGTGCTTGAGAGGGGAGGGACTTGGAGCGTGCTTGAGAGGGGCGGGACTTGGAGCGTGCTTGAGAGGGGCGGCACTTAGAGCGTGCTTGAGAGGGGCGGGACTTAGAGCGTGCTTGAGAGGGGCGGGACTTAGAGCGTGCTTGAGAGGGGCGGGACTTAGAGCGTGCTTGAGAGGGGCGGGACTTAGAGCGTGCTTGAGAGGGGAGGGACTTGGAGCGTGCTTGAGAGGGGAGGGACTTGGAGCGTGCTTGAGAGGGGCGGGACTTAGAGAGTGCTTGAGAGGGGAGGGACTTAGAGCGTGCTTGAGAGGGGAGGGACTTAGAGCGTGCTTGAGAGGGGAGGGACTTGGAGCGTGCTTGAGAGGGGCGGCACTTAGAGCGTGCTTGAGAGGGGCGGGACTTAGAGCGTGCTTGAGAGGGGCGGGACTTGGAGCGTGCTTGAGAGGGGAGGGACTTAGAGCGTGCTTGAGAGGGGAGGCACTTAGAGCGTGCTTGAGAGGGGTGGGACTTAGAGCGTGCTTGAGAGGGGAGGGACTTAGAGCGTGCTTGAGAGGGAGGGACTTGGAGCGTGCTTGAGAGGGGAGGGACTTAGAGCGTGCTTGAGAGGGGAGGCACTTAGAGCGTGCTTGAGAGGGGTGGGACTTAGAGCGTGCTTGAGAGGGGAGGGACTTAGAGCGTGCTTGAGAGGGAGGGACTTGGAGCGTGCTTGAGAGGGGAGGGACTTAGAGCGTGCTTGAGAGGGGTGGGACTTAGAGCGTGCTTGAGAGGGGAGGGACTTAGAGCGTGCTTGAGAGGGAGGGACTTGGAGCGTGCTTGAGAGGGGAGGGACTTAGAGCGTGCTTGAGAGGGGAGGGACTTAGAGCGTGCTTGAGAGAGGCGGGACTTAGAGCGTGCTTGAGAGGGGAGGCACTTAGAGCGTGCTTGAGAGGGGAGGGACTTAGAGCGTGCTTGAGAGGGGGGGACTTAGAGCGTGCTTGAGGAGCGTGCTTGAGAGGGGAGGGACTGCAGGCACGGCTGCAGGGAGTGGAAGCAGAGCGCTGAACACACACGGCTCTTATTAAAACGGCGTACTTTTCCCCGTCATTCTTAAAGTACCGATACTAATGAAACGGAGGAATCGTAACGTTTTTAACGGCAGGGTATGATGGATGGTGGATGGACTTTTATTAATCCCCGTGGGGAAATTGTTTCTCTGCATTCGACCCATCCTAGTGTTAGGAGCAGTGGGCTGCCATTTTGAACGGTGCCTTGCTCAGGGACACCTCGGTAGCACTTGGTCTTGCCGGGGCTTGAACTGGTGACCTTCCAGTTACCAAGTCCCCATCGACTTCGCCACCACACCACGGTATCGCGGTAATAATAATAATAATAATTCCGTCGTTTCGCTTTGCTCGCTTCAAAAGTTGAGCAATGTTCAACTTTTGAAGCTTCGACGGAAGCGTCAGCCAATCGAATCATATGCCAGTACAAGCGCTAGCCAATCAAACCGCGTGCTTGTGTGTCCGGGGCGGGAGATTCATGTGATTGGTTGTTGGTCGAGTTTCAGACACGCCCACCGGCAAGCTTCAACGCACGCCGCCGTGTGGACGCTGCGTAAGACGAGTGGGGTTGTTGTATTGCATTGTCTATTTTTAAAAGTGTGTTTTCCTTTTCTCCCCACAGGTTCTGCGTGAGAACTGCCTGGTGACGCTCTCCAACATCTCGGGCCAGCTGAACCTCTCAGTTTACCCAGAAAGCATCTGTTTGCCTCTGCTGGACGGCCTGCTCCATTGGGCCGTCTGTCCGTCGGCCGAAGCTCTCGACCCCTTCCCGACTTTAGGACCCCTCAGCTCTCTTTCCCCGCAGAGACTCGTCCTGGAAACTCTCAGCAAACTCAGCATCCAGGACAACAACGTGGATCTCATCTTGGCCACGCCTCCTTTCAGCCGCCTGGAGAAACTGTACGGATCGTTGGTTCGCTTAGTCGGCGAGCGAAAAGTTCCCGTGTGTCGAGAAATGGCCGTTGTGCTCCTGGCTAACTTGGCGCGGGGAGATAGCTTAGCGGCGCGGGCTATCGCGGTGCAGAAAGCCAGCGTGGGGAATCTTCTGGGTTTCCTGGAGGACAGTCTGGCCGCCACTCAGTACCAGCAGCAGAACCAGAGCTCCATGATGCAAACGGGTCATCAGTACGAGCCCACCAGCGTGGACATGATGCGGCGAGCGGCCCGAGCGCTACACGCCCTCGCGAAGGTGGAGGAAAACCTCGCGGAGTTCACTTTATTCGAGTCGAGGCTACTGGACGTCTCCGTTTCCCCCCTCATGAACTCCTCCGTTACCCAGGTGATCTGTGACGTACTTTTCCTGATCGGACAGTCATGACAGCCGTGGGGAGGTTTCCGTTCTGCCTCTCGCTCCCCGACTTCCTCCTCCTCAAACAACAACAACAACAACAACAACAACAACCCCTTTTTGTTCGGTGTGTCTGTTGCGAGTGAAAAAGAGCAAAACTGACTTTTTGTTTTTGTTTTTTGTTTTATTTATGCAAAATCACCTCGGATTCCACCGTCTGTTTTTTCTGCCTCCTCCTCCTCCTCCTCCTCCTCCTCCTCCTCCTCCTCCTCCTCCTCCTCCTCCTCCCTTTCACCCCCCCCCACCCCCCCCTTTTCCTCCGGCTTCTCACTAAAAAGGAAGGAATATCATGAAGTAGCTGTAGATTTTCTGATAAAGAGCAGAAATCAACATCGGGACATATAGGACGCGGGGGGGGGGCGACGGGGGGCGACCGGGGCGACGGGGGGCGAATAAAGGTTTTTTAATGAAAAGATAGAAAAAAACTCTAGAAAAAAATCTGTAACCAAAGTTGCTGTCTCGTTTACAGTGAATTTGGGGGGGGGGTCGGCGGTGCACGGACTAAACGATATTATGGACTGTGGTGTTGCTGTAAAACTCTGGATGCTATATTTACTCCACAGGAGAGAAACCACGCGATTGGCTGCCATGGGGAGGCCTAGATTGTAGGACTTTTTTCTGTACTGTACCTTTAAGAACTGTAAACATACTGTAATAATAATACTGTTTCACACTGAGATACGCTGGCTTGGCAGCAAACTGTAGTTTTTAAAAGACAGTTTTAGTTATTATTAAAGAGAGAGAAACAACGGCTTTCCCCCCAAAGTTTGGTGAACCTACAACACCCCGACCTCTTTACTCTTTGTCCCTTGATTGTATGACTTGACCCTTATATTGAAAAAGTCACTTCTTTAGGACTCGATGCTAGATGCAGTCCGAGCTGCGTGTAAATATGATGTTGTACATTACACCTCTCTATCCTTCTTCTTCTGTTGCTCTTCACCGTTTTTAATCTTTGACGAGTTTCCCCCTCCTCTTTGCATCAAGTCATGTGATTACTTGACTTCCTCCTCCTCCTCCTCCTCCTCCTCCTCCTCCTCCTCCTCCTCAACAGACTGGGTTTTAGAGAAATATAACAAAAATCATGATCCATTTGAGCTCCTCCCATAAAATGACAACCTTGATGAAGAAACCATTTTTAATTTTTTATTTTGTTTATTTTTTTTCTCCAGTGATGCGGATTCTGCATATTTGTATTTCAGATGATGTAGCTAAAAACTTGATGTAAATTCCTCCCTTTTCCCCCTTTTTTTTGGCTTAATGAATATCATTTATTCAGTATGAAATCTTTATACTATATGTTCCACGTGTTAAGAATAAATGTACATTAAATCTTCGTAAGACGTTTGCTGTGGATTCATTTATTTGTCCACCATCATGCACACAGCAGGGTTAACACCACCTGGAGTGTGTTCTGCTGATGTCTTTGATATGTGTACACACACACACACACACCATGTATACATCACTTCAGGGGACATTACATTGACTTACATTCATTCCCTGAAGACTTATCCTCACCTTAACCAACACATGCCTAACCCTAACCAAGTCTTCACCCTAAAATAATTAATTTAATGTATGTCCCCATAAGGGAGGTGAGTCCCCACACGTAACTGTAAATATATGTAGGTCCCCACAAGGGTAGGAATGTTAGTCCTCACACATACATCTCAAGTACTTCATCTCAGACTGCAGGGTAGCTGGTGGAGGTGCAGCTAGTCTGAAGTACTTTGTAGACTGCAGGGTAGCTGGTGAAGGTGCAGCTAGTCTGAAGTACTTTGTAGACTGCAGGGTAGCTGGTGAAGGTGCAGCTAGTCTGAAGTACTTTGTAGACTGCAGGGTAGCTGGTGGAGGAGCAGCTAGTCTGAAGTACTTTGTAGACTGCAGGGTAGCTGGTGAAGGTGCAGCTAGTCTGAAGTACTTTGTAGACTGCAGGGTAGCTGGTGAAGGTGCAGCTAGTCTGAAGTACTTTGTAGACTGCAGGGTAGCTGGTGAAGGAGCAGCTAGTCTGAAGTACTTTGTAGACTGCAGGGTAGCTGGTGAAGGTGCAGCCAGTCTGAAGTACTTTGTAGACTGCAGGGTAGCTGGTGGAGGTGCAGCTAGTCTGAAGTACTTTGTAGACTGCAGGGTAGCTGGTGGAGGTGCAGCTAGTCTGAAGTACTTTGTAGACTGCAGGGTAGCTGGTGGAGGTGCAGCTAGTCTGAAGTACTTTGTAGACTGCAGGGTAGCTGGTGGAGGAGCAGCTAGTCTGAAGTACTTTGTAGACTGCAGGGTAGCTGGTGGAGGTGCAGCTAGTCTGAAGTACTTTGTAGACTGCAGGGTAGCTGGTGGAGGTGCAGCTAGTCTGAAGTACTTTGTAGACTGCAGGGTAGCTGGTGGATTCACTCCAGGTGTATTATATATATTTCACATCATTCATCCACATCTGTGAAGTAACTAAAGGGATTAAATACATGCAGTGGAGTCGAAGTACACCATGTACCTCTGAACTGTAGAGGAGTCGAAGTACAAAGTAGCAAAACATTGAAATACTTAATAAAGTACAAGTATCTCAAAACTGTACCCCCGTACAGTACTTGTTGAGTTTATGAACTTGGTTACTTTACACCAGTGGCTATACAGATAGAAAGACTCAGCCTTGCACAGAGGCATGACAATACATTTTCAAAATGCTCAACAGTGCTGCCAGAATGATAAACTGACTGCTACACAATTAAAATAAATGCTTTTATATATTTCTATTAGACGTGACTTTCTGTTATTAACTGCTGCTTTATTTGTTCTGACTGCTAACATCTTCTGTTATTCCTCATTTTCAAGCCGATTATCCGTGGGGTCGGGGGGCTCGGGTCCTTGTCACCTTTTTCATACCTGCTGAGTTCCCTGACTACAGTTGCTTTAGCGTGTAGAAGCTAGTAAACTACTATTTGATTTGTTTTAGATAGGCACAACATGTCTCATATGCAGACCGTATTTTCCTGTTCCATGTTAAAATAAACCATCTTCAGTGGTCATTTTGTTTTGGTCATGGAAAATGAGGGATTGAGAAGTCATGGAAAATCATTGGTGAAAAGTGTATGAACCCTGATATACACACACACCATGTATACACCACTTCAGGGGACATTACATTGACTTACATGCATTCCCTGGAGACTTATCCTAACCTTAACCATAACCAACACATGCCTAACCCTAACCAAGTCTTCACCCTAAAATTAATTAAATTAAAATGTATGTCCCCATAAGGGAGGCGAGTCCCCATAAGGGGGCGAGTCCCCACACGTAACTCTGTAAATAGATGTAGGTCCCCACAAGGGTAGCAATGCTAGGACACACCCATACACACACACACACACTGCTCTTATTAAATGCACGGTCATGTTTTCCATCTGTGCATTGAAGGATGCTCATATTTACATATATATTTAACTATCATACATACAGATAACCTTCATGCTCTGTTTGAATGTTTTCTGCAGATTTAATGGGATATTGTGACCATGGCTGCAACTTTAAAGTGTTTTTATTATCAATTAATATGCAGATTATTTTTCTAGATTCATTGAATAATAATCTTGGTCTGTAAAATATCATAAAAACTAAAAGTGATATATTGAAATGCTTTTTTCAATCCATATCCTTTTCATATTCAGTGTATAGTAATATAAACGGAGAATGCAGGACATATCCATATTTGTTTGCATTGTTGCATTATATACAACATGTTTTGTCATTTAAACCCACTTTATTATGATATTAAAGGAAGAAAAGCAAGATTTTTTTAATTTAAATGCTTAACAGCATTGTCTGACATCTTTGCATTTCAATGTCCTCAAATTATTTTTTTTCAAGAGTCAAATTATTTAGTATTTTCTGCAGCTCTTATTGTGAAATGACCCTTCTTTCAAGTCCCAGCTGATTTCTTTAAATGTCTTGTCAGCCTACAACACAACAATAATCAGTTTTTAATTATACATTAAATGGAGAAAAGCAAGAAGTCTCCATATTGGAAAGACTGAACAAATCATTCATTAAAATATTTTGCGTTAAAAACTACTTAAATTAAATATTTATCAAAACATATTGCCAATTATTTTTTGATGCTCTTATTGTGAAAGAACCTTACTTTTAAGAGCAATTCGGGAGATATACTAGCTTATAAAACACACTCATAATAAACCTTAATGTAATACCAAAGCTGCAAGTAAACAATCAAACCTCTGTGGTCTAATAATATAATTAGATTATCTTAATTTAACTCTTTATTAGCTCAAAGTGAACCAATGTGTCTTTTTCAGCAGACCGAAGTCGAAGGAGGTTTATTTAAAACCCCAAATACTCAGTTTATTATGATATAAAACAGAGAAAAGCAGGAAGTATCCATATGTTAAAGGCAAAACACTTAATAATCGACAGAATACAGGCTGTGTATTTTCTTGGGCTTTCTCTTTCTACTCTGAAGCAATGGCGCCCTCTTGTGGTCACTACAGCACATTACATCAGCAAATGCATTGTAACTACGGCAGACGGCGGTTAAACACTTTTAGAGTCCTTAAACAAACTTGATAACATGTATATTTATACAAACTTTACTGCATGATAGGGAACGTATTCAATATGTCTGTAGTATCTCTTTTCGGCATATTCTCACTGAAAAGCCTATACAGTCGAAGCGTGAACCATCTTGACGTAGTCCAATATCTTTGATCAAACGCGTGACTTATTACGTTTCAGAAAGTGTGGGCTCTAAAAAAAATCATGGGTTCAGTCAGTTAGGAAACAATTGCAATAGAGAAGAAAAGTAAAATAGAGAAACTTTAATAGAATATTAGGTTTCATTACATGTTAAAAAAAACCCCAAATCATTTTGTTTCGAGATGATTTTTCGATGAGGTAGGATGTGAACTTTCTTGATCGAGTTAAACATCTGTGTCGTAACGCACAACATATTACGGTACTGGAAGTGTAGGCACCATCTTGACGTAGTCCAATATCTTTGACTAAACGCATCACGTTTAAAAGAAGTGTGGGCCCTGATAAAAACAACAAAATGGGTCAGTCAGTGACACGGAGACACGGAAAATCAAATATATATTATATTTAAAGTTTCAAGACACGTGAAACCCAAACTAATTTAGTTTCTGGTACTACAACAAAGCGCTAATGTTAGACTGTGAACTATCTTGGCTGAGTTTGTTGTAACCCTTGATGTATTACGTTTTTAGACGTGTTTGGTCTAATAAAAAGAAACACCTTTCAGTGATAAACAATTGTAATACAAATAATATATATTTAATTTCAACTTTCATTCCATATTCACTAAACCAACATTTGCTCTACGAGCTTCAACAAAGCGTTTCCGATAGGATGTTAACTATCTTGATTCAGTCGAACATCTTTGTCGTAAAGCATGACGCTACGTTTCCATAAGTGTGGGCTGTAATACAAATAATAATAATAATAATAATAATAATAATAATAATAATAATAATAATAATAATAATAATAGTCTGGGCCAGTCAGTGAGAAACGAATAGCAATAAGAACCTTTTGAAGAAAAACATTTGATTTTATTTCATGTTTTGTGACAGTTTCAGAAACCTGGCGGTAAAACAAATCATTTCTGGTAGGATGTGAACTATCTTGGTTTGGTTGAATATCTTTGTCGTATAGCATGACGCGCTACGTTTCCATAAGTGTGGTCTGTAATACAAATAATAATACTACTTTTGGCCAGTCAGTGAGGAATGAATAGCAATAAGAGCCAGTTGAAGAAAAACATGTTATTTTATTTCAAGTTTCGTGACAGTTTCAGAAACCTGAGGTAATTTAGCATCAGGCGGTAAAACACATCGTTTCTGGTAGGATGTGAACTATCTTGGTTGAGTTGAATATCTTTGTTGTAACCCGTGACGTTTCCTGAAGTAACAAACGGGGCCAATTCAATTGTCTAAATCATTGGTATCGCACAGTTATCTTTCGGTAACAAAACAGTTTAGTACAATTTGACGGATCATTTGTTATCAACTTTAAATATAATACTCATTTCAAATTAAAGAAGCCTTTTTGTCACTGCAAACCGTGTATGATTAAAGAGATAACTATCTTGACGTAGTCTAATATCTTTGACTAAACACACATTACGTTTCAGGAAGTGTAGGCTCTCATCAAAAGAAACACACTGGGCCAGTCAGTGAGGAAACTATTGCAATAAGGATCCTTTAATGCAGAACATTATATTTTTTCATGACATTTTTCAGGAACCTTGGGAGTCTATTCCTCCGAGTTTAGTGAAGCTGCATCAAAACAACGCAATCTAACTGCACAACAGTGTTGAATGAGACACATTGGATAGTACCAGCGCTGTTTTTCTCTTCGCACTGCACCGTAACACATATTTGTGATTTAATCTCTTGATGTTTTAGCTCCAGGCTGCTTTCCAATTATCTGCCCTGCTTGTGATGTCGTGGCAGTAAAACATCCTCTTTCTCTGTGCATGTGACTATGCACGATAAACATCCTCTTCTTGCCCTATTACATCACAATACGAGTGTCAATTAAACCGGGTGACATCACTGCACACCTTCTGGGAGTCATCTGAAGATGGAGGATGAGATGTTTGATCAGATTGTGGCCGTGTTTCACAGCCTGGTAACTTGGGTGGCTGCTGGTGCCATGGTTTTCGGGGGATTGGTGCCCTACATCCCGCAATACAGAGACATCCGCCGGACCCAAAACGCTGAGGGCTTCTCCACATATGTGTGCCTGGTCCTTCTGGTGGCTAACATCCTCAGGATACTCTTCAGGTAATGCACAATTCCCCCCTTTCCCTTGTCTGCTGTGTGGTCACCAAACTCCATTGGAAAATCTGCATATTTAACACTTTTTTGCTTATAAGTTCAAAAATATACTTAATATAACACAAGTTGGGATGTTTCAAGAGTCAGTTGGATATGTTCTATAATTCGGCTGAAAATAGATGGTCTTACAAGCTTTGTTTACATTGCACAGCTGCTGTTCAATTGGATGCAAACCTGCATAACAAATCTGCATATTTAATACTTGTTTGCGAACTGTATACTTAATAGATCAACATTTTGGTTTTAGTAAGGGTCACTGGGATAGTTAGTGTCATACTCTTTTCCGTTGAGCAGCAGCAGCTGTTGAATTGGATGCTAACATCCTTTTGTAAATCTCCTAAGTTTCCATGTGCTGGAACATACTAAAGAGGCAGAGACACATGACCAACAGATTAACAACTCACAGATGTCATCGGTTATGTAACGGCTGCAAATCTTCATCCACAAATCTGCTATTTTAACACTCGTTATGCTTATAAATCCAATTATACGGAACATATAACACACGTTGGGATGTTTTAGGAATCAGTGAAATATTCTCTTTAGTTCGGCTTAAAATGAATCTTCTCAGAAGCTTTCATTGAATTGCAGCAAATTCTGAAATGGACACAATTATGTAAAACAGATTATCCACGAGCCCAAGGCAGTACTAAAATAACCGAATACCAGCAGATGGTGCATTGAAAGCATGTCAAATGAAATTATGCCTTCTAATTAGATATACAAAGTCTTAAATTGATTGTATTCACGAAGTTATTGGGATTACTTACAGGTGGGCAAAGACAATATGGCTCTTTGAGGACAGGAAGTTGACAAAAAGTCCAGTCTTGGAGGTGTTAAATAACGTTATAAAAGCTGCCACATGTTGCGTCGTAAATGAACGTGTGATTTCGTCTTCCTCCATCAGATTTGGCCGTTACTTCGAGACGCTGCTGCTGTGGCAGAGCATCATCATGATCTGCACCATGCTCATCATGCTGAACCTGTGCACAAGCGTCCGCACGGCCACCGAACTCAGCACCAAGAGACGCTCCTTCATAGGTCAGAAACCTCTCTGCACACCAGATACAGTGTGTGTGTGTGTGTGTGTGTGTGTGTGTGTGTGTGTGTTATCCTGCTTATTACATGGATACTTTCCAAATAAATCAATAATTAGAATCACGAAGCGTGACGTTCGTGACGCTGTGAGTGAAATCGATGTCAGGCGCCCAAGCAGAGATTGTATATATTTCCGCATTTTAACAGTGCAATTAAAACGTATAAATATAATATAAGAATGTGGCAATTCACCTTTATTGATAAACAAACCGAATAACGGAATTGAAAACCGAACAGTAGGCCAACGGCCGGATATTCGGATATTCGGGGACAGCCCTACGGACGTCCAGCTCTCTGTCTTTTAACCTCTATTTATGTTACAGTGTGTGTGCGCATGGTGTTAACGGAACTCTACTCCACTCCCATTGTGAGGGGACAGAAAGCCACTCCTTAAGAAACGCCTCACAAATAGGCTTCCTAAAAACACAGGGGTCGTATCCTGTAAAAGTGTTTCTTACTTGCTCTTAAAGGTTGCACAGAAGGGAAACTCCAACATGTTTTAACAACACATTTTTCAACTTGATACATAATCACTTCTTCTTCTGCTGTTCCCTTTAGTGTTTACTTCCTGTCTGTCTTCTTCTGCTGTTCCCTTTAGTGTTTACTTCCTGTCTGTCTTCTTCTGCTGTTCCCTTTAGTGTTTACTTCCTGTCTGTCTTCTTCTGCTGTTCCCTTTAGTGTTTACTTCCTGTCTGTCTTCTTCTGCTGTTCCCTTTAGTGTTTACTTCCTGTCTGTCTTCTTCTGCTGTTCCCTTTAGTGTTTACTTCCTGTCTGTCTGTCTTCTTCTGCTGTTCCCTTTAGTGTTTACTTCCTGTCTGTCTTCTTCTGCTGTTCCCTTTAGTGTTTACTTCCTGTCTGTCTTCTTCTGCTGTTCCCTTTAGTGTTTACTTCCTGTCTGTCTTCTGTTGTTCCCTTTAGTGTTTACTTCCTGTCTGTCTGTCTTCTTCTGCTGTTCCCTTTAGTGTTTACTTCCGGTCTGTCTTCTTCTGCTGTTCCCTTTAGTGTTTACTTCCTGTCTGTCTGTCTTCTTCTGCTGTTCCCTTTAGTGTTTACTTCCTGTCTGTCTTCTTCTGCTGTTCCCTTTAGTGTTTACTTCTGTCTGTCTGTCTTCTTCTGCTGTTCCCTTTAGTGTTTACTTCCTGTCTGTCTTCTGTTGTTCCCTTTAGTGTTTACTTCTTGTCTGTCTGTCTTCTTCTGCTGTTCCCTTTAGTGTTTACTTCCTGTCTGTCTTCTGTTGTTCCCTTTAGTGTTTACTTCCTGTCTGTCTGTCTTCTTCTGCTGTTCCCTTTAGTGTTTACTTCCGGTCTGTCTTCTTCTGCTGTTCCCTTTAGTGTTTACTTCCTGTCTGTCTGTCTTCTTCTGCTGTTCCCTTTAGTGTTTACTTCCTGTCTGTCTTCTTCTGCTGTTCCCTTTAGTGTTTACTTCCTGTCTTCTTCTGCTGCTCCCTTTAGTGTTCACTTCCTGTCTGTCTTCTTCTGCTGTTCCCTTTAGTGTTTACTTCCTGTCTGTCTTCTTCTGTGTTCCCGTTAGTGTTTACTTCCTGTCTGTTTTTTATTAAACATGATAAAGAAAACTAGTCCTTAAAACTTAATAAAATGATGTTTGAAGCATTTTCTTTCGGCGTTAGTTGAACGTACTGTAGAGCTTCTTAGTCGTTATTTAAATCTCTGGAAGCTAAATATTTGTCGATCTCACGTACAGACGTAGACAAACATATCTATTTAGTACAGTTCTTGCTCTTAAAAAAATCTGAGCATGATCATTTAAATAAATGTTTCAATGCTAATGTTGCAAAAACGACCGATCCCTCCTGTATCGCAATATTCGACAAAATAATCTGAATTGTTCTCCCACTTCACATCACGGGTCACCTCTGGCTTGTCTGACAAAATGAAGACGGTTCTTCTTTCTCTTTCCCTCTTTTTGTTTCATTTCCTTCATTTGTTGTCTGTAGCTACAGACAGTAAGGACGAGGAGATCAGAATCCCTAAGAGGCTTTTTGTGGGTACGTACAGATTTGACTGTGTCTGCGATGAAACATCAGCTGTAGTTCATCTCCCTCCACCTGTGTGTCCAACATTAGCATGATGAACATTAGCATGATTAGCATTATCATGATTAGCATTAGCATGATGAGCATTAGCATGATTAGCATTAGCATGATGAGCATTAGCATGATTAGCATTAGCATGATGAGCATTAGCATTAGCATGATGAACATTAGCATGATGAGCATTAGCATGATGAGCATTAGCATTATTAGCATTAGCATGACTAGCATTAGCATGATGAGCTTTAGCATGATGAGCATTAGCATTATTAGCATTAGCATGACTAGCATTATCATGATGAGCTTTAGCATGATGAGCATTAGCATGATGAGCATTAGCATTAGCATGATGAGCTTTATCATGATGAGCATTAGCATGATGAGCATTATCATGAGTAGCATTAGCATGATGAGCATTATCATGAGTATTTAGCATGATAGCATGATGACTTTAGCATAATTAGCATTAGCATGATGAGCATTAGCATGATGAGCATTAGCATGATGAGCATTAGCATTATTAGCATTAGCATGACTAGCATTAGCATGATGAGCTTTAGCATGATGAGCATTAGCATGATGAGCATTAGCATTAGCATGATGAGCTTTAGCATAATGAGCTTTATCATGATGAGCATTAGCATGATGAGCTTTATCATGATTAGCATTAGCATGATGAGCATTATCATGAGTATTTAGCATGATGAGCATAGCATGATGAGCTTTAGCATAATTAGCATTAGCATGATGAGCATTAGCATGATGAGCATTAGCATGATGAGCATTAGCATGGTGACTATTAGCATGATGACTAACTCCATTATCTCACACGCATGTAGTCCTGCTGCTTCATCCATGTTTTCTGTCACGGAGAATATTTACTCTCCTTCCTTTTATGCTGCGATGACTTCAATGCATGTTACACTTCACTCCATCAGTGCAAAAGTGTAACAGCATTACAGGGCCATTGTGAGATTGGTAAAATGAAAGGACAAAAACTTGAGAAATTCGAAGATTATTCGATTTTATTTTTGATACTTTATATGTATAGTTTTTACCCACAATGGCCATAATATAAGCCTGGTAAAACATGAAGGATCAGCCTTCATTAAGAAAACATGTGTGGACTTCATATTTGCATGTGTTGCTTGTGCTTGAATCTATAATTGATATGAAATTCCAGCTATGGAACAAATCAGAAGCTCATTATTCTGACTGCACGTTTCTAGTTCTCATGGATTTAACTTCAACTAACCTGTTCTTGAAGCATTTTAATGACATCTTCTAACGCTATGCTTTTCAGTGTGAAATGATGATTGATATCTCTAGAGCAGGGGTGTCAAACTCAAGGCCCGGGGGCCAAATCCGGCCCGCGCCTTCATTTAATGCGGCCCCACAAGAGCTCTCAAAGAATATAATACGTTTATTATACGGTTACATGCTACTTTACAGAAGCACGTTGCCCATAAACTACATGTCCCACAATGCATCTCAAATATGATTTCATTTTTTTTACATTTTCAATTTTTTCCCAGAATTTGGCTTAAAAAAATAAATCATTTTGTGACATTCTCCCTGAAGAGACTTCCAATGTTTTGCCCTAGACTTCTGCTTTCAGACGTAGTTAATTATTAAGTTATTATAATGTCATATAATACGTTTATATTAAATATTTCCATATGTATTTTCATATAGTCTTAGGGTTACAACCGGCCCGTGATGACATTGAGTTTGACACCCCTGCCTTAATGGCTGACTTGTGACGGTTCATGTTGTCTTCTAACCAGATGAAATGTGAACTACGCTAGGTTTCGACACAATGCCCCTTTATGTAATGGGTATGTCAGTACATCTCGCTGGGTGTATCATGCGGAAACAGCTGCGGTTTAAACAGGAGAGAGGTTGTTTAATCCACCAATAACTTGATTGTTTTGTAAGAATTATTGAGTTAAACGAATTTAATTCCTTGCATTATTAATATTTGTGAAGCTTTCGGGGGATACATTGGAAATTATCTGCCCTGTTTTACAAATATTAGACATCAAAATAAACACTTCATCGAAAAAAACTTGACGCACGAATGCTGCTGATGGATATATCCCACAATGCAATGCACCAATGTAGGCACAACGGCAACAACCCTGAAACATAGCGTATTTTTGTTTTTGTTTACTTGATGCAGGTGTTTGGATAAAACTGGAAATGATGTTATTTCTTCCCTGACTCTGTAAACAATAAGTATGCACTATGGAAGTAGGACACGGTGTTGGTGAATACAGGGCTGTAGTTCCTGTTCTGGCCACTAGATGGCAGTATGAAACAGTGTGATGTGAGGAAGTACACTCAGCCGGTCATAATGTATTACAAAGTCTCCTCTTGGGACTCACTAATGCACTCTCGATTTCCTGGTATTGGATTCCTATCGTGTTCCCTTTGTTGCATCCTTTGCAGGAAAGTAGAATTTGTTTTCACCAACAATTCTGTGAATCACCCTGAGAGGAAAACAGGATATTAGCTATTCTTCAGAGCACAGTTATGTCTGCTTTGCCTGGATGGTGACGCGGGTTTTGCGGCGCCTCTATGAACGATCATTGATTATTAAGCTCTGTCAAGCATCAGTAGATAAACATTACGCCTTGTTCTGTGATCTCAGCGCTGCCAGGGCAGCACACTAAGAGAGGACTCTTTAAAGTAGAGGCACTACATACTGATATACACCTGAACATCAGCAGGAGAGGACTCTTTAAAGTAGAGACACTACTCACTGATATACCTGAAGATTAGCAGGAGAGGACTCTTTAAAGTAGAGGCACTACATACTGATATACACCTGAACATCAGCAGGAGAGGACTCTTTAAAGTAGAGACACCACATACTGATATACACCTGAACATCAGCAGGAGAGGACTCTTTAAAGTAGAGACACTACTCACTGATATACCTGAAGATTAGCAGGAGAGGACTCTTTAAAGTAGAGACACCACATACTGATATACACCTGAACATCAGCAGGAGAGGACTCTTTAAAGTGGAGACACTACATACTGATATACACCTGAACATCAGCAGGAGAGGACTCTTTAAAGTAGAGACACTACATACTGATATACACCTGAACATCAGCAGGAGATGACTCTTTAAAGTAGAGACACTACATACTGATATACACCTGAACATCAGCAGGAGAGGACTCTTTAAAGTAGAGGCACTACATACTGATATACACCTGAACATCAGCAGGAGAGGACTCTTTAAAGTAGAGACACTACTCACTGATATACCTGAAGATTAGCAGGAGAGGACTCTTTAAAGTAGAGGCACTACATACTGATATACACCTGAACATCAGCAGGAGAGGACTCTTTAAAGTAGAGACACCACATACTGATATACACCTGAACATCAGCAGGAGAGGACTCTTTAAAGTGGAGACACTACATACTGATATACACCTGAACATCAGCAGGAGAGGACTCTTTAAAGTGGAGACACTACATACTGATATACACCTGAACATCAGCAGGAGAGGACTCTTTAAAGTAGAGACACTACGTACTGATATACACCTGAACATCAGCAGGAGAGGACTCTTTAAAGTAGAGACACTACATACTGATATACACCTGAACATCAGCAGGAGAGGACTCTTTAAAGTAGAGACACTACATACTGATATACACCTGAACATCAGCAGGAGAGGACTCTTTAAAGTAGAGACACTACATACTGATATACACCTGAACATCAGCAGGAGAGGACTATTTAAAGTAGAGACACTACATACTGATATACACCTGGACATCAGCAGGAGAGGACTCTTTAAAGTAGAGACACCACATACTGATATACACCTGAACATCAGCAGGAGAGGACTCTTTAAAGTGGAGACACTACATACTGATATACACCTGAACATCAGCAGGAGAGGACTCTTTAAAGTAGAGACACTACATACTGATATACACCTGAACATCAGCAGGAGAGGACTCTTTAAAGTAGAGACACTACATACTGATATACACCTGGACATCAGCAGGAGAGGACTCTTTAAAGTAGAGACACTACGTACTGATATACACCTGAACATCAGCAGGAGAGGACTCTTTAAAGTAGAGACACTACATACTGATATACACCTGAACATCAGCAGGAGAGGACTCTTTAAAGTAGAGACACTACATACTGATATACACCTGAACATCAGCAGGAGAGGACTCTTTAAAGAGCGCTAACATTACACATCCATAGCTCCACATTGTCCCCTTCTGCTCTGAAGTGACTCACCGTGGTGTAATATCGTCAGCAGGGCTCATCCTCAACCTGTACGTTCCTCTTGTTGTTCAGCCTGTTCCCTTTATGTTCTCCATCACAGTACATATTCGTTCTCACAGCATCATTATCGCCACATGCAGCGGGACGTCTGCATTCTGGAAGGGAGACAAAGTGCAGCTGACTTTTAATAGAACTTCCTGTCATGGCTTTTTGTTAGCGTAGATATGGCACCAGGTGGAGAGACGTGGTGCCATATGGTAGCCGAGCTAACGGCATGTAAGTGAAGTTCAGCGGATCCCTGTGGTGCTTCTCCCTCAGCTGTACACTTTGTTCTTTAATGTAGGATGGGTAGGTTTGAGATGGGAGACACTAGCTGGATGTAAAAGATGAATGTGTCGGGAGGTGGAGGTAGCTAGGAAGGAGAAAATGAAAGATAACATATTTGTTGAAAAAGTTCTGACGGCAACAGAAGTTTAATTTGATCATTCGCGTGCTAGACTTGAAGACCCGATTTAAATTAAACCCCGATTGGATTTCTCTCCATCAGCATTTAAATTATTTTACGTCAACAAGCGAGCCATCAAATGGGACTCCGCTCCGTGATTGAAAATCTTCTGTGAATACTTTGTGGTTTCAAACGGGAGGAATTTCATTTCCCCCCAGCTCTGTCTGTCACTGCCACATCCTCTTTCCTCCTTTTTGAGCTTTAACTATTCTGAAATATTTGCATTTCTACCAGTAGGCACATCTACCTGGTAAGGAATACGAAAAATGTTCTTCCATACCAAAAAACGTTGGTGAAATCTCAAAAAACTTTCAATTACTTTAACGTTAAGCACAAAATTGGCTTGATTTGACAAATGTATTTTATTTCTTATTTCATGAGCTTTTAGGTTCACTTGGTCACCAGGAAAATAACTAAAATATTGAAGACACATCCATAGAAGTGGTAAATAAAATGTGACTCTATAAGGGTGACTTTACTGCATCATAACAATTATTTATCAAAGCGAAGAAGCTGGAAAACATAAACTAAATTGTCCCTTCCTGGCTCCCTTACAGTCAAATAGCGGTTATTGTACAGAAAGATTTAAATGTATTCATCTCGTTTCATTCTTAATTTAACGATAGTGGATCTTAGCATAGAGTCGTGGCGCTTTAAAACAATGAATTGGGAAGAATTAAATGTTCCTTCTGACATTCAACAGTTTGAATTTAATGTAATTTACAGTAAACTTGTCACGATGACTGAAGAGACGTCGGCAGCAATACAAGAGATGTCCATTTCTTTCTATTGTGTTTTGGCTCGTTGCTCGTTCTGGTCCTGTGGGGGTTTCGTACCTCCAGCTTTGTTGGGTTTGTCAGCTGAGAATAAATCACTTTGTCCCGTTGCTCTCCCTCGGGACAGGCGGAGGCCCAACTGTGCCCGAAAGAGACTGAAGTCGTGGTGGAGGTGCAGGAAAGTAGCTGTGCTTTGGCCTTGCAACGACAACCCATTATTCATTGTGAAAAAGCTCCCCGTCCAAGGTCCAGAAAATAAAGCCAGTTGAAATCTTCGGTTGGTTCTCGCGCCGGGGGGTCCGCGGGGTCTTAAAACGTTGATAAATCAATTTAGCGAAAATGAAGGCGATTAAAAAGTATTAAACGGCATTTATAAATATATATAAATGGTCCAGAGAGGTTGTGTTCTGCAGTGTGCCTGAATGTAGTCATGGCGTAGGTGTGTAGTGCGGTTCTGTGGAGTTTATCGATGGCATCCCGTTGGGTTTGACGCCGTCTGAACAGGACATCGCACGCTCACTGCTTGATGGCGCGCGAAGCTCCGTTTACGCCGGTTGCTAAGCAACATCATTATGGGGAAATGCAAGACAATGGTTGGAAGATGAGGAGGAAGGACAATCGATACTGTATATAGTGAATGTGAGGTCAAGTGTGTCGCCAAGGTAACCGGTTAGAACTCCAAGTGGCGACGAGGTCTTAACATGTATGGAAAGGGTCTTTTAAAAGGTCTGACATGTGACTTCAGGATTCCTGCTCATACCCTGATAATAGCAAAGGCAAGTTTATTTATATATCACCTTTCAACACAATTCAAAGTGCTTTACAGAAATGAAAAGCATTACGAAAAAGCGCAGCGGAAACACATTATAAAATGTAGAATAACACTGGTATAAGAGTCGTGAATACAAGTTACAGTGCAGTGGAAAATATGGATAGTTCAATTAAAAGCAGCGGCAAAAATAAAAGTCTTCAGCCTGGATTTAAAAGTTGCAGGTAGTTTGTTCCAGATATTTGGAGCATAATAACTGAACTTCTCCGTGTTTTAGTTCTGACTCTGGAGAAGAAAGCAGACCTGAGAGACGCTTCATGATGGAGCAGGAGATCAGAAATGTATTTTGGCTTTTGCATTTTTTTATATATTTGAACGTTTCTCTGGATAAATATAAATTCTCTGCCTTGTTTTACAAATATCAGACATCACATGACCGGGATAATCAGAAACAGAAATCCATTCGGGCCCTAAAAACCGTTCAATGCTTTATAACCCAGCATCAGTATTTTAGGAATCGGTTATTTGACAGACGGGAAACTCGTGCTTCTCCCACGGGTGTTCTTTGAGTGACAGTGAGCCATTATTTCAACGACACCTGTAGACTTTTTGCGGGGCACCAAAGCGGGCAGTTGGTAAACAAGCGATTGCAACGTCTGACCTGTGTCTTCCTACACGTACCAACACTCTGTGGGAATTTAAACGAGCCGTGCTGCTCAAGACGTTTTTCCACCTCAGGTGTCGAATAACATTGTTTGTTACAGCCTGTTCCCACACAGACACACATTCAAATAGAAATGTGTTGGTAAACTTATTTACAATATGTACCTACATTAGTCAAAGTCAACTTTATCATCAATTTCTGTGTGTTGTATCACCATGGAGACGGAAATTACGTTTTCTCACCGTCCAAACGAATACAAATATATAGAAATATGTGTATATATACATTAGGGATGGGAACTATTATTCAGGGGTGGGAGGGGTGCCTAAGTAGAGTAGATATTATCAAATGGAATAATTCAATGTATACGACAGTGCCATATCAAGTGTGTTAGGTCTAAAGGTGTGTGTTGCTCCGCTCACGGTCCCTCACAGCGAGCAGAGCTGCAGATCTCTCTCTCTCGCGTCCGGTTATACTTCACTCGCGTTTATGTCCAAATCCATCAGATCTAGCGAGTGCTAGCTAATGATACGGCTGCTGCCCCTCCCTACACGCAGACCACGCAGACTCAAACCTCATCTTATGCCCACATCCCAGCTGAGAGGGTCTCCTCTCCAGCTGGCCTGATCGGGAATCGCCTCCGCCTCTCCCCTGAGTAGACATGCTCATGTTCTGAAGCTAGAGTATTGAATAGCTGCATTCTGCGCATAGGCCCTGTTACAGGTTGTTGATCTCTGTTGTCACGGGTTACGTTACCCTAACCCGTTCGTGTTTGATCCCTCTATCATTTAAAAACCAAGTAATGTTTTAAGCATGAAAGCTGTCAACTGTTCAAACTGTTCAATACTTTTGACAAATTCGACTTGGTTTCTAAACTTATTTAACATGTTTGTTTTTTTTGTAAACATTTTTCTCACATTTTTTTTTATAGGATATTTACATTTCGGTGAATCGGTTAACCGTTTTTTTTGTTGAATATTCGAATATACATTTGCTTTCAAATTCCCATCCCTAATATTCATGCATACACACAATAAAAAAAGGCACAACAATAAATATATAACATTAGCAGTCTTTACTCAAATAATAATAATACATGTATTTTGTAAGCGCTTTTACATTTGCTCAAAGTCGCTTTACAGAAGTAGTAAAAAAAAAGGACAACAATTAAATATAATAAAAATCGAGCAATTAAACAACAATCACACATTACAAGTGTGTCAAAAGTCTTTGCATTCGATAAAGGAAATGTTCACATTCGGCTGAGATCGTAGCAACATCGGGCCGTTCGTGAGGGCATCTAAGCCATCGTCTGACCGCCGGTCGAGTTTCTCAGGCTCCGGCAGCAACTTCGTGAGCGGCAACTTCGTAAAGGCCCTGACACACCAACCCGATTTTGGGAGTCAGAGGCCGTCAGAGGCTGTCGGGCATTCGCGGCGCCGTAGTCAGGTTGGTGTGTCCCGCACCGTCGACCGTGACACGCCTTTATTTGGACTGCCAGACCCGATGCATGGCCGATTCAACATGTTGAATCGGCCATGCATCGGGTCTGGCAGTCGGACCAAATAATCACTCTGATTGGCTGTTCAGCTAGCGAATCAGTGCATGAGAAGCGAAGCGGAAGTGAGGGACGTAAACAAATGATTTAAGAAGGCACACACAGACTGCTATTCATTTTCATCTCATCATGGCGATCTGGAATGATGCAAACGAAGACCTGCTCATCACCTTGATCCAGGAGAGGCCAGCTCTGTATGATATTACGGAGAAAAGATACTCTTCTTCTTCTCTGTTTTCCGGCTGTTGCCTCTTTTGAATGACGAATACACACTACCGCCGCCTGCTGGTAAGGAGAGTTATTGCCACTCACGCACTGAAGTCGGTGCGGTGTGTTCCCGTGCGACACATGGCCAAAACGCAGGAGAACACGGCCAGGCAACAGCCGACTTCAGCGTCGGCTGGTCCTCTGGTGACTGCTTGGTGTGTCAGGGCCTAATGGCACTCGTGAGGGCATCTTGTCAAATCGTGTCATCTTCGTGTTATCATCGGTGCATTCGCCCTCACTCTGATCGGGGCGAATGCCCGATGGCACCGATGATAACAAGATGCCCTCACGATGGCCTTACGAAGGGCAACATTGACACACGAATTCAACACGAAAATGAACCTTCTCGAGGTCCTTCGGCTATTTTTTGGCATGCCAAAGATTTTGCCACCGCTCACGAAGTTGCTGCCAGAGCCTGAGAAACTCCACCAGCGATCATACGAAGGCTTACGATGCCCTCACGAACGGCCCGATGTTGCTACGATCACAGCCCAATTTGAACATTTCCTTTATCGTGTGTCCATCTGGGTTGTTTTATTGCACAACAAAATCATGTAAACATATTATGTAAATAACCCAATTTGTGTTCTGTGAAACTGAAAAGGATATAAATATATTATTTTGAAGGAGAGTTGACAGGAAGTTGTTGTTGCTATGGAAACAACATTACGGAGAAAACGTAATATCTTCTACATATAAAGACGGAGAAAGTAAAGAACAAAGTCTGAAGATATCAGTGCAGTATCATTGCACTGTAACATACTTGTTTTTGGTACTTTCATTGCAGTTGTATTTCTTAAATGTAATGTAAATGTTGCCTTCGTGTGTGGTTCGGGGCCAGTTTCGTGCGAAATTCACAATTCCATATTCGTGTGTCAACTTCGGGACAGTGTGACAGGGCCTTAAATTACTGTGGCGTTGCACAGCCAAAGAGGCTGAGGTACAGTACAGGGATACACGTCCCTTAGTGTCCAGTTTTCAAAGCAACATATTGTGTCCTCAGAATTGGAGTAAGGGTTTTTTCCGTGCATCTTCCCAGTCTGCAGGATTCGGGTTGTTGACGGCACACAGCAGAGTAATCACTGAAACATGAGCCAGGACACGAGGACTGCACACATAATTTAAAAACATGTCATAATCACAACGTTGCCCTTTTTGTTAGAGACAAAAGTAAGAAAAGTTGTTCTGTTCTTCCGTAGAATCCCCAGCCACAAAATGAAGTTGTAAAATGGAAAATATATATCTTTAATTTCACCAAAAGAGGGAATATCATGCCGTTTCTTTCCTCCTCCTCTTCCTCCCACACAGCAGAGAGTGGGGGGGGAAGTTATGTTTTATTTTAAAAACTGAAAAGGATATCTGGTAGATAAAAAGTTGCTCATATGCAGTCTTTGAAATTATGTCCTCAAGCATTACGATTAGAATAAGTTATCTTTTATTTAAATTCATTCAAAGGTCTCCAGATGATTGAGCTGTTATGATGTAAAATATGAGTTACATTAGACTTAACTCTGAATCCCTAAAGAAAAACATGTACATAATACTCACCTTGTATTGTACAGCAGTGGTTCTCAAACTTTTTTCAATCATGTACCCCCTTTGAAAAAGAAATTCAGCCAAGTCCCCCTGATCAGCGCAAAAAATATTTGTTAGGGGAAGAAATGCCTCTATGAAGAGGTACAGCACAGCGCACCATCGGTGTCTGATTTATTAAAACAACAACTTTATAACTGAGAAACACTTAAATGCTCCATTTCAAATGTTTACAATCCATCACTAAATTCATGGCAAACCGATTTTAACATCATGCAATAACACTGAGACGACATGAGTTGCATTGAACTGATCTTTTTAATAAGTCACAATGTAGTGAAACATGGGCTTGAGCTCCACTGAGGAGCTTCGTCATTCTGACAGGGAGGCAAACTGCAGTTATTACACTTCGCATTTTCAAATATGTGTAACTATGTTAATATAAAACCCACACTGCTCAAACTCCCTTACTTTTCCTAAAATTGGTATATTTATCCATTATTATTTAAAAAAAAATTTCATTAACATAAAATAAATCTCACGTACCCCCTGCAGTACTCCAACGTACCCCTAGGGGTCCGCGTACCCCCATTTGAGAATCACTGTTGTACAGGATGTTAGCCCAACATTATTATTATTAACCAGCTACCATTATAGCAACCCAGTCTCACGGCATTTCGTGTTATAGTCACGAAATTAATTTCACACAGAGCGATTTTAAAAGCAATGTATTTCTATTGGTAGCATGTCTCGTGCCTGCACCTCGTCTTTTTGTCCGGTCGGGTCTTGGAAGACCGGAAGCTGTATGGTTCATAAAAACATTTTCTTACTCAATATCTTACCCTAACCCTGTCCCTTTTATTTTAAATTGTATAATGTCTGAGTTTTTTTGCCGTCCGCGAGGAAAAGAAATGGCTCAGAGCCTCAGAATACTGACATCTGTATTTCTTTAAATCTTATTTTTCCTTCTAATTTGTTATTATTTGGTGCAGGCACGAAACACGCTACCAATAGAAATACATTGCTTCTAAAATCGTTCTGTCAGAATACTGAAATCTGTATTTTTTTTATATCTCGTTTTCCTTCTAATTGCTTATTATTTACATTGCTTTTAAAATCGTTCTGTGTGACACGAAAAAACAAAAAAAGCAAAAATCGTGATTAAGATTAATTTCGTGACTATAACACGAAATGCCGTGAGATTGTGTTGGTTAATCACATAGCTATCACATGCCTCAAACAGTCCTGATGCTCTTCTCGGTAATCATACATCCTGTCATGCACACAGCTACAGTTGGGATACCTCTGTTATCATGTGGACTCATGATACATAAAATAATACATTCAGAATCTTCACAACAAAAAGGGTTTTACGTTTAGCATTAGCCTTGATCTCTAATTCAATGCAGAGGTGAAACAACATTAGCTAGCTAGCTAGCTACGGTAGCTAGCAGGCTAGGAAAGCAACACAGTGTCAATATCCCACTTCTTACAAACTACTATTTCTGTTTCTCTGTTGTATTCTTCAGGCTCGTGGCAGATGTATCATCACTTTGAGCAATACATTAAAGGTCCCTTATTATAGCCTACTGTGGTCGGGGGTTACCTTGGTTTGCTGATTGGCTAATGGTTACACAAGCAAAAAATCGTTATGACATCACAAAGTAGCCAAAATCTGATCAGCTCATTTTCAGACAGGTTTTTATAGAAATGGATCAAAAAGAGAGAGAATCTTTGTTCCTGAAACTTTCAGAGTCTCTTTCCACAGAGGGGACACATGTTGATGTAGAAGAGACATGAAGAAGAGGGGACACATGTTGATGTAGAAGAGACATGAACAAGAGGGGACACATGTTGATGTAGAAGAGACATGGAGAAGAGGGGACACATGTTGATGTAGAAGAGACGTGAACAAGAGGGGACACATGTTGATGTAGAAGAGACATGGAGAAGAGGGGACACATGTTGATGTAGAAGAGACATGAAGAAGAGGGGACACATGTTGATGTAGAAGAGACATGAAGAAGAGGGGACACATGTTGATGTAGAAGAGACATGAAGAAGAGGGGACACATGTTGATGTAGAAGAGACATGAAGAAGAGGGGACACATGTTGATGTAGAGAGACATGAGAAGAGGGGACACATGTTGATGTAGAAGAGACATGAAGAAGAGGGGACACAAGTTGATGTAGAAGAGACATGAAGAAGAGGGGACACATGTTGATGTAGAAGAGACATGAAGAAGAGGGGACACATATTGATGTAGAAGAGACGTGAAGAAGAGGGGACACATGTTGATGTAGAAGAGACGTGAAGAAGAGGGGACACATGTTGATGTAGAAGAGACGTGAAGAAGAGGGGACACATGTTGATGTAGAAGAGACATGAAGAAGAGGGGACACATGTTGATGTAGAAGAGACGTGAAGAAGAGGGGACACATGTTGATGTAGAAGAGACGTGAAGAAGAGGGGACACATGTTGATGTAGAAGAGACATGAAGAAGAGGGGACACATGTTGATGAAGAAGAGGGGACACATGTTGAGGTAGAAGAGACATGAAGAAGAGGGGACACATGTTGATGTAGAAGAGACATGGAGAAGAGGGGACACATGTTGATGTAGAAGAGACGTGGAGAAGAGGGGACACATGTTGATGTAGAAGAGACGTGAAGAAGAGGGGACACATGTTGATGTAGAAGAGACGTGAAGAAGAGGGGACACATGTTGATGTAGAAGAGACGTGAAGAAGAGGGGACACATGTTGATGTAGAAGAGACGTGAAGAAGAGGGGACACATGTTGATGTAGAAGAGACATGAAGAAGAGGGGACACATGTTGATGTAGAAGAGACATGAAGAAGAGGGGACACATGTTGATGTAGAAGAGACATGGAGAAGAGGGGACACATGTTGATGTAGAAGAGACATGGAGAAGAGGGGACACATGTTGATGTAGAAGAGACGTGAAGAAGAGGGGACACATGTTGATGTAGAAGAGGGGACACATGCTGATGAAGAAGATACATGGAGAAGTGGATTTTGTATGATAGGTCCCCTTTAAATGTATCGTGCCCAAGCTGTGTGTGCCTTCAGCAGTGTGGTGTTGATCGCCGCTCTCTTGCCCCCCTGATTGCCCCCCTCTGTGCTCTGTTATCAGGCAGCGTCAGCCTGGTGCTCGTTGGCCCAGATTTACAGTCCTCCTGCCAGAAGGGCTCAAAACCCACACCAGGCATCTGCAGCTCCAACACCTACAGAATAAACACTGATCTGCAGTATGCAAAGCTGCCCTCAAAGGATCCTCTAAGGGTTCATTGTACTCGGAGCAGAAACGCATGCCTTGTTATAGCTCTTCGGTACATTTAGCTTTTGTTTTCAGAATTGACGCGTACGAGGAATTTGACTTGATGTCATGGTGCATACATCAAAGTAAAACAAACATTTAAAAACACAGATTGTGAACTATTTTTGAAAACTACAATAACATTAAAACATATTTATGTCCCCTCTTCTTCACGTCTCTTCTACATCACCATGTGTCCCCTCTTCTCCATGTCTCTTCCACATCAACCTGTGTCCCCTCTTCTTCATGTCTCTTCTACATCAACACGTGTCCCCTCTTCTCCATGTCTCTTCTACATCAACCTGTGTCACCCTCTTCTTCATGTCTCTTCTACATCAACACGTGTCCCCTCTTCTTCATGTCTCTTCTACATCACCATGTGTCCCCTCTTCTTCATGTATCTTCTACATCAACATGTGTCTCCTCTTCTTCATGTCTCTTCTACATCACCATGTGTCCCCTCTTCTTCATGTCTCTTCTACATCACCATGTGTCCCCTCTTCTTCATGTCTCCTCTACATCAACACGTGTCCCCTCTTCTTCATGTCTCTTCTACATCACCATGTGTCCCCTCTTCTCCATGTCTCTTCTACATCAACATGTGTCCCCTAAATATAACAGTATTTACGTAAGAATGGAATGGAATAAAATATGGAATAAAATTCGGCAGTAATATAAAAAGAAAACGGATATATTGTGCTTTGTAATTCTCATTGTGCTGCAAGTCGTTGCGTGGTCCAGCTCGTTGTCTGGAGCGTGCGGTTGGTCGACAGAAGGCTGTGACCTGGTTTTGAATTGCTCTTTGAGGTTTATTCGGTTACATTTATTTATCGTGTCTTTCAGAAGAAATAACAATTGAATTGACCCGATATTTCAACCTCGAGCAAACGAGCCTGCCATGCGCTTTTCATGTTGAAATGCCAACTAAATGTCAGAATCGGTCACCGTTTATTCTCTAATTAAATAATACTTAATTAAATGGGCAGCCGAAATGTCATAAACGATTCTGTTCTTTCCCCTCTGACTCTATCAAGTCTTGATGCTTTGCAGGTTTGATCGAGTAGGCAGCGTAATGAGGTGTTATTCCAAACAACACTTTAATAATTCCTTTCTTTTTGTTTTACTTTATTTGTGTTGGCACTTCTCTGGAAGCCTTTGCAGCAGGCCTCCAGAGAAGTGTTTAGATGTGCTTGTTAGAGTAAGAGAACTTAATTAAAACATGATTAAACGAATCGTCTTTAATACGGAGGTAGGGAATGAGTCCTTACCCCAAGTGAGCCAGTTGAGGTGGTTCGGGCACCTAGTTAGGATGCCACCTAGGCGCCTCCCTAGGGAGGTGTTCCAGGCACGTCCAGCTGGGAAGAGACCAAGGGGTAGACCTAGGACCAGGTGGAGGGAGCATTACATTGCATTTAGCTGACGCTTTTATCCAAAGCGACTTATAATAAGTGCGTTCGACCAGGAAGACACAACCTTGAAGAAAACAGAATCATAAAGTACATCAGGTTTCATAGAGCCAAGTATTTCAAGTGCTACTCAGCTGGCTTTAGATAAGCCAGTCCTTTGTTAGTATATAAGAGCTTTGTTAGTAGTTCTATCCTCGAGGTGGAGTCGAAAGAGATGAGTTTTCAGTCTGGAAGGTGTGTGAGCTTTCTGCTGTCCTGATGTCAATGGGAGCTCATTCCACCATCTTGGAGCCAGGACAGCAAACCCACGTGTTTCTGCTGATGGGAACTTGGGTCCCCCTCGCAGCGAGGGTGCAGCGAGTCGTTTGGCTGATGCAGAGCGGAGTGCACGCGCTGGGGTGTACGGTTTAACCATGTCCTGGATGTAGGAAGGGCCAGATCCATTCGCAGCATGGTACGCTAGTACCAGTGTCTTGAAGTGGATTCTAGCAGTTACCGGAAGCCAGTGGAGGGAGCGGAGGAGCGGCGTGGTGTGGGAACATTTAGGAAGGTTGAAGACCAGACGAGCCGCTGCATTCTGGATGAGCTGCAGAGGTCGGATGGCACATGCAGGTAGACCAGCCAGGAGGGAGTTGCAGTAGTCTAGGCGTGAGCTGACGAGAGCCTGGACCAGAACCTGCGTGGCTTTCTGGGTCAGCTGGGGACGCATCCTCCTGATGTTGTAGAGCGTGTATCTGCAGCAGCGGGTTGTAGCAGCGATGTTTGCAGTGAAGGACAGGTTGTTATCCAGGGTCACACCCAGATAGGGTGACCAGATCCCAACAAACCAAATGTGGGACAAGGAGTATGATTGTGTGAGACAATGTGGGACAATGTGGGACACCCTCTCAACAGCACTCCCCAACCCCCGGACGTAACAAATATATAACAACAGAGCAGGAAGTGAAGTCAAAATGCAGTTTTTTAAAAAAGAAAAGTAACCGCCATGTGAAATTTTAAAAATTACTCTTGCAAAGATTGCAAAAAAGTCGCCCTGCACTGGCTGCACCCACGGGTAAGTGTCTTCCCAGTCTTTGTTGTATGTGCATCTTCTTTTCTTCTTAGCTGTAGTTTCAGTTTCCTCCATTTTCCATAACCTGCTGCGTCGCCTGCGTTCGTTGTTGTTGTTTGGCGGGGTGGGGGTGTGTGTGAGTGAGTTACTCTCATTGGTTAACACTTGACCAGCACCCGCCGTGTGTTACAGTTTGATTGACAGCAAACACAGCCCGCTGATGATAGCCTTCCCTGCGTTCTCAACAGCCATTGGATGAATCTGATTTTAAAGAAAAGCGTTTTAGCCAATCAAAATGAAATATGCGGGACATCGTCTCAATTTGCGGGACGCACCAAAAGTCGTGAAAATGCTGTGCAGTCCCGCGCAAAGCGGGACATCTGGTCACCCTACACCCAGACTCCTTGCAGTCTGAGTCGGGGAAACAACAGAGGGGCCGATGTTGATTGTCAGGTCAAGAGTGGGACAATCTTTTCCTGGAAGGAAAAGCAGTTCAGTCTTGTCAAGGTTGAGCTTGAGGTGATGAGCGGACATCCACTGAGAGATGTCAGCTAGACGAGCAGAGATGCGTGCGACGACCTGGGTCTCTGAGCGGGGAAAGAACAGAATTAATTGGGTGTTGTCAGTGTAGCAGTGGTATGAAAAACCATGCGGGCTAATGACAGATCCCGAGCGAGTTTGTGTACAGGGAGAAGAGGAGGGGACCAAGAACAGAGCCCTGAGGGACCCCTGTAGTTAATTGACAAGGGTCGGACTCGGACCCTCTCCAAGTTACCCTGTAGGTACGGTCTTTGAGGTATGAGGTGAGGAGGGAAAGTGCAGAGCCTGAAACTCCAAGTTCTTGGAGAGTGCGAAGGAGGATCTGATGGTTCACCGTGTCGAATGCAGCAGACAGGTCCAACAGGATGAGGACAGAGGAGAGGGAGGCTGCTTTGGTCGTGTGCAGTTCCTCAGAGACAGCAAGGAGGGCAGTTTCTGTGGAGTGACCTGCCTTGAAACCAGACTGGTGCGGATCCAGAAGGTTGTTCTGATGGAGATAGCAGGAGAGTTGTCGAAAGACAGCGTGTTCAAGTGTTTTAGATAGGAACGAGAGGAGAGAGACAGGTCTGTAGTTTATAACATCAGACGGGTTGAGAGTGGGTTTCTTTAGGAGAGGGTTTACTCTTGCCTCCTTGAGACTGTTTGGGTAAGAACCACACTTGGAGAGAGAGGGGAAAGGAGGTCAGTGTGTGGGTGAAAGGAGGGTCAGGTGACCCAGCGGTGAGGAGATGTGAGTCAGAAAAAGAAGAGCGAATATCATCAACCTTTTTTTCAAAGTGGTTAACAAAGTCGCTTGACAGAGGGAGGGGGGGAGGGGCTTTGGGAGGGTCCAGGAGGGAGGAGGGGGGAGGGGCTTTGGGGGGGGTCCAAGAGGGTGGAGAAGATGGATTATATCTCTTAGCTGGCCTGGGAGCACCTTGGGACCCCCCAGTCAGAGCTGGTTGATGTCGCCAGGGAAAGGAACGTTTGGGGCTCTCTGCTGGAACTGCTACCCCGCGACCCGACCACGGATAAGCGGGAGAAGATGGATGGATGTCTTTCATACATTTGAGGCTTGTAAAATCGCATTTATGATAAAGCAGTGAAGAAACCTCTTTGGCTCTCAACCATGATTAGATTTTCCCGATAAACTCTTTCAATGTTTTCTGATCACACATCACGTCATGTACTTCTCCAAACCTTCATCCCCTAAAGATTGAGCAGAGAGGAAATGAGAGGTTTAAGGTGTCTGAATTGTCTTATTGTACCTGTTCCCTCGTCAGCTTTAGTGCCTGACGCTCTGTAGCCTTGAGATATTATCGCTCCACGATGAGTATTGGCTGTGTTGCTTATTACAGGATGACGTTTGTTTTGTGCTCAGAATCTTTATCTAGTCATTTGCTGTAAACGGGAACACACGGGAGAGGTGTCGGAGCAGGGTTTAAACCGTGCGTCGGTGTCCAGAATTCCACCAATCTCCGCCAATTACTAGTGATAGGGAAATACTATAAACACGTTCAGACAGGAATTTAAAAGCTTCTGTTTTACAAGAATCTTAATGAGACCAGGATGTACGCAGTTCAGACGGCCTATTTGTGGTGTCGACATGTTGTTTTTGGAGTGTGGGAGTCGTGTGAAAATTCTCAGTTTGTGAAGTTAGTTTAAAAAAAAAGAAAAAACCTCACAATAACAGAGTTTCTGCTTCCTTTCTGAACTTGCTACAGCACGAAAAAGAACAGGTGTGATTACTATCCTGCAGTCCTGAAGATGTGCAGAGAGAGGAAAGTGTGATTACAGAGTCTTCCAGCTGAGGAACTCACCTTTTTTCAAATCGAAACCAAAATGTATTTTTCACAATTCTCCAAATCCCTGATTCGATTTGAATTTACATTTTAAGGTATTATACGGAATGTGTGCTTAATTCATTTGGCACTTAAGTTACACTATGTAACACTCACGCTTCTATTGGCTAGTGCTCCAACAACTTGTACGTGATAGGCTAGGAGGCGGGACATCTCTAAGCTGTTTACCAATCACAACAGAGTCGACCAGCTAACCAATCAGAGCAGACTGGGCTCTGGTTTCAGACAGAGGGTGAAAAGAGGTGCTGCAGCACAGGCAGTATGAGAACGATAAAGAGCTTTTTAAACATCCAGCATGGAGACATGTAGAGACACTACATACTGATATCCACCTGAACATCAGCAGGAGAGGACTCTTTAAAGTAGAGAGACTACATACTGATATCCACCTGAACATCAGCAGGAGAGGACTCTTTAAAGTAGAGAGACTACATACTGATATCCACCTGAACATCAGCAGGAGAGGACTCTTTAAAGTAGAGACACTACATGCTGATATACACCTGAACATCAGCAGGAGAGCACTCTTTAAAGTAGAGACACTACATACTGATATACACCTGAACATCAGCAGGAGAGGACTCTTTAAAGTAGAGACACTACATACTGATATACACCTGAACATCAGCAGGAGAGGACTCTTTAAAGTAGAGACACTACATACTGATATACACTGAACATCAGCAGAGAGGACTCTTTAAAGTAGAGACACTACATACTGATATACACCTGAACATCAGCAGGAGAGGACTCTTTAAAGTAGAGACACTACACACTGATATACACCTGAACATCAGCAGGAGAGGACTCTTTAAAGTAGAGACACTACATACTGATATGCACCTGAACATCAGCAGGAGAGGACTCTTTAAAGTAGAGACACTACATATTGATATGCACCTGAACATCAGCAGGAGAGGACTCTTTAAAGTAGAGACACTACATACTGATATACACCTGAACATCAGCAGGAGAGGACTCTTTAAAGTAGAGACACTACATACTGATATACACCTGAGCATCAGCAGGAGAGGACTCTTTAAAGTAGAGACACTACATACTGATATACACCTGAGCATCAGCAGGAGAGGACTCTTTAAAGTAGAGACACTACATACTGATATACACCTGAACATCAGCACGAGAGGACTCTTTAAAGTAGAGGCACTACATACTGATATACACCTGAACATCAGCAGGAGAGGACTCTTTAAAGTAGAGACTCTACATACTGATATACACCTGAACATCAGCAGGAGAGGACTCTTTAAAGTAGAGACGCTACATACTGATATACACCTGAACATCAGCAGGAGAGGACTCTTTAAAGTAGAGACACTACATACTGATATACACCTGAACATCAGCAGGAGAGGACTCTTTAAAGTAGAGACGCTACATACACCTGAAAGTGAAGCAAAAATATGTCCTCTTAAAGTTATTTGGAATAAAACTTCCTCTGTGATGTGTCTAAAAAGTACTTTTCCATCTCCAGGAACAACACAATTATTTTTTGCTGCCCTAATTGTCCAGCTGGCTGTACTCCTTTGAGCTGCTAAAGTTCTTGTTCTTATCTCTGTATGTCGTGCGCCTTTCAGACTTTGACTGGAGCTCCTTCTGGCTGTGGAGTCGCTTCCTGGACTACATGCAGTGCGTGCTGTCCTTCACGCTGATGGCCGCCTACGCCACTTACCTCTTCCTGGACTCGATGCTCTTCGTGGAGACCCTCGGTTTCCTGGCTGTCTTCACCGAGGCGATGCTGGGAACCCCGCAGCTCTACTGCAACTACCAGAATAAATCCACAGAGGGCATGAGGTATGTTTATATATAATATATAATAATACTGCAGTATCCGCACACTGAAAGTCCTGCATGAAGTGAAAATGAACTACTACTAAAACAATGTAACCGCATGAACCACTATGTTTTCATTACTGTCAGTTCTTTGTCCTCAGCCTTGAGTATAATTACAATCAGTCGGTTGACAATCAAAACAAAGCATCCTCGATTTAATGATTATGATTTATCCTGATGATGAGTGCTGTTTTATTTACGAGAGCCGCTTCCATCACAAGCAGCTCTCACTCGTAGCAAAGGCTGCCGATTATATTGTCTTACATACGATCATTAACACTGACGCAAGTATTTCTGGCACCTGTCGAACAGGAAATAAAGCCGGGCTCCTGACAGCTAATTATTATGCTGACATGGCATTTAGCCCTCTGAAGTTTCTCTGGAAATCGATATGCTAATGAGGTATTCTGTCTTTCAGCTCATGTGTCATTTGGGATCATTAAGGTCGATATGCATCAGGCTGTAATTAGAGGCATTGATGTAATTAGATTTTTTCTATATCCTATACAGGTTGAAAATATTTACCACTAGCCTTTTAAGCTGGAGACGAGCCCAAAGGAAATATCTTTTAATTAGTCTATAAGTGTACTTTCTTTTGACACCATTTTTTTATTACATTTTTTAATAACATTATATTTAAAGGTTATACGTACATCACAACACAGAGGCGCTGTATCGAAAAGACACATAAACAAACAAATTAATCATATTACATTTTAATGTCTCTAGCCTGCCGTAAACAATGAAGCAACGTTCCTCAGTGTGTTTAAAAATGAAAAGCAATGAATGACTTGACAAAGAACAGACTTCAAGCAGATAAGAAATATGACAACGAGGAACGTCTTAAGGCCCGGACACACCGAGCCGATGTCTGGCCGTCGATGAGCGTCCTGTCGCCCTACTCAGATTGGTGTGTCCCGCACCGTCGTGTCTTTTCGGCCGTGCCGACACCTTCCGCCGCCGATTCAACATGTTGAACAATAATAATGGCTGTCAGCAAAATAAATCACTCTGATTGGCTGTTCAGCTTATCGAATCAGTGCATGAGAAGCGAAACGGAAGTGAAGAAGGCACACACACAGACGGCTATTATTTTTCATTTTCCAGTATAGAATAGAATTGAGAGGGATGAAACCCTCTTTAATGGTCGCACATGCAGAGCACACAGCACACAGTCTAATGTGTTGTCTGCATTTAACCCATCCTGGTACCAGGAGTCTAGCCCCGGGAGTCTAGCCCCGGGAGTCTAGCCCCGGGAGTCTAGCCCCGGGAGTCTAGCCCCGGGAGTCTAGCCCCGGGAGTCTAGCCCCAGGAGTCTAGCCCCAGGAGTCGAGCCCCAGGAGTCTAGTACCAGGAGTCTAGCGCCAGGAGCAGTGGGCAGCTATTGTACAGCGCCCGGGGAGCAATGGGAGTGAGGGGGGGAAGGGGGGTGTCCGGTGCCTTGCTCAAGGGCACCACGGCAGGGCAGGAGGTGAACTGGGACCTCTCCAAGTAGCAGTCCACACTCCATATTTAGGTCTAGTCGGGGACTTGAACCGGCGACCCTACGGCTCCCAGTCCAAGCCCCTACTGACGGAGAACTAAACATGTTTTCGATTATAAGTCGTGATGTGAAACAGTCCGTGATGGACGAGAGTGTGTAAGTGCTAGTTGGCCGTCAGCTAAAGTCTTTGGTGTGTTCCTGTTTGGCCAAGACGCAGGAGACGTGAGGCTGCACAACAATCGGGTCGGTCGGGACATGTTCTTTGGTGCCAGTTTGCTGTGTCAGGGCCTTTTAAATTGAAATGGTGAATCTATATGTCAAAAGACTTGCAATGTAACACACTGATACGAAACCCCCCAGTTGCTTTCTGCAGCAGAAAGATAACAAAACTCCAGCAGGGCTTCATGTCAAACTTAACCGGCCATGACGGCTCCCTCTCTGTCCCATGCCTTGTTTATTTATTTTTGTTTGTTTGTTTGTTTGTACTTCCCACCCTCTGTCTGCCACCCTCATTGTTCACGGAGCTTGTGACTACCCGATTTGCGAGTTGGTCTGCTGTAAACATACAGCGGGGGGAAAAAGTATTTAGTCGGCCACCATTTGTGCAAGTTCTCCCACTTAAAAAGATGAGAGAGGCCTGTACTTTTCATCCGAGGTACACTTCAACTATGAGAGACAGAATGGGGGGAAAGAACCCAGGAAATCACATTGTAGGATTTGTAATGAATTCATTGGTAAATTCCTCGGTGAAATAAGTATTTGGTCACCGACAATCTCCACTATGGCCAAGACCAAAGAGCTGTCAAGGACACCAGAAACAAAATGGTAGACCTGCACCAGGCTGGGAAGACTGAATCTACAATAGGTAAGCAGCTTGGTGTGAAGAAATCGACTGTGTGAGCAATTATTAGAAAATGGAAGACATACAAGACCACTGATAATCTCCCTCGATCTGGGGCTCCACGCAAGATCTCACCCCGTGGGGTCAAAATGATCACAAGACCGGTGAGCAAAGATCCCAGAACCACACGGGGGGACCGAGTCCATGACCTGCAGAGAGCTGGGACCAAAGTAACAAAGGCTACCATCAGTACCACACTACGCCGCCAAGGACTCAAACCCTGCAGTGCCAGACGTGTCCCCCTGCTTAAGCCAGTACATGTCCAGGCCCCTCTGAAGTGTGCTATTTAGAGCATTTAGCTGATCCAGAAGAGGATTGGGAGAATGTCATATGATGAAACCAAAATAGAACTTTTTGGTAAAAACTCAACTAGACGTGTTTGGAGGAGAAAGAATGCTGCATCCAAAGAACACCTACTGTGAAACATGGGGCTGGGGCACATCATGCTTTGGGGCTGTTTGTCTGCAAAGGGACCAGGACGACTGATCCGTGTAAAGGAAAGAATGAATGGGGCCATGTATCGTGAGATTTTGAGTGACAACCTCCTTCCATCAGCAAGGGCATTGAAGATGAAACATGGCTGGGTCTTTCAGCATGACAATGATCCCAAACACACCGCCCGGGCAACGAAGGAGTGGCTTCGTAAGAAGCATTTCAAGGTCCTGGAGTGGCCTAGCCAGTCTCCAGATCCCATAGAGAATCTTTGGAGGGAGTTGAAAGTCCGTGTTGCCCAGCGACAGCCCCAAAACATCACTGCTCTAGAGGAGATCTGCATGGAGGAATGGACCAAAATACCAGCAACAGTGAAAACCTTGTGAAGACTTACAGAAAACGTTCATTGCCAACACAGAGTATATAACAAAGTATTGAGATGAACTTTTGTTATTGACCAAATACTTATTTTCCACCATAATTTGCAAATAAATTCTTTAAAAATCAGACAATGTGATTTTCTGGATTTCTTTTTTCTCATTCTGTCTCTCATAGTTGAGGTGTACCTAGGATGAACATTACAGGCCTCTCATCTTTTTAAGTGGGAGAACTTGCACAATTGGTGGCTGACTAAATACTTTTTTGCCCCACTGTATTTGTATATGATAATGTATGAAGTCAACAAAAATAATCTTAGTTATCTGCAGAGATGGCAAAAGTACACATCCTTTACTCGGGTAGAAGTACAGATACTGGTGTTTAAAAATACTCTGGTGAAAGTAGAAGTACTGACTAATATTCTTTACTCAAGTAAAAGTAAAGAGGCTTTGAAGTGTGCTTCAGTAAAAAGTACCCATAGCTAGCAGCTGCTTTAAAGAGTACCTGACCTCCCTTTATTTTAATAGATTAATAATGTCATTGTTAGCTAATGAATGTTTCCATGGTGACCAACGGCAACATGACAACGTTTCCATTGGTCCCTCTTCTTCAGAGAAGACCAGGAAGTGATGGATACACGGATCGTGTTCCAACCAATAGGCACGCAACGACTCTAAATAATAATGATCACGCACCAACACACATTCAGACTAAAGGAACCAGCTGTTTGGAAATGAGAGAAGTAGAAAGTACAGGTATTTGAGTTCAACATGAGAGAAGTAGAAAGTACAGGTATTTGTGTTCAACATGTGAGAAGTAGAAAGTACAGGTATTTGGGTTCAACATGTAAGAAGTAGAAAGTACAGGTATTTGAGTTCAACATGTAAGAAGTAGAAAGTACAGGTATTTGAGTTCAACATGTAAGAAGTAGAAAGTACAGGTATTTGAGTTCAACATGTAAGAAGTAGAAAGTACAGGTATTTGAGTTCAACATGTAAGAAGTAGAAAGTACAGGTATTTGAGTTCAACATGTAAGAAGTAGAAAGTACAGGTATTTGAGTTCAACATGTAAGAAGTAGAAAGTACAGGTATTTGAGTTCAACATGTAAGAAGTAGAAAGTACAGGTATTTGAGTTCAACATGTAAGAAGTAGAAAGTACAGGTATTTGTGTTCAACATGTAGGAAGTAGAAAGTACAGGTATTTGTGTTCAACATGTAAGAAGTAGAAAGTACAGGTATTTGAGTTCAACATGTAAGAAGTAGAAAGTACAGGTATTTGAGTTCAACATGTAAGAAGTAGAAAGTACAGGTATTTGTGTTCAACATGTAAGAAGTAGAAAGTATAGGTATTTGAGTTCAACATGTAAGAAGTAGAAAGTACAGGTATTTGTGTTCAACATGTAAGAAGTAGAAAGTACAGGTATTTCAGTTCAACATGTGAGAAGTAGAAAGTACAGGTATTTCAGTTCAACATGTGAGAAGTAGAAAGTTCAGGTATTGGAGTTTAACATGTGAGAAGTAGAAAGTACAGGTATTTGAGTTCAACATGTAAGAAGTAGAAAGTACAGGTATTTGGGTTCAACATGTGAGAAGTAGAAAGTACAGGTATTTGTGTTCAACATGTAAGAAGTAGAAAGTTCAGGTATTTGAGTTCAACATGTAAGAAGTAGAAAGTACAGGTATTTGAGTTCAACATGTAAGAAGTAGAAAGTACAGGTATTTGGGTTCAACATGTGAGAAGTAGAAAGTACAGGTATTTGTGTTCAACATGTAAGAAGTAGAAAGTTCAGGTATTTGAGTTCAACATGTAAGAAGTAGAAAGTACAGGTATTTGAGTTCAACATGTAAGAAGTAGAAAGTACAGGTATTTGAGTTCAACATGTAAGAAGTTAAAGTAAAAAGTCGTCAGAAAAATAAGTAGTGGAGTAAAGTACTGATATCAGAAAAATGTACTTAAGTACAGTAACGAAGTATTTGTACTCCACTACTTCCCCACCCTCTGGTTATCTTGCGCTAACAGAGAAATTCCAAAGCTGGGAAAGGCTTTTCAGATTGAGCAATAACTGTCATACAAGAAGAAGAAGGATCTAATAACAGAGTTTTTTTATCAATCAACTGAAAATAATTAGATATTAATGCCATAAATGATTGCATACATTTACAGTTTCTCATTTTTCCACTTTGATAGCCGTCAACGAGAAGTTCAATCCATTTCTCACTTCTTCTAAGAATGTCCACTAAAAGGATCTCTTTTACCTCGTAAGAACAATAATTCTCTCTCGTTCAGATTGATGTGGTCGGGGTTTGTTTTTCTTCTTTGCGAAACGCCGCTGTTTCAAATGTCCTACTTGGGCTTGTGCGTAAAGATGCTTTCAGTCAGGGTGGACATGATATTACCCAGACTTAAAATAAACGTTTTTCCCATTGAAACATTTGCGAACTTGTGTCAATGTGTGTGACAAATGGCCGAAATCCAGTTAAATATTATTTCGGTTTATTATTAAGATTAAAAACAATTGATAGGGAAGGCTGTATGCAATTAATGACGTCATGAAGGCATGGTTTTATATTTTATAATAGTATTTCAAATACCCGTCAATTGACTCGTGCATTGTAAAAAAAACATTTATTTTTTATTTTGATTTAGTTATATATATTTATGTGTGTGTGTGTGTGTGTGTGTGTGTGTGTGTGTGTGTGTGTGTGTGTGTGTGTGTGTGTGTGTGTGTGTGTGTGTGTGTGTGTGTGTGTGTGTGTGTGTGTGTGTGTGTGTGTGTGTGTGTGTGTGTGTGTGTGTGTGTGTGTGTGTGTGTGTGTGTGTGTGTGTGTGTGTGTGTGTGTGTGTGTGTGTGTGATATTCTGCAGACAAGGCTGCCATAGTAGTCGGATGATATTGTTTGTGTCCTCTTCTCTCCCTTCACAACCTGTTGGGTCTGGCAGGCTGTTGCTAGGTTACTTAGACCTCACTACTCTGTTCAAGGTTTCTGTGTGTATGTATGAAGTGTGTGTGTGCGAGGGGAGAAAGCAAGATCCCATGAAGTGAGGATGTTTTTTGTGTTTTCAACGTGCCATTTTTAAAAGCAAAAATAAATTACTTAAATCACGAATAATTTGGTTATGCTGATGCACGCGGTAGGAAGGGTTAGGGAATTAATGGAAGTCTGAATGAACAAGTGCACACATGCAGACACAACAACCAACAGGCAGGAGAAGTAAAACAAGGTGTCTTTTCCTGCAGAAGAGAAGAGTGATGGGATCCCAAAAAAACATCCTCCAAGTTGAAGCCCACGCTCCAACTGGAGACACATTTTTAACAAGTGTCAAACTACTTCCAGAGCTGTAGCCATGACACAAACTGTCATGTAGAGCGGTGGAGGACTGAGTCCAGTAGAAGTGAGAAACTATTTTTGGTTGGATGGCTGAAATAAGGCCCTATTGTGCTTGTTGGTATTGTTCCTTTCCTGTAGTGTTTATATCAGTTGTTGTTGAGGGAGCCCTGCAAAAACACTTCATATTGTCACTACCAGCACCGTCAGAGAAGCAGCAGCAGAGCAGTTTTTAATAATAAGATATGGACAGAGGAGATGAATCCCATGAGGAAACAGCTGAAGGTGTTTTGGTTTTGTTTCTGATGTGACGCGTCCTAAAACCCGGAAGTAAGCTCCTTCCGGTTCCTTCGACAAAAACCAAAGCAACTCCCAGGGCTAGGAAATAGCTGAATAAGTTGGGTGGACATAAGAGACGGATCACGTTTTGTTCAGCCGGATAATCTCCACATGTCTATCCTACTTTTATCATTTTCGAATCATAAATCTAGTCGCCAGAAGCTAAATGCTAACGTTATGCTATGAACGAGCTACAGCCGGGTCGCGTCTTCAACGTCACGCCGACTTCAGATCCAGATTCAAACTACAGACTCTAGACTGGACGAGTTGAAGCGTTTGTCTGAACACTTTGCAGGAGGCAGGGACTGGCTTTCAAGCAGAACAGAAACTAACTTAGAGGAGTGTTCACGTGTTCGGCGCAAGTTTATTTACATCTATTTTAAGTGCTTTACAAAAAACGAAAGACATTAAGAAAATGGCATTTAAAATCATTAAAAAGAAAAGATAATAAAATAAACATTAAAAGAAAAAGTACATGGATAAAAGTTACAGTGCAGTTTAAGATGTGAATAGTTGCAGCGGACCTGCAGGTTTCTGGGAGTTTGTTCCAGATACTTGGAGCATAATAACTGAACGCTGCTTCTCCATGTTGAGTTCTGACTCTGGGGACAGGAAGCTGACCAGTCCCTGAAGACCTGAGAGATCTGGCGTAATGACGTACAACGGCCTCCACAACTTCTGTCTCAACCTCAGACCTTAGTTCCAGATATCTTCCAAAACCCTACGGAGAGATCCCATTGCTTTTTTCTCGAAGGAACCGGAAGTGGCAACATGCTAACGTACTTCCGGGTTTTAGGACGCGTCACTGTGGCCCTCTATTGACCCCAACGTCCTCTGTTAATCTCACTGATGCGGTTTGACACCATCCATGATGGCTGCTTGGAGATATGCGTGATGCCCCTCATACATTGTGTGTATGCGGGGTCCCATATCCTCTCCTACTCTCAATTTTATTTTATTTTTTGACCCTCAGTGCCATTTCGTTTCCCCTCTTTTTTACATCTAACGTATTCTTTCTACAACAACAACAACAGGGACACAGTTGACATTTAAACGGGCTGAAATGAGAACTGTTAATTATGAAGAAAGAAATATTAAAACTCTGTCTGGGCCTTAACATTTAAAGCTGAGAAAGCACACTGGTTAATCCGATGTCTGCACTTATACTACTGGGCTTTCCATTTATAACGAGCCCCACTGTTAAAGTAGTGAGGTGCCTTTTAATACAGCCACATGGAAACCACTTTAGCGTGTGGAGAAATCCACAAATAGACGGAATAATTGTGCCGGGGTGAGAGATTTAGAGGACACTGTATGCTTTGTTCTGGAAGTATCAGCTGTAAAACAATGGCATACTGTGGTAAAGGAAATACCTCTGTGTTGGTGTACAGGCAAAAGGACCGGTATCCTTTTTCAGACCGTTCATATTTAATGAGGATGTTGTAAATGCATCCTGTTTGCTCTTTGGCTCATGATAACCATGTTTGTGTTTACTGTATCTACTCCGTCCACAAGTTGCAAGTAGCACTATTTCAAGTCAAACGTTTAGCTAAATCTACGTCTTCTTCCTGGTTTCAGACGGAGGGTGAAAAGAGGTGCTGCAGCATGAGAAAAATAAAGAGCTTTTTGAACATTAAAGCATGGAGACACTACGTACTGATATACACCTGAACATCAGCAGGAGAGGACTCTTTAAAGTAGAGACACTACATACTGATATACACCTGAACATCAGCAGGAGAGGACTCTTTAAAGTAGAGACACTACATACTGATATACACCTGAACATCAGCAGGAGAGGACTCTTTAAAGTAGAGACACTACATACTGATATACACCTGAACATCAGCAGGAGAGGACTCTTTAAAGTAGAGACACTACGTACTGATATACACCTGGACATCAGCAGGAGAGGACTCTTTAAAGTAGAGACGCTACATACTGATATACACCTGAACATCAGCAGGAGAGGACTCTTTAAAGTAGAGACACTACATACTGATACACACCTGAACATCAGCAGGAGAGGACTCTTTAAAGTAGATACACTACATACTGATATACACCTGAACATCAGCAGGAGAGGACTCTTTAAAGTAGTGTGTGTGTCCCAGCCTAGAGAGCCAGAGGAATGTTCTGATACTGAGCAGCCTGTCATAAAACAAATAAATCACAACACACACAGATTAACACAACACAGAAACAGAGAGATGGGACATCCAGCTGCTGCCTTATAAGGGAGGCTTGTGGATCTGAGCTGCATCCCACACACACACACACACACACACACACACACACACACACACGCTGGTATGGATCTGTATTGACGTGCTGTGTCGTGGCTCTGGGTCCCTGCAGCTGGAGACCCTTCATGTTTCTGTTTCTTCAGGGCACAACATTATGCTGTTGTTGTGTTGCCAGGAAGTGCATAAACACACACATATGAAGTGGAACAGATGCATCGGGGGAGGGGTGTCCGAGCGAAAGGGCTGCCATGGTTTTCAGTATCCACCGTTACATGTCCAATATGTGTCACACAGTATGTAATGTATTCTTATTATCAGGGCTGGGCGCCAGGGAGCGGTTTTATTTTTTGCTCAAGGACACCTCGTGCCCCAGAAGTGAATGTACACCTTTCCAGCTGCCAATCCACACTCTGTACTTTTCATATCGATGATCGAACTCCTCATTTTGGCCTTAGAGTAGCAGATGAAACACTTTTCCTTTTCCTTAGGAACATTAGTTGAGAACTTGTACTGCAGTTCTTGCACACATGGCTCCAGAGAGATCTTCTTTAACAGAAGAGAGATTGAAGGCAAAAAACAGTCTTTGTGGAAAAAGCTTTCAAAGTTCAATTGAATTTAAACCTGTGGCTTCAGGAGTCTGAGTTCCACACAGGAAGTGGTTATCTTCAGGCATTACAGCGTCTTAAGTACAAAATCCCTTTGTGTGCTGTGTGCAAGCAAGCTGTTGTTGAGTCACAGAAAGCACATTTCTGTATTAAAGAAAGCAGTGCTCTCATTTTGTGATACATGGCTTTGTTCTTCTCGTTCCTTCAACACTTTCCCTCGAAAACAATTTCCTTCTGAACTCCGCTGCGACTCTTCCGGTTATACTTTTTAAGTTAATAATTGGTGCGTAGTGATTTAATGCCGACGCTTTGCTTCCACCTCCATCCTGTTTGGAAGGCAGCCGGATAAAAGCTGGAGAGAGAGGATAAAACATTTAATGGCATTGACTCCAGCCTTCACTGAGTCTGTTTAGTAAGATGAATATATATTTAATATATATTTAATATATATATATTTATAAATTATGTATTAAAGGTGTGGTAAGTTTGAGAAACCGGCTCGAGATACATATTCCATGGAATGCTCTTAACATCCCGACAGCAATGAATATCTGAAGTGCTTTGACAAAAAATCCATAAATAATATCATCAGTGGAAGAAGCCGTGGCGCTGTAAAAAGCACGACCAATCATCTGAGCCGGCTAAAGTAACTGGGTGGCCTACCTGCCTGTCAGCCTTCCATCGGGGCACAAACTTATCTCTGCCCTCATTGGTCATGTGCGCGTTCCTGTGTGTTGGAGGCGGGGCTCTGTGAGGAAGTGGCAGATTTCTTCCGGTTGTGCATTTTCAAATTCTAGCGCACTCGAGCCGGTTTCTTAAAACTTACCGACCCCACCTTTAACACGTCACATAGGTTTGGCCTTCTCAGATATGGGACCTTTTTTGAGCATCAAAGCATGGACACATGTTAACGTAGAGGCACAACATACAAATGTGAACCTGACAATAAGCAGAATGGCTTGTATGTCTATTTGCACCCAGTGAACAGCGGAGTTGCTGACTGTAGCTAAAGTAACCAAAGGGCAACACTTCTGTTAGCTTGTGACACATGCTGCTTTTAAATGAGTGGGAGGAAATGTGGTTTGATGGAGAAAAGATCGGTCTACTTGTGATCAGATCAATTAAAACACAACCAATCGACAATTAACAATAGCAAGGTTGGCATGACTACTAACTCCAAAAAAGTTATCCTGTAAACACTGGCAAACAAAATCAAGTAATACCCATATTAACAAAGGATTGACAGTTAAGTTTAATATATTTTGTTCATTTAAAACTTCCATTTTTTCCAATAAAAATCAACAACGATGTTGTGTGAAACGTTTGCTAACAATTACAGTTCCTAGGCACAAAGAGAAATCGCAATCGGCAAGACGATTCAATCGATGCATCTCTTTTCGTAATCGATTGAGCCAGAACAAAGTCATATTTTTAAAACTCTGAAAACATTTCAAAATACCTGCAAATTCCTCCATCTTTGCGTAGCCTAACAAGCATTGTGTGCTTTAACCTTATATAGTATAATAGTATATCGTATATACTCTTTTCCGGCCTCCAGCTTTTCCTGCTGGAGCCCGCCGCTTAAAGGTGGCGGGCGCGGACCGGTCCTAGAGCCCATAGAGTTAAAGGTGGTTCATTTTACCTGTAAAATCCATAGATGTCGGAGGTTCCCTAGTGGCCGTTAGCGGCACAAAAAAAATGGGGAAAAAAGTCGTGGGTTATCGTCCGAAAAGAACGGCAGTTATTCGGTGCTTCTGCAAACCAGTGTACACATTGTAAAGTCCTTCTCCACCATCCTCCTATCAGCCCAGTTCTCAGCGTGCTTTCTCTCCTCCTGCCTCTATAAATGTGACGGATAAGTAGCAGGACATGTTGCAGCCTGTTCCTCGGCCCTTCCTCGCGTTACCTCTTATTAGGGAACCATCGGAGGAATTGATCAAACTAAGACTCTCGTCATTACCTGCGGATTCACGACTCACACAGCAGCCACTAAGGAGGAGGGAGTGTGAAATGCAAAAAGCGAGGGAAAGGTGGTGGGAAGATGAATGGACAGTGAGGAATATACATTTCTGTGATGAGCGGGCTTGTCGAAAAGAAGAAGTGTGTGTGAAAATTGAAGCTCGACATTCAGAGGTTGTGCTGGGAAAGAGCCAGGGGGGGGGATAAGAACGTATTTACAAATGAGGAGATTTAGCTGCACAGCTTTACCCCAGCAGCGAGGCAGAAAGACTGATAGGCAGATATTCGGGGTTACACTTCGCTTTGCAGGACGAGGTAATCTTGTTATGGTACAAGATTACCTCGCATCCATGTTTTACGTCTTTGAGAGGCTTATAGAAAGATACTCAAACACAAATACTCCCGTTTTCTTTATCGTAATACCACCATGGTGTTCCTGCTGCCTGAGTCAAAGCTTTGTTGTTTATTTCAGTATGTTCTTTTCGTGCAGGGCGTCGAAACTCAAATACACAGTGGGACAAATAAAAAAATGGGTGCTAGTCGAGGGCCGGACGGGTTCAATGTTTATTGCAGAACGTATTGAAATGAACTTGTTGCACATATTAAACCTGGAACTAACAAAGCTTAAATTATTGCCTATAAAAACAACATTAAATAATCAGCTGCATTCATTTCTCACGGCTCTATCTGCAGCTTTCCAGAGTCATTTCTTATGAGTACATTTCCCCACAGGCCAACGACAGCTTCAACAAAACTATTCCCCTCAGAGAGAAACCAAACATGCCCTGCTGCCGTGAGAGAAAGTGCAGAAGGAAGCATCCTTTGAAGTCAGGTTGCTGCTCTGAGATGCTAGCTCAGACACTTGGCGTCTCATCTCGGGAGCAAGGTCATCAATGTGTGGGCTCAGGCTCTGAGCGGAGGAGACCCTCAGGATGGAGTGAAGGTGTGCGTGCAATATACCGGCGGGCCAGATCTAATAGGAAATAGAAATTATCCTGCGGGCCGAAATTAAATCCACCAAGGCCCTGATTTGGCCCCCGGACCTCGAGTTTGACACATGTGTTTGAGAGCAACGCTAGAGTGGTGCAGCAATTTGTATTTGTTTGTGGTTAGATGCCTGACATAACGTCTGTGGTTAAAAAGCTTTAGAGGTTTGTCCTACGACATAACATCGTAAGTAAATACCCAAAATACCTCTTTGAATCAAAACGCATTAGACTCGGGTAAAGGCAGGAAACCTCAGAATCTGGACAAAGAAAACCAAATGGCTAACCCTAAACCAACCCTTTGTATTTTAAAAGGATTAACTCCGGGAGTAAAACATCTCCTGCAGAGCTTATTCAAATATTGCTGACTAACCAAACCAAATATAATAGTGTCCTGCATTAACAACCTATTTTGGCTCTGCTCCGAAATGTAATGGCTTCGTCCTTGGCCAATTGTACGCCTTTCCACCAAGTTTCATGAAACCTGTTATTTTTTCTGTAATATTTTGACAAACAAAACAAACATTCTTGTTGGAGGTCAAAATGTATTTCCTGCACAGTTGGTTCTCGAGAAATGGCCTTTCCATTGCAGAGTAGAGAACTTCTGCAAATCAAAATGCATTGGATTCAGGCAGGAAATCTCACAATCTGGACGAGTAAATCCCAAACTATTTTGCATCTCTTAGCCTAAACCAACCCTTTGAATTTGAATAGCACCTATACAGACACTCGCCTGCGTAGCTTATTCAAATAGTGCTGACGAACCAAAGGGATACGCTCGAGTGAAACGACTTCAAATGTCTCCGCATGAGTGTTGCATTGTTGTAGGCAGGTACTTTCAGAAAAGCACATGTGAGGATTCCTGAGTGTGCTTTTGCAGATTGTAGATTTAGAGCTGGCTCAGTCCTTTCTCTGCCAGCATTGCCTATATTTATTCCTGCCTCAAGCATGAAGTAGTTGATGTAAAAGAAAAAGGACTCTGCAGAAGTGTTGATGCTGTAGAAAACACCCAGATCCATTAGTGGAGTCTTGCTGTACTTTCAGAGGCCTCGTTCTTTCAGTGTATACAGTCTTCGTCTATTCTTAAGTCTGACCTGTATAGGAAGTTGTTGGCTTGGACCTCAGGGCTTATCCTATGTTTCTTCTCCCCTTGTCAGACTTCCCTTTTCGATCTCATTAGTTGAGTTTCCAGCGAGAGGCTGAAGCTCCGGCTGTAAAGAACTCTTCACCTTTTTAAAAGCACATGACGCTTTTTTCCCAACATCTACTCTTTTGCTTTACTGTTAGTCATCCCAAGAACAGCCAGCTCAGAGTGTACCGGAAACACTTTTATGAAGTTAATCGTTGGAAACGAGAGATAATGAGAAACCTGCGCTCTGAGAAGATGCATTATTCAATTTCCCATAATTGAACATGTACTGTTCCCTTCTTGACTAAACTGATATTGCATATTTGTGCTGGAGCTGAGGTTTATTGTTGGAGCTGAGGTTTATTGTTGGAGCTGAGGTTTATTGTTGGAGCTGAGGTTTATTGTTGGAGCTGAGGTTAATTGTTGGAGCTGAGGTTAATTGTTGGAGCTGAGGTTAATTGTTGGAGCTGAGGTTTATTGTTGGAGCTAAGGTTTATTGTTGGAGCTGAGGTTTATTGTTGGAGCTGAGGTTAATTGTTGGAGCTGAGGTTTATTGTTGGAGCTGAGGTTTATTGTTGGTTGAGGTTAATTGTTGGAGCTGAGGTTTATTGTTGGAGCTGAGGTTAATTGTTGGAGCTGAGGTTTATTGTTGGAGCTGAGGTTTATTGTTGGAGCTGAGGTTAATTGTTGGAGCTGAGGTTTATTGTTGGAGCTGAGGTTTATTGTTGGAGCTGAGGTTAATTGTTGGAGCTGAGGTTTATTGTTGGAGCTGAGGTTAATTGTTGGAGCTGAGGTTTATTGTTGGAGCTGAGGTTTATTGTTGGAGCTGAGGTTTATTGTTGGAGCTGAGGTTAATTGTTGGAGCTGAGGTTAATTGTTGGAGCTGAGGTTAATTGTTGGAGCTGAGGTTAATTGTTGGAGTGAGGTTAATTGTTGGAGCTGAGGTTTATTGTTGGAGCTGAGGTTAATTGTTGGAGCTGAGGTTAATTGTTGGAGCTGAGGTTAATTGTTGGAGCTGAGGTTTATTGTTGGAGCTGAGGTTTATTGTTGGAGCTGAGGTTTATTGTTGGAGCTGAGGTTAATTGTTGGAGCTGAGGTTTATTGTTGGAGCTGAGGTTAATTGTTGGAGCTGAGGTTAATTGTTGGAGCTGAGGTTTATTGTTGGAGCTGAGGTTAATTGTTGGAGCTGAGGTTTATTGTTGGAGCTGAGGTTAATTGTTGGAGCTGAGGTTTATTGTTGGAGCTGAGGTTTATTGTTGGAGCTGAGGTTAATTGTTGGAGCTGAGGTTTATTGTTGGAGCTGAGGTTAATTGTTGGAGCTGAGGTTTATTGTTGGAGCTGAGGTTAATTGTTGGAGCTGAGGTTTATTGTTGGAGCTGAGGTTTATTGTTGGAGCTGAGGTTTATTGTTGGAGCTGAGGTTAATTGTTGGAGCTGAGGTTAATTGTTGGAGCTGAGGTTAATTGTTGGAGCTGAGGTTAATTGTTGGAGTGAGGTTAATTGTTGGAGCTGAGGTTTATTGTTGGAGCTGAGGTTAATTGTTGGAGCTGAGGTTAATTGTTGGAGCTGAGGTTAATTGTTGGAGCTGAGGTTTATTGTTGGAGCTGAGGTTTATTGTTGGAGCTGAGGTTTATTGTTGGAGCTGAGGTTAATTGTTGGAGCTGAGGTTAATTGTTGGAGCTGAGGTTTATTGTTGGAGCTGAGGTTTATTGTTGGAGCTGAGGTTTATTGTTGGAGCTGAGGTTAATTGTTGGAGCTGAGGTTAATTGTTGGAGCTGAGGTTTATTGTTGGAGCTGAGGTTAATTGTTGGAGCTGAGGTTAATTGTTGGAGCTGAGGTTTATTGTTGGAGCTGAGGTTTATTGTTGGAGCTGAGGTTAATTGTTGGAGCTGAGGTTTATTGTTGGAGCTGAGGTTTATTGTTGGAGCTGAGGTTTATTGTTGGAGCTGAGGTTAATTGTTGGAGCTGAGGTTTATTGTTGGAGCTGAGGTTAATTGTTGGAGCTGAGGTTTATTGTTGGAGCTGAGGTTTATTGTTGGAGCTGAGGTTTATTGTTGGAGCTGAGGTTTATTGTTGGAGCTGAGGTTTATTGTTGGAGCTGAGGTTTATTGTTGGAGCTGAGGTTTATTGTTGGAGCTGAGGTTAATTGTTGGAGCTGAGGTTTATTGTTGGAGCTGAGGTTTATTGTTGGAGCTGAGGTTTATTGTAGGAACGCCAAATGTTATTGTAAAAATAAGTATCTAATTTAAATAAAATATGAATCTTCCCTTCAGTAACATATGAATAAATACTGTTAAATATATTGATAATGTGTCCACTTTGATCATCCATTTTAATCATAACTTTATTTATTTAGTTTTCATAGTCGTAGTAGTATATGAAATAACTTAAAAATGTTGTTATAAAATTAAGTATGAAGACATTTATTATTCGATTGTTAATAATGACTTTAATGATAGATTAATCTTCCCTTCTCTTTCCCGTTCCCCCCAGTATCAAGATGGTGCTGATGTGGACCAGCGGCGACACCTTCAAGACGGGATACTTCCTGCTCACTCAGGCTCCCGTTCAGTTCTGGACCTGTGGCCTTCTGCAGGTCTTTGTGGACTTCACCATCCTCTTCCAGGTGTATTACTACAGCCGCTTCCCTCAGAAACCAGTTTCCCACACCGCCTCCCACACCACCAGTGCCAAAGCCCTCTGAAAACCCCCTCTGAAGACACAACGGTGACCGAGGAAGCACTTTTAAGAGGTGCTGTGAACAAGTTTAAACACACAGGAGTACCAAAGCACCATGACATGATGCAGGCTGCTCCCTTAAGTATAAATAAACACACACACACACACACACACACACACACACACACACACACACACACACACACCCATAAGGCATGAAGATACACAGACTGGTTTCAACGGTACCTGACGGACACTTGTTACAAACGAACGTTCCTTTTTATTTATCCTACCGACTTGTTTTCAAACTGGACTTGATGGAATGCAGAGTCTATCTTTGTGCATGTGGAGAATATAATGCACACACTCGTGAGAATATAGGTGGTAAATAACTGCACTGTAATCTGTGCACAACGAAATGTGAACCGTAGCTGGTGATTGTGGCATGGACCCTCGGCCTTAAAACACACGTTCAAACATGGCTTGCTGCATTTACGAGCAATCCAAATGTATGAATCAATCGAAACAATATTCAACATGACTGAATGTACAAAAGGAAAAATGCTGGTCAGTCTACCACTCGTTGGACAGCTGGTGATAATGTGCTGTGACAAACTCAAGGGATAGTTGGGGAGGAATGGGATCGTAGGAAACTAGAGGCAATCAGACTTTTACCAAATAAAGGAAAATCCCAACAGGGTTAAACTAAACAATGATAATAAACATAAGAGGCCTTGATGGTACGGAGAGCTTTTGTTGAAGACATAAGGGCAGTCTTTTGTCTGAAGTCGGAACAATCATCAACCCCATGTTCAGGTTGCACAGTTTGTCGTAAAGCCAAACCCAGGATTACTCGTCCTGAAGCCATGAAGGACATTTTTCATTCCACAAAATCCTGAAAGTAGTTCAGGCGCGTTAAGACTGAACACAATTGCATACAAAGTTGTTAACGCAAGTTTGCGAGAACAGGCTAATACATGCGTACTTTTGAGCCGAATCGGGATTATCCCGTAGGTTTCTAAATCCGAATTAAGAGAGATTATAACTTGCCAATTATAATTACAGCCAAATTATTCTTTTAGAAACCCTTTTTATATCTCATTTGCTGCTTTGGGAAGGTTTTACCTCATCGCCATTTTTATCACAAGACAGTCATTTCCTTTTAGCACGGGGAAGAGGAAGAAGCAGTCACATAACACGTTGACGGGTTTTATTTTTTTATTGTTTCGTAATCTTTCTTCACGGAGGTGAGGAATGCTAAACTCGGAGGTGTCAGGACTGTCAGCTCTTCAGTGAACTGTGTACCCGAGCAGACCCAAATCTGTCCTCCTCTGCTAAGCCCTAAGAAATGAAAACTCCCCTTTTTTTGTTCCAGATGGATGAGGCAGCAGAATATTTCTTTCCCCACTCTTAAAATATCCCCCAAAAGGTCACTTCTTGGTTTCGCACTTCTTTTGTGTTTACACGTTTGTAGTCACCCTATTTATTTGGTTATCATTTTATTAAATATGAATCTAGTGTATGACTGTTGTTTATTTAGACAGTGGTGAGGGTGATTGTAATACATGTGGTAGGTTTCACTTGGTTATTCTTTTGTATTTCTATATTGATTTTGTCATGTGAAGGGTTTTTTTTCCCACAAACTGCCATGTTGTGCATTTTCTTATTTGTGCAACCCACGTATAGTTTTGTTTATGTACCAAAAAAAACACGTTACCAGCATATATTTTAAGCCATTTTACTATGTTACATTTTTGTTCTTTTCCATCCCGGTGAATAATATGGCATTTGCGCCCAATAAAGAGGACACGAAGAGACTCATGTTTTGTTTGGAGATGTTTGTGTCAGTTGTGCAGACATCCATCATTTCTCCCGTCAGCGATTCAGCTCTGGCAGACATCAGTTGTCAAAGGAAGAATAAGCCGAGGTCCGTCTCTGGGCATATGCAATCTAAATATTAAGCACATTAATTGTAAGCGGGGAGACAGATACAATGTGCCAGCACAGAACGGGTGAAAGGAGGGATTTGAAAAGACGTCAGATTATGTAAGCAGATACAGATTTATAATATTCCCTTTATAGGTCACCAAGTGCCTTTAACAAAGATGCTCTGTCCCTCATAGATTAGGCTTAAATAAGATATGTGCATTTTTGTTCATGCATATTGTTAAACCATCAAGAAAATTGGAAGATGATGGAACAAATAAACTTCTGCGCTTCATGATATAAATTCATACTCAAGGTCATAAAAACACTCAAATACAATTCTTCCTGATGGGATTTGAGTGGTGCTTCCATGACTGATAAATACTTAAAAACGGCTGCTATGGACTTTTGCAAATATTGGAAGTGATGGTTGACTTTTCTAAGCTCATATATCTTAGTATAGTAGCTAACCTTTCTTTGAATGTGTTAGTTGTTCTGGAAGGTCTTTCACCGTATTAACTCTACAGTACATATACTGTAATGAGTCCTATTACTACAGCCCCATGAATTTCACTTCAGTAAATGGAAAAATTCTGAAGCTATGTCAACACAGTCTCAGGGCATTTCGTGTTATAGTCACGAAATTAATGTAATCTATTGATTCGTGTTCACCAACACGATTTCCCTATTTCTTTTCGTGTCACACAGAACGATTTTAAAAGCAATTTAAATAATAACAAATTAGAAGGAAAAAGAGATTTAAAAAATACAGATTTCAGTATTCTGACACAGAACGATTTTAGAAGCAATGTATTTCTATTGGTAGCGTGTTTCGTGCCTGCACCAAATAATAACATTAGAAGGAAAAATAAGATTTAAAGAAAGACAGATGTCAGCATTCTGAGGCTCTGAGCCATTTCTTTTCCTCACGGACGGCAAAAAAACTCAGACATTATACAATTTAAAATAAAAGGGTTAGGGTAAAATATTGAGTAAGAAAATATTTTTATGAACCACACAGCTTCTGGTCTTCCAAGACCCGACCGGACAAAAAGAACGACGCTGAAGTTGGCTTCCGATTCAGAGCATCCGATTCGGCAGTTAAGGGGAAAGTTAAGGGACATTTAATTTACAGCGCTGAGCGAACAATCCTCCGTGTTTGAACCTCTTAAATCGCTGCATTGCTGATTTATTTGGACTGGATTATCCCAGAGAGTCTAAAGATTCTTTATAACACGGTTTGAGATTTGTGAAACCTTTATTCTATTTGTGAAAATACAACCACAGGTGGAAGGCTGAGGTTGCAGCAGCAGGCCAGGATCAGAATCAGAGAGTGAACCTCCCAGCTGGGCAAGCCTTTATGCCTTCTGGTATTTTCACAAACAGAATTAAGGTTTCACAAATCTCAAACTATGTTATAAAGAATCTTTAGACTCTCTGGGATAATCCAGTCCAAATAAATCGACTATGCAGCGATTTAAGAGGTTCAAACACGGAGGATTGTTCGCTCAGCGCTGTAAATTAAATGTCCCTTAACTTTCCCCTTAACTGCCGAATCGGATGCTCTGAATCGGAAGCCAACTTCAGCGTCGTACAAAAAGACGTGGTGCAGGCACGAAACATACTACCAATAGAAATACATTGCTATAACACGAAATGCCGTGAGACTGGGTTGCATATATCTTTAAATGTTTTAGTTGTTTTGGAAGGTCTTTCATCTTATTAACTCTCCTGTAAAAATACTGGAATGAGTCTTCTTAATACGGCCCCATTGATTCCCTTTCAGTAAATGGAAAAGATCCGAAGCTATGGTCGCTAATTTAGCATTTAGCTGGTGAACACGTTGCAGCATTTAGCAGCTAAATATCCAGATGATTTTCAGGAGCTGGCACAAACCACGGTGAAAAGGGAAGTCAATATTGGACTAACTTTCATAAGGACACTCCAAATAAATGCTAATGATGCTCTGTGCTGATGTGCGGGGGGACAGCAGCAACTGTTAGCTAATACGCTAATGCTAAAGGCCTTTATAGCTCACACCAGAAGTGTATTTCCCGTCGTAATAATCAATTCAAACTGTTTGTAACATATTTTGCTGATATTTTGGGATGCAAATTGAGGCAGCTCAGTTGTAAATTTGCTGCTGATAAGAATTGTTTTGCTTCGTGACGTTAGCATACGTCACACGTAGTGCTGCGTACATGGACTCACATTCAGGTTCAGCTCCGGACTCAAGTCCAGAGGTTCAGGTTCAGGTCCGGACTTATAAGTCCGGACCTGAACCCATGGCTTGTGTCAAGTTGTGTGAGTAACTAAAGTGAACTTATTGTGAGCTAATTATTCATTGAAAATTAACTCATAATCAACTCAAATTCAAACTCCTTTATATCCAACTTGTGTCTACATTTCTCTAAAAAGTACAAATGTAAAAAAAACCTTTTTGCCACTTAGTCTACAAATGACTTATGACAGCAACTACAGTGAACTACTACAAAGTTCAAACATTTATTTCATTTACCAAACTAAAGTAACCAAACAGTCCCTGAGCTGACTGAGCCTAAATCCCTAAAGCGTTGCTGAAAGGTAGAGTGTAGAGTAGACTATACGCATTACACTGTTACACACCTACTATAAAGTATAGGCTACACTGTAGTGACTGTACAGTCAGTGTACTGGACTGTCTGTACACCATGTATTTTCTACAACTCTACATGTGTACATTATACAGTACATACTACATACATAGTGATGTACATACATACTGTTAGAAATTAAAATCAATGTTGATATGGCGTAATTTTTAATTAAATACACTATTTAATTTAAATCAGTTTTATTCTGAAAAAACTGGAAGTTCACACAATTAACTTAATACTTTTATTCTGAAAATTCTTCACTTCCGGTTAGCATTAGCATGTGGCGAAATGCTACGTTTTCAAACCGTGAGTCGAAGGTGAAATGACATGTGATGTTGTACACTGAGCACACTGGGATTAGCACTCGTTTATTGACACTGAATAACGTTTATCAGGGAATGTTTAAATAACCACAGACACCAGAATATACGTAAGTGCTAGTTTTCTTGCGAGTCCAAGTACCGGTTCCCGACGTTCCGGTTTTAACCGGACTTGAACCGAAACTTTTTACAAGTCCAGCACTAGTCACACGCTAGCTGTGTAAAGGCCTTCATCCTTGGAACCAGAACGGTGTCTTCTCTCTTTAAAATCAAAAAATCTATCTCTGATTTAATCACAAGCCTTTTAATAACATACTTTGAAGAAGAGTAGTCTAAAATAACCTGCTTGAGATCACGGCCATAAGGTGCATTTAGTTCAGGGTCTTTTATTCCCGTTAGCAACACGATCATGAGCTCGAGCTACACCACTCCAGGAAACATCGTTCTTTCATTATTCATAACGGATGTGGAAAAGAAAACACGACTCAAGCCGCAGACGGACCAATTGCAGAAGCACAGCATATATGTGTATAATGCAATTGTAAAATCAAAGCCTCTCCACTTGGGGACAGTTTTCATTATTACATCTTTCAGACGAGGCTACCGATTCATGACGCAAAGCAGACATCCATTTCACTTCTTTTTATTCAAATGATGTCTTATTTCACCATCCACTTAATCAAACCAATATTCTCACTTCTTCAAAAACTGGCATACACTGTAGTGGATATATTTGTTTGAAGTGTTCTGTGTAATATGTCCATGCTTTTGTAATGATTCATTGAATTCAGAGTTTTGAGAATAAACATGCCCCTGCTTATCAGAATATCTAATTTGCACTCTCGAGCACTTGATGAGATACGATCATTTGCAGAATGTTGTGGAGGGTTTTGTTTCAGTACAAGGCACTCGAATGAAATGAAGTGCTGTGTGAGCAATTAGAGGAAATCGTGTAAGACTGGTTACATTATTATTAATGATCTGAAATGGTTTTAATAAAGGTCTGTGGGTTTTAGTGCCTGAATGATGATGTTTAACCAGTCACACAACCCTCTTAATGTTTGTTCGACTGGCCTTTTACCCACATGTATGGTGAGATAACTGCATGTTGGTAAGAACATCATTCCACAGTGAACAACATGTCCCAATCTGACTGCATAGCCCTTCGAAAGAGAAATTACTCTTGTGTAATCATGCTGGATATTAGATATTAATTAGCTTCATTATGAACGTGTGTGAAACCTTATCTAACAGAACCCCAGGTTGAGTACATGGAGATTATATCAATAATGAAGCTATATGTCTGAAGTCTCAACAAACGCCTTTATTCTCTACGTGAGGAACATAAATTATTAGTCTGAGGTCTGAATAACGACGGTGTTGGATTTCCCTTTTTTTTGCAGACGTATGTGAATTTTTTCAGATCTCATTCGACTGGTTGTTTATTCATGAATGGTATACTGTTTGCAGTCTTTTGAAGTTCAAATTGATGCTCTGCAGCTCCCCGGTAACACTTAAGAAACTCGGATACACCCTGGAGCACAAGCGCTTCACACGACTTCAAAGCCGGGACCTTCGGAGTCCCGCGTGAAACGCAGACAAAGCAGCTAAGTTTTCATCGCTCGAATGTCAGCAGCCCTTTGTGCAGCAATGAACTTCCTCCTCTGCAGCGATGTCGCCGAGGCCTCAGTGATGCCATGGTAACTGTCCGTCTCTTGGGAGTCTTCACTGTTTTGAGACTTGGTGCTGTCCTGCGAACCCGGCTTGTGCCTCGAGGCGCGGTTCTGCTCTTCTTTAAGCTCGATGTAGGAGCGCGAGAAGGTGTGGAAAATGGATGTTACGGGGAACGCCATGAGGAGGATTCCACTCAAAATGCTGCTGAGTGCCACCACTTGTCCGGGGATGCTTCGTGGCACCATGTCTCCGTATCCTACCGTCGTCATGGAGATCACGGCCCACCAGTAGCTCCCGGGGATACTCGTGAACTCCTGCTTGGCGCCCAACTCGCTCTCAGCTAGGAACACAAGCGGGGAGAAGAGAGCCATGGCGACGCAAAGGAAAAGCAGCAAAAGCCCGAACTCTCGCGTGCATCGTCTCACTGTTAGCCCGAGGGTCTGCAGGCCGAGCGAGTGTCGGGCCAAGCGCATCACGTAAAAGATCCGTAGAGCTCTCAGGACTCGGAGAACCAACCCCACTTTCTCCAGGTAGTTGTTGCCGGAGCCGGTTTGTTTCCCGCCGACGGAAAAAGAGTCCACGATGAGAGTGATGTAGTACGGCAGGATGGCCAACACGTCGATGAGGTTCAGAGGCGTACGAAGGAACGTCCACTTGCTCTGAGTCTGGATGAAACGCAGCAGGAACTCCAGGGAAAACCAGGCCACGCACACCGTCTCCAGAACGAAGATGTTGTAGCACCTCTGGGAGCACTCGCCCTGCAGAGAGGGACACAAAAGCACACAGACGTTAAAGGTCGCCTATTATGCGAAAATCCTCTTCTTCACGTCTCTTCTACATCAACATGTGTCCCCTCTTCTTCATGTCTCTTCTACATCAACCTGTGTCCCCTCTTCCTCATGTCTCTTCTACATCAACATGTGTCCCCTCTTCTTCATGTCTCTTCTACATCAACATGTGTCCCCTCTTCTCCGTGTCTCTTCTACATCAACCTGTGTCCCCTCTTCTTCACGTCTCTTCTACATTAACATGTGTCCCTTCTTCCTCATGTCTCTTCCACATCAACATGTGTCCCCTCTTCTCCATGTCTCTTCTACATCAACATGTGTCCCCTCTTCTCCATGTCTCTTCTACATCAACATGTGTCCCCTCTTCTTCATGTCTCTTCTACATAAACATGTGTCCCCTCTTCTCCATGTCTCTTCTACATCAACATGTGTCCCCTCTTCTTCATGTCTCTTCTACATCACCATGTGTCCCCTCTTCTTCACGTCTCTTCTAAATCAACATGTGTCCCCTCTTCTTCATGTCTCTTCTACATCAACACGTGTCCCCTCTTCTTCATGTCTCTTCTACATCAACACGTGTCCCCTCTTCTTCATGTCTCTTCTACATCAACATGTGTCCCCTCTTCTTCATGTCTCTTCTACATCAACATGTGTCCCCTGTTCTTCATGTCTCTTCTACATCAACATGTGTCCCCTCTTCTCCATGTCTCTTCTACATCAACAGGTGTCCCCTCTTCTTCATGTCTCTTCTACATCAACATGTGTCCCCTCTTCTTCATGTCTCTTCTACATCAACATGTGTCCCCTCTTCTTCATGTCTCTTCTACATCAACATGTGTCCCCTCTTCTTCATGTCTCTCCTTCATCAACATGTGTCTCCTCTTCTTCACGTCTCTTCTACATCAACATGTGTCCCCTCTTCTCCATGTCTCTTCTACATCAACATGTGTCCCCTCTTCTTCATGTCTCTTCTACATCAACACGTGTCCCCTCTTCTTCATGTCTCTTCTACATCAACACGTGTCCCCTCTTCTTCATGTCTCTTCTACATCAACACGTGTCCCCTCTTCTCCATGTCTCTTCTACATCAACACGTGTCCCCTCTTCTTCATGTCTCTTCTACATCAACACGTGTCCCCTCTTCTTCATGTCTCTTCTACATCAACATGTGTCCCCTCTTCTTCATGTCTCCTCTACATCAACATGTGTCCCCTCTTCTTCATGTCTCTTCTACATCAACATGTGTCCCCTCTTCTTCATGTCTCTTCTACATCAACATGTGTCCCCTCTTCTTCATGTCTCTTCTACATCAACATGTGTCCCCTCTTCTTCATGTCTCTTCTACATCAACACGTGTCCCCTCTTCTTCATGTCTCTTCTACATCAACACGTGTCCCCTCTTCTCCATGTCTCTTCTACATCAACACGTGTCCCCTCTTCTTCATGTCTCTTCTACATCAACATGTGTCCCCTCTTCTTCATGTCTCTTCTACATCAACATGTGTCCCCTCTTCTTCATGTCTCTTCTACATCAACATGTGTCCCCTCTTCTTCATGTCTCTTCTACATCAACATGTGTCCCCTCTTCTTCATGTCTCTTCTACATCAACATGTGTCCCCTCTTCTTCATGTCTCTTCTACATCAACATGTGTCCCCTCTTCTTCATGTCTCTTCTACATCAACATGTGTCCCCTCTTCTTCTTGTCTCTTCTACATCAACATGTGTCCCCTCTTCTTCATGTCTCTTCCACATCAACATGTGTCCCCTCTTCTTCATGTCTCTTCTACATCAACATGTGTCCCCTCTTCTTCATGTCTCTTCCACATCAACATGTGTCCCCTCTTCTTCATGTCTCTTCTACATCAACACGTATCACGGATATAAAGAGTTTTTTCCACAACAAGGTGGAGTCCTCTCCTGTCAGACTGAGAGGCTCAGTGAGCTAAAGGACTCTCAGTGTTTAAACTTTAGTCTAAGTTATCTCAGTGGGTCTCAAACGTGTTGGTCACCATTTATGTAAACAATTATTTCCGAGGCACACGTTTACATGATCATCATAGTTATAAAAACACATGCCACCTATGAAAATAGCACTTTACCCCTGCCTACACCTATATGCCTCGAGCCTTCAGTGTAACGGTCACACTGTGTGTGTGTGCGCGCGCGTGGGGAGTGTTGCAGTAGAACATTGAACTGTAGCGTCCGGTACATTAATGGAAAACCCTAAATGTTTGAGCACCCTCTATGAAACGTCAAGCTACCCCAAAGCACCCCCAAATACATATCTGGCACCGCCACTGAGTCTGACTATTTGTGTTGGGGCAGAAAAAGTTTGAGAACCACTGTCTCTCTCAGAGGGGCGTGGGGAGGGGCTCCTTGTTTTCATCTAAAGTAACAGACAGAGAATCAGCACTTTGGAAACAGGGCTGAAACAGAGGGGATTATGGGTAATGCTGCAATGATCTGTTTGGTGTTTCAGCCAATCAGAGACAGGCTCTGTATATATCTGAGAGCTGTGATATATTGATGAAGGACAGTATAACAGGAGACGTTTAATGGCATTGCACAACAGCAGAAATACCCCTTCTGAGTGGTGCAGGAGTGAGTCCTCGAACCCAGAAATGATTAGTGGTTCCCTCGCGCAAAATGTATGTTTTGTTCTACGACATAAATACGGCGGGCGTCGCAGCCATTATATGAGGGTGGGACAAGTCCCCCCCCACTTTTACAAATGATTAGTTTAGACCCCCCCACTTCTACCATGTGGAAAGTCCGTGAATCGGTCTATCCACTCGCGGCACTCTGTAGAGCGCTGTGTCAGTGCTTCACCATCAAATCCATTCCACTTCCTTATTGCGAGAAAGCCCAAATCAATGAAACTCCGTACCATGTTTTCGCTGCTGCTTTGCACCAAGGTAGATTCTCACATCGCGCGCGCATGTTCAAGGACTGTTGTATCGTTGGACAGCTCAGATCTGTTGTATGACGCGATGCCGGTAGCGGAGGTAAGGCACACACACCAAGTGTTCAGGACATTGTTAATACAGCGAAAATCAAAGCAGACGATCTCTTGGTTTGATATGTTTTCTCCCCCAGACAACATGGACATAAGAACACTTCGAAGAAGAGGAAAGTAAGTCTTCAGCTGGCAGCAGTTAATCAGTTAGCAGTGATGGCGGCGTCTCTCGTCTGGAGAGGAGTTTGGTCTTTATGTCATGATAGAGAGAGAGATACAAATACTGAATAGTTTAGATGAAATGCCAGGTTACTGGTATTCATCATGTACACAGGAAACATGAATAACCGATCTCTCTGTGCTCTCATGTAAACACCATGATGTCCATGTAGAGATGCAGTCAGTGTGTTTATCAGTTCGATAAGAGATTAATTTCTTAGTTCTTTAACTTCTCTCAAAATGGTAATGTGCATTATGTTTTAATTATACTTCTTATCATTCAGAAGCTTTTTGTGTGTTTATGTTTTACTGAGTGCTTATCGGCCATTTCCATCCCAGTATTCAGTTAACTATTTATTTTCTGTACACATTACATAGATAGCTAATATTCTACCGACTGCTTGGGACTTTGAGTCTTCAAAATGTCCAATGTCACCGACTGGGACTTACTTTAGAGTCAGTTGTATTTCATTCAGTAGACTTGTTATGATTCAATGTGAAAGAGGAGACTGCTCAGTACATAATGATCACTTCACCACCTCTCGTGACATCTAGGCGCCTGAGAGCGAGGCAGAGGCAGAACAGGGACGGTGGAGAGAGGTCCGTGCTGAGGTGAGTGATGAAAGGGAAAGGACAGTTTAGAGTAAATTATGATGGACTCTCATCCGGAGTGTTGAGGAAATCAGTGGGATGTTGAACAGGAAGCATTTCAGTCAAGGGGCGTCATGTGACCAATATAGACATTTAAGTCAGTGATACCATATAGGTGACCTTAACATCCGTCTGGAGTCAGATCAGTCTCAATATTAATACATGCTCACAGAAGGACTCACAAATGTATTTTGCGATTTATATATAAATGACTCTCCACAACAATGCACTCACACATATTTATTGTTGCATCTAAATGTACAAAAAATGTAAACTGCTTTTTATTCATTCAAAGACGGCTCTGAATTAATAATCAAATGTGTTTTCTTTCTTTACTACTTTACAATTATTATTATTTTCCTCATGCTAGTAGCCACATAAAAGTATCAAACCAAATGCACCAGAATAGAGGAAATCTATTTTTTTATTTCGTGGGGGGGGATCCCCAAAACCCCCGTTAAAAATGCCCCCTCCCCCCCCCCACATTCAGGATGCTTCGTAGCTTGTATATGTGTAAACAAAAACGGCAGTTTACTAACAAAAGCTAAATGAGACTGAACTAAATGTCTACATTTTTTCTCTGAGTTTTGTAATTAAGTCCGACAGGCTTTGGGGCATAGGCTGCAATAATCCCTTTCACACAAGAGAAACTTAAAAATATATAATCCTTTATTACGTTAGTTAGAATTGAACACAAATACACATTTGTAGCAGTCTAACCCAGAACTATCTCAGTGGAAAGGGTTCATATGAAGTCAGGAATTAAAAATCAATTGCAAAGCCTGCTGTTTGATTCACGGCTTCGTCAGTGACAGAGGTTGAAGCGTTTTGATCTCACAACACAAACGAGAATCTGCTGGAAGATTCATGAAGTGTAAAACAAAAGGCTTTGATTATCTCATGTAGGAAAGACCACATATCAAACCGAGCGTTCAAGAGGTGAAATCTGAAGTTACGCAGATAATTAACTGTCAGCGGTGTCGTTCACAGACGAGCCGGCACCGTGTGAGCGTTAACAAAAACGCGTCTGAAATGTCCTCTCTTTTAAAGCTAATCTATTCTTCCACGACTGCTGAAATAGCGTTCATAAATAATTTAAATTATAAGAGATTACTTGGTTATTAAAGCAAAGTCACCCCTGGGGGAAACCTTAAAAAAAAGTCTGTGTGCTTTTCCTTTTCAAGTGTTATTAATTGCAGGAAAAATATTCTTTGCTTCACTTTTCGTCAGTTAATTATTGGTGGATTAATTAGGATTTGTGGAGCAATGAACTTTTTCTGTCTCTTATAAAACTTTTAAATCCTCCTTAATACCATGAAATGTGTTCAATTGCATTGGTGGAAATAACGTTTACTCAAGTATTATTTTTAAATATTTGAACTTTAGTTCTTGAGTATTTCCATGCTATGCTACTTTATGATTCTAATCTACTACAATTTAGAGGAAATGTACTTTGACCACTTTATTTAACAATCATAGGTAACCTCAAGGGAAGGAGTTCAAGTATCTCGGGGTCTTGTTCTCGAGTGAAGGAAACAATGGAGAGCGGAGCCAGAAGGCAAAGCTCTCCGTCTACCGGGCCGTGTTCCTTCCTACCCTCACCTACGGTCATGAAGGATGGGTCATGACCCAAAGAACGAGATCCAAGGATACAAGCGGTCGAGATGGGTTTTCTCCGCCGGGTGGCTGGCGTCTCCCTTAGGGATAAGGTGAGAGGTTCGGTCATCTGGGAGGGACTCGGAGTTGAGCCGCTCCTCCTTCGCGTCGAAAGGAGCCAGTTGAGGTGGTTCGGGCACCTAGTTAGGATGCCACCTGGGAGCCTCCCTAGGGCGGTGTTCCAGGCACGTCCAGCTGGGAGGAGACCGAGGGGTAGACCTAGGACCAGGTGGAGGGACTATATCTCTTCGCTGGCCTGGGAGCGCCTTGGGACCCCCCAGTCAGAGCTGGTTGATGAGGGGAAAGGAACGTTTGGGGCTCTCTGCTGGAACTGATACCCCGTGACCCGACCACGGATAAGCGGGAGAGGATGGATGGATGGATGATGGATGGATGGATGGATGATGGATGGATGATGGATGGATGGATGGATGATGGATGGATGATGGATGGATGATGGATGGATGATGGATGATGGATGATGGATGGATGATGGATGGATGGATGATGGATGGATGGAAGATGGATGGATGATGGATGGATGGATGATGGATGGATGATGGATGGATGGAAGATGAATGGATGATGGATGGATGGATGGATGATGGATGGATGGATGGATGATGGATGGATGGATGATGGATGGATGATGGATGGATGATGGATGATGGATGGATGGATGATGGGTGGATGGATGATGGATGGATGATGGATGGATGGAAGATGGATGGATGGAAGATGGATGGATGATGGATGGATGGATGATGGATGGATGGAAGATGGATGGATGGATGATGGATGGATGATGGATGAGAGACTGCCCTCTCAGAAATGAAGTCCTCTCAGATTGAGCTTCATGCATTTTTCAGAGTGCACACTTATATTGCAAATAGTATTTGTTGCCCTCATGACCAAACTTTGCTAAATCCATGAAGAGCTTGTAAATCACTGATCGCTGGGGTTGCAGTTATTTACAGAGCAATAAACTGCAATATGGAAAGACGTCATCATGAGGGAAATGCGGTATAGATCTGTCGGTCGATTTATGAGTTGTGCTTTTAGTTCTGTCGTGGCAACATCAAACTTATTTTCAGAAGCAAAATCCCATGCGCTATAAAAGACCACTTCACGATTATTAATTCTCAAACTTGAAGTCTATGATTTATTTTATTGCAATAAAATACTATAAGCGCAACTTTGACAATGACATATTTCATAGAGTGAATGATGCAGTGGGGATTCAGTGTTTTAAAGTTTATTGTTACAAGTCTAGTCGGGACGGAGTGGCGCAGTGGGCTGTGCTTGGGCAAGACACTTCACCTGAACTTGCTCCTGTGGGTACCGTCCACAGTACATGACCGTTACATGTATGTATGTATGTATGTATGTATGTATGTATGTATGTATGTATGTATGTATCATGTATGTATCATGTATGTATGAATGTATGTATGTATATGTATGTATGTATGTATCATGTATGTATCATGTATGTATCATGTATGTATGTATGTATGTATGTATGTATGTATGTATATGTATGTATGTATGTATGTATCATGTATGTATCATGTATGTATGTATGTATATGTATGTATGTATGTATCATGTATGTATCATGTATGTATGTATGTATGTATGTATCATGTATGTATGTATGTATGTATATGTATGTATGTATGTATGTATGTATCATGTATGTATCATGTATGTATGTATGTATGTATGTATGTATGTATGTATGTATGTATGTATGTATGTATGAATGTATATATGTGTGTAATGTGTACTTGTACGCCTTGATGACTTCGAGGTGTGAAGATGGGCGGAGTGGCTGTGCGTTGATCTTCAGATCAAGGGGGGCGTTGGGGAACTCCAGTTCGAAACCCGCCGCCGCTGCGTCTGTAAAGCCGTTGTGTCCTTGGGCAAGACACTTCACCTGAACTTGCTGCTGTGGGTATTGTCCGTTACATGTGTGTGATGTGTATTTGTAAAGTGCTTTGAGCATCTGGAAAAGCGCTATATATATATATATATATATAATATATATATATATATATATATACGTAAGGAATTATTATTATTAATTGTGAGAAAGGTTTTTATCCATTTTAAGCTATTTTGAGCCACTGCATGTTTTGATGTTCAAAGAGCCCAGTCTGCTCTGATTGGTTAGCTGGCCTGCTCTGTTGTGATTGGTCAACCAGCTTAGAGATGTCCCGCCCCTTAGCCTATCAGGTACAATGTGTTGGAGCGCTAGCCAATAGACGTTTGAGTTAGCCTTTGCATAACACACTCCAGCAAAGGGAAAGCACCATGGCCCTTTAGAAGAACCCAAAGCGGCTGCAGTGCTTACAGTACATACACTTATTTTGAAATGCGATATAATAAAATATCTTTTAGGAGGTTAGGAGAACAGATCGTCTGCTTCCCTTTGAGCGGACTTTAAGCCAAACATAACCAAACATTTGAGAGATACAGAATAAAACACTCTTTACTCCCATATATTTTCAGAATGCCAAAAACATTTGATAGATTATAGAAGCAACTGCATATCTCCTGTTTCTCTGCAGCCCATTAGACGCTTAATGTCTATGGATCCCCCTTTGACTCTTCATGCAAAGTATTGTTTGACTTCCTCTAATGAGGCTACATTAAAGCACTGCAGCACATCTTGAAGGTAAAGCATTTGAGCTGAAATCCTCCCTCGAACCACAGGCTGTCGTTTCCCATCCGAAGTAATATGAGCCTGCAGCCAAAAGCAATACATGTGCTTCTGTCCAAACCCGTAAGGAGCTCACATGCTAGCCAGGATGTTCCACCCCTCCTCTCTCCTTCTCTCACTTGGGAGTGTGTCAGTTCTCCCTGAATCCGACCGGCGTGTTTGTGATGTTCTCTGGCTGAGTGCATTTCCAGCTCTCACCGAGGAATCAAATTAAAAGCACACAATTATCCGTCTCAGCGATCGAGGGACTCTGACCCCGGCACAGCTGAAGCATGGACACCAAACAACAGGGTTTGGACGTATGGTGGCTGTCAGGGGACAAAAACAATTCCATTAAAGGGGACCTAATATGCAAAATCCCCTTCTTCATGTCTCTTCTACATCAACATGTGTCCCCTCTTCTTCATGTCTCTTCTACATCAACATGTGTCCCCTCTTCTTCATGTCTCTTCTACATCAACATGTGTCCCCTCTTCTCCATGTCTCTTCTACATCAACATGTGTCCCCTCTTCTTCATGTCTCTTCTACATCAACATGTGTCCCCTCTTCTTCATGTCTCTTCTACATCAACATGTGTGTCCCCCCCCCAAATATCATTGTGTGATTCTTATTGGCTAATGTTAATCTTTACTACTTCTCACACGTCTTAGCTGAGCTTGGGAAAATTCCATATTAAGAAGATGTGTTGCAGTTTTGTTGGTTACTCCGTCCTGATACGGCCTCCCTAAACTCCCAGAATGCTTCTTGTTATCACCAAAGTCAACCCCTCCCTTTCTCCTCTCTCTGTGTTTAAATATTAAACTCTATTCGTGGTCGTTCACTCTGCAGACCGTATGCTCTCTGTGTGACTGACTGAACTTTCTTGCAGGAAATAAAATGCGACAAAGACTGCTGAATATCCACATTCGATACATACATTCCCACCTCACAGGAAGTACATCTTCCGTCTGAAAGTTGGTCCGGGTGTAACTTTCTGTCTTTCGTTTATTCCATCAAAAATCATTTTGGTATGCAAGGAGATAATTGTCCACGACTGAAGAATAACGAATGGTTGCTCCGTTTGAATCCCTCCACATGCAGAATTGATGTCCCTTATGGTCTGGCTGAAGTTCTGTGGAATTGGAAACATAGCCGATGCAAAACACACTGTCTATTTATAGCACTGTTAAATACTGCCGGCCGCCTGCCACTCACGCAGTGCATGCTGGGATATGCTCACGCACCCCACTATATATTCAATAATCATTAGTACTGATGTAACGGGTCACACATCCCTGTCTTCAGAGCGCCTCAGGCCTGTCTGCTGCGTCTCAACCTACTTTCTCTATCCTTTTCATAAGTATATTTTAAATGATTTCATTCAGAGTGCAGAGTGTGAGATTACTGCACGCTAACGGGAAACCTGCCCGAGGGAGAAGTCTGAGCAGATGAGTCATTTCCCACCAATCTTTACTAATTGCTTTGATGTTCCCACTGAGTGAACGGCTCAGTGACCGGCTGAGTGTCGGATCATTTCTAAAAATGACCGTAAAATTCTCAGTCATTCCTCCACGAGGTTCTTCCTGTGATTACGATGTGGGATCAAAGTACTCTGAGATGTATTACTTTAGACATCTTAAAGGTCCCGGCCATTTCTACTGATCATGATTCCATCGTTGAGTCGACAAGAATATATTTAAATTGTTTAATTTTCCAAACTGGTTTCTCACAGCATCTCTGTAAAGTATGTGTATTCACTCTCTGTCCTACACGGCTTGTTGGAGCTCCGCCCCCCTCCCTGCGAGCCCAGTGTGCTCAGATTGGTCGGGACGTTGCGAGGCTCGCTGCTGTGAGGAGCGGACAGGTTTCCGGGTCGGCGAGAGACAGCGAATCACATCCTGAGCACACACACACTCACAGTCGAAGTAAAGACAATAAGTGTGGCTTGATATCGAGAAAGAAAAAGGTTTATAGCGCTGTGAGAATCTGAGAGCATTTCTCCGCCATCCCAACTCGTCTATTACCAACCAGGGAGCTCTATGCAAGTCAAAGGGACTCCCTGCTAGTTGGCCAAGGGGTCCTGGTGTGTGAGGGGCTCCAAGGATTGGTCCATTTGGGCCAATCCGGTCATTTGTAGTTGATCTGGGTGTGCACACGTCACTGAACCAGGAAGCAAACAATGGAAGAAGAGAAATGTCCAGCGAGGCGTTCTGGGTCACAGACAGGTCTTCTCTGTGTTAGAGTTCTACTCGCTACCGGGTGCACTTTGAGGGTTTGTGACTGCAGACCGTTCACATGCAGAAGCTTCAGAACACACAAGGGGACGGGTGAGAACCGGAAAAGCACGACACGGGCCCTTTAAGAAACATCGGCCTTGGGAACAAGATAAAGAGCTCTTATCCACCGTTGAGCTTGATCCAATTTTTTAATCATTAAGGTAATTTATTTATTCTTCAATAGCGATAACTCCAGCACACGGGGGCATTGGCCTCGACCCAAGCTGTTTTGCGGCTTGTCAATACATATTTATTATACCGGGTTTGCAGCGTAGCTTTACAGCGGGAGCTTTCTGAACACAATAGTTGGATTCCCTTGAACCTGTAATCCCCAAAGCAAATGTGGTGAATTAGTGACTTAAAACAAAAATGAAGATTAAGGAATACTGGAACTGATGTCTTACAACACTGAAGGTTTTTTTAAAGGCTTGGCCAATATGTATAACGTCTAGTGTTTGTTTCAAATGATATGTGATAACAGCTGACCCTCTCCTGCAACAGGACCGCGCTGGTATTTATAGCCCGTTCTCCTCTGCGGACCACTCACATTCCCCATGGGGGTCCTTGCATTTCTTCTGAATTAATCTAATGCACTATCGATGTGTACGCGCTCACACACTCTCTACCCTCTCTGTGATCAAATACACAACCATAACTGATTAGAAAATGTGGACAGTTTTTTATTTATTGACTCGGTCTGTCCATACGTGCACTTTGCTCGAAATACAAAACACATTTATTCTATGGCAGCAATAAATTAAACAAAACAAAGAAACAGTATTTCTTGAATCCAAAAGCATTTTTTTTACGTGAATAAATACATGTGTACACACACACACCACACACACACACACACACACACACACACACACACACAGTGTTCAGTCGGGGACGGTGCAGGAGCAGATGAGGTCTAAAGGCCCGAACATGAACGGCAGGAACAGCCTGTTATAGCCGGCACACACACACACACGCACGCACGCACACACACACACACACACACACACACCATGTATACATCACTTCAGGGGACATTACATTGACTTACATGCATTTCCTGGAGACTTATCCTAACCTTAACCATAACCAACACATGTCTAACCCTAACCAAGTCTTCACCCTGAAATTAATAATCCCCCTTATGGGGACCTCCAATTTGTCCCCATAAGGGAAGCCAGTCCTCAGACGTGACTATGTAAACAGATTTAGGTCCCCACAAGTATAGTAATGCGAGACCACACACACACACACACACACACACAGACACACTCACACAGCGTAAACCATTTGGACACATCTTCAAAGCTCCGTCTGCCGGGACTTTAAATGTTTTTATTCGATTGTGGCCCAACTGTTCCCTCATATTCCCAGAGCAACATCAGTCATTACCCTTCATCTTTTCCTCTGTGGTCACACTGAGAGAAATGTATTTTAAATCTTGGGTATTACAGGACATTGGGAGTGCTTCTATGATAACAGGAAAAGTGTTTTCTCAAACTGAAAGTCAATGGCGTTCTCTCTTCACGTCGAGAGGCTGTTCAGCTCCGCAGGGACGAGAAACTCACGCGAGCACTTTCTGTTAGCAGTAAGTGACCACAGGCTTGGAGAAATGAATACATTATGTAACCTCTTTATGATCAGTTGTTCAAGATTCTCAATAAATCCTGAAACCAAATACTGTACTTCGTTGAATTGAATGTGTACCTTTTTGCATTTAGATTTACATTTAAATGTACTTCTACTTTTATTTATTTTTTTAACATTTTATATTTTTTATTTGGATCACATTTCAACTTCAGTGTACATATACACATGTAGTTAAATAGTTGTACAGCGTGGTCCGTCTTTCTTTCTTTTTCTTGACAAGACAATAACAATAACATGGGGTGTTTTCTTTACAATATAAAACATTGACAATATAGATCCTTAAATAAAATATTCAAACAAAAGAAAGGCGTATCGGGGAAATATACACAAGGTTATTCTTTCCATTACAAAGGTTTCCTAAATGATATCGTACCAATCCTCCATAGATGGGCTGTTTGGTTTGAGACAATTCTTTGTCAACATCCCAAACAAGTATTTTTGTTTTAATATTTGTGGATGTTGAGCGCAGGAAACCAAAGAGGAGTTCGTCCCGATTAAAATAAATGTTTTTTCCAAATATGATGACAATTTCTTTATAACCCTTAAGCCAAAAGGTATTTACGACTGGGCGATCCCTGAGCACGTGGTCATGGTTTGCTTCCTGGGAGCCACCATTTCTCCAGCAGCTGGGAGAACCAGCATGGTGAGACTGCTGAGCGGGCGTGATAAAGAATCTAGTGAGCCTCTTCCAGGCGAACGCTCTCCCTTGGAATTCACAATAGTTGGTCCAGATTTCCTCTTGAATACAACTGCTAGTTTCCCTTTCCCATTTTAGTTTTATGTATATGGTACTTGTTTTTTTAATCTCCTGGAGTCCCTTATATATTCTTGATATCACTTTGAGCCCTGAATCTGTACCATATGCACCAATAAAAACGTTCAGTAAGTTGTTTTCGAACGCCCTCTGGTTCTCTAGCATAGAACTGTGAATGTGGTGGCGTACCTGAAGGAATCTGAAAAAGTCACTGTTATTTCGCCCATGTTGTATTTTCAACGTTTGAAAATTGTTCAGTGTCCCCCGATTAAAAAAAGTACAGTAGGAAGAGAGGTCAGCCCATCCCTTGTAACTTGCGTCTAGCTTACTCGGGGTAAAGTCGAGATCGTGGGAGCACCATTTCAGGATCTTTATCTCTTCAAGCAAGCCACTCTTTGTTATAACCTTTAACCACGTTTTCGGAGTCAGATTGATCCAAACCGTTTCCATTAGGTTTTTAATCAGTCTTTTATCCGTGTATTGGAACTGCCCCGGACACCCTCTCTTCAATTTCTTTCCATCTTGCTTGGTAATCTGATTTACACCAACAGAACAAAATCCGTCTCTTAAACAGGGCAGTGCAACACCTCCCTCGTTCTTCGCCAATTGAAGGGTTTTAAATCGTATTCTCGGTTTTTTTTTCCCTGCCAAATGTAGCGCGAAATTAATTTGTCCCATTCGTTGAATTGTTTATCTGTTATTTCTATTGGAGGAGTTTGAAACAAATATAATATCCTAGGCAAGACATTCATTTTAACTGATTCAATTCGTGATTCAAAACTTAAAATTGGAATTAAATTCCATCTCTTTGTCTTCCTTATTTTTTTTAATCAACAGATTAAAATTCAAGTCATACAATTTTGTGAGGTCTTTTGGGATGTTAAGGTATTTGATGTGATCCAGATCCCAGTTTAATTGGATATTCGACTTTAGAATCTGGCTAGGCCTATAATTAAAACTTAATATTTGGGTCTTTTGAATATTCCATTTATAACCTGAGACGGAGCTAAAGTCATCGAGGAATGCTAATCATTTCAAAATTGAGCTCTCCGGGTTTGACAAGTGAATTAAAACGTCATCCGCAAATAATGACATTTTATGTTTTTATGCCAGCAACATTCTTTCCCTGACTAACCCCCTGGCTTAAAGCCTCAATAAATATTGCAAATAATAATGGACTTATTGGACAGCCTTGTCTGGTCCCTCTTTCCAGGCCGAATGATGCTGATATGTCCCCATTTATTTTTACCCTTGGGTCATTATGAAGTGCTTGAATGGTTCTAAAAAACGATGGGTGAAATCCACATTTCTGTAATGTTCTATACAATTCCCAATTGACTCGATCGAAAGCCTTTTCCGCATCAAGACTCAATAATACTGCCTCAATTTTATTTTTAGTAATATGTTCAATCACATGTAAGGTTCGCCAGATGTTATCTTGGGTCTGCTTCTGCTGAATGAAACCTGTCTGGTCTAGACTTACTATCCGGGGGAGGATCTTATCAAGTCTCTTTGCTAAAATATGGGTACAAATCTTATAGTCTTGATTCACTTATCCGACGATAATTCCCACATTCAAGTTTATCTTTACCCTCTTTTGGAATCGGGGAAATCCCTCGCTTCTTTCCAAGACGGGGGGGTTGCTCCCGTTTTAAGCACATCATGAGGCCATTCATCATAGGAACCAGTAGGTCTTTCATCTCCTTGTACCACTCAGAGGGAAAGCCATCAGGTCCTGCTGCCTCATTAGGTTTTAAGTGTGATATTGCCCTCTTGATCTCTTCATCCGTAATTTCGCTAGTTAGGAGTGTATTCTGTTCTCGACTTTAGGCAGGTTTATCCTTTCAAAGAAGGCTTCCATCTTTGTTTTATCTATTTCAGGTTGAGTATATCATTTTTTATAAAAGTTCTCAAATGATTGTTGTGTATCCTTTATTTTGCAATGGGTAGAGTTGGTAGTCCTTTATTTTATAAATTGTGTTTTCTGCTTGTTGTTTCTTCAATTTGTAAGCAAGTAACTTAGCAGATCTTCCCCCAGCTTCATAATATCTTTGTTTTAGAAAAATCATCTTTTTTTTATGTCGTTGGAATAGATTTCATTCAACTCATTCTTTTGCCTCGCTATCTCCATTTTTGTTCCTTGATTCTGTGTCTTTTTATGTTCGTTCTCTAATTTCTCCAATTCTGTTTGTAACCTATCCAATTTTTCTTTTCTCTGCTTTTTTAAACGGGAACAATAGCCTATAATTTCCCCACTAAGAAGAGCTTTGCTTGCGTCCCATTGAATCTGCGGTGACACTTCGCCGTTATCATTTTAATCTAGATACATTGTAATGTCCGTCCTTATTTGCTGCCTCATTTGATATAACATCCCTGTGTTTCGCCTTGTGTTTTTCTTGTCAGACCCTAATAATACATTTATATATACCGGAGTGTGGTCCCAATGGTCCCATGGTGCCAATACTGCAATTTTTCACTCTATGTAGGTCTCTTTGAAACACAAATATATAGTCAAGCCTAGAATACACAGAGTGTGGGAGAGAAAAGAAGGTATAGTCTCTCTTTGTCGGGTTAAACTCCCTCCATATGAGAGTCCCAGCTCTTCCATCATTAATTTTATATTAACATTATACATTAAGGTCACCCCCACAAATGAGGATGCCCCGGGCCTCAGCGATTAATAACTCAAACATTTCTTTATAGAATTTCCATTGAGAGCCAGGAGGGGCATACACATTCAAAAAAGTAACTAGAACTCCCTCCAGATTTCCCCTAACCAGAACATATCTCCCCTCTTTATCTTTCTTTTCATATGTACACTCAAAGTTTAGTTTGGCTGCAAGAACTGATGCTCTATCTGTGTTAGGTGAGTCTCTTGGAGGAGAGCCACCTCTATTCCCTCCCTCTTCAATTTCGACATAACTCCTCTTGATTGGGTTTCCCAGGCCATTTACATTATACGTAGCTACTTTAACTGACTTGGTATTTTGCATGGTTTGTCTTTAGGTATATCTCAAGCCCCTTCACGCTTCTATATATCACATATATCGCACCCCTGGTTCTACAAGGAACAGTAGCAAGAACAGAATCGTTAACCAATAACAAGTTAACAAAAAAAAGAAAATCACAATCAAAGATATCAACATTGACTTCCAAGATGACGGCCTCTTTAACGGCCTTGTGACTCTGATGTGTGTAGGGGGGAAATCTCTTCCTCCAAGTAGAGAAATAGGGCCCCCTTTACGCTGATACATAGGTCCATAGTGTCCAATCGCAGGCGTCCCGACCTCAAATCTATCATTTAATTGCCATTAACATTGCCCTTCTGAGAAGGTTTAATTTTGGAGGATCGAGAATTGAGTCTCTCACAACATTACACAGCATAAACTCTCTGTGGTTTCTAGAAGTATCATTATAATTTTAACTGAATGTTTCTATTAGAGCAGCAGTACTTATCAGGTGTCCTGACGGCGGTATGCATGGAGCCGTTCCTTAAAGCCCTGGTTGGGGCGTGTAGTGCCCCGGTTTCCTCGCTTTTCACTGGATCGCCAAGTCATCCGGCTGATCTGGTCCAAAAGGGAGGGTTTTTCACCACGGTCACCTGAATTCCCCTCTTTGCCATGTCCAGCGTTGCTTCCTCCACCGAGCCGTAGACCACCGTACCTTCCTCGTAAAACACTCTTCATCGGGCGGGGAATGGCGTTTGTAATCGTATATTTCTTCCCTTGAGCGCAGCTTTTGCTTCTGCATATTCCCTCCGCTTCCTCAATACCTCCGGTGCATAGTCATGGTCCAGTTGGATCCTTTTCCCTTGGAAGTCAAATCCTTTTTTCTACCAAGCTCTTTTCAGGACATCTTCCTTCACCGTGTAGCTTGAAAACTTAACCACGATTGATCTCGGAGGGGCTTCATTCGGGGGTTTCGGTGCCAGCGCCCGGTGCGCCCTCTCGATATTTAGGGCGGTGGAGGGGGGTCAAACGATAATCTTTCTCTCTCCATTGACTTCAATGCATACTTTTTCCGAAATAAGGTCCCATGGAGCTCCCCCGGAAAGGGAGGGACTTCGCCTCTCTATACAATAATAATAATAATACAAATGTAATAGATGATTAACATATGATAAGGTGCAGTTGGGCAACTAGTATTGACTTTACTATTTGGAAAGTAGTTCAGTCGTTTAACCGTTGTTAGTTAGTACATTTACTAAAATACTTAACTGAAGTACAATTTACCTCACCTTGCCTTATCTTTTCTTACCTTACATTATCATATCATATCCTTTCTTATCTTACTTTATCTCCCTTTCCCTTCCTTTCCCTTGTCTTATCTTATCTTACCTTATTGTATCTTAATCTGTCTTACTTTAGAGAAGGTTTACTGAAGTTCAAATAGATATCTGGACCATGTTCCTACGGGGGATTTAACCCTCCTGTTGTCTTCGGGTCAAATCTGACCGATTTACTACTTTTATCAATCATAACTTTTTTGCTTTCCATTCGATTGCATTAAGGCTTTATGATATCCTTCACAGTAGACATTTGAACATATACAATTACTGATCACCACTTTCATTGCATTTTGGATGATTTAGTCAACTTTGTAACACCCATGGTGTTCCCGGTCAAAAATGACCGCCATAAAGAAAAGGAATAAGTAACCATCCGGATCAGATAAAACACACGCACACACACACCACACATACTCTATATGTGTTCCCCCCCCTTATGTGCCCATCCCCCCATGTGAATCACACCTGGCACAGGCAATTAGTTCAGTGTCTATTCTTTGTATATTTACTGCAGTTTTTCATGTATACCAGTAGTCTCATACAATATTTACAGTTTGAAACGGTGCTAAATGACATTTGGTGATGATTAATGGCGGCTGTGGCTCAGTGGGTAGTGTGCTGGACTTCGAATCAGGGGGTAGCAAGTTCGAGTCTGTTGTAGCTGAGAGGTTTTTACAACCCACCTCGGCTCCGCGTGTCGTTTTGGCGAGCTGCTTAAAATCATAAACAGGAAGGAAATCAGAAGACACCAGGATACCAGTTAAACAATAATCTGTTTTAATTATAAACGGTAAAAATACAATGCAATACAATACAATAAGGAGTACTCCTGCCCTGGTTCGCGTGCTGTTCAGATTCCGGTCTTGACAGCAGGAGAAGAGAGAGCGATCTAAAGACACAACAGGCTTATATGCAAAAAGAACGGGGAGGAGGTGTGCCGGATTCTCCCCATAGAGTCCATTCATTGGTTGATATAAAAGTGACGAGCCAGCAGAGGACCCACAGAAACAAGAGTCTTTTACCATTTAAGATAAAACAGACGCATTGGGTGTACTTTCACACACCCACACATTTTGCAGAGACTTCCCTCTCTGTGGCCCCCTCTCCCCTTAGTTCAATGTACACACAGTGTCACATACTTTTGTTATAGTTGACTAATACAAACAATATATGTACTACTTTAATATCAATAATAACGAGGAAAACATTACCTCTGCTCTCAAGCAGTAAAATAGTAGAATATCAGCCTCTATAGAGAACGCACACTCATTTTCCCTTAGGATGTGTCACGCACCCTCATTTTCCCTTAGGATGTGTCACGCACCCTCATTTTCAATTAGGTTGTGTTACGCACATCATTTTCCTTCTTTTACCATTTAAGGTAACACAGACACATTGGGTGTCCTGCACGAACCCTACATAACATATACAGAGAACGCACACTCATTTCAGAGATCTGAGCTATCTTCAAATAAGGGCATTCTCCTGCTCACATCTTACTCTAAATAATGGTTTTACTCCTCATATTTCCAACTCCCTATTATTATTGATACAAAGTAATTAAACACACACATATATTTTAGACATGTATCGTTCTAGCTACTTGGCATTCTGTGTTTAGAGAAGAATGTATCCTCTCCCCACATCTTTAGTCTCCTGTCATGCCAACCTGCTCCTTATTTCACATAAGTAATGTAAACACATTTAAGCCAACTACTGCACAAAGTTGTGGCAATTTAGTACTCACAACATGAAAGAATGAAACAGAAAGAAATCAATAAAAACACAAGCACCAGTATAATTGAGCAGTTATGATACAGCCAGATGGCTACTGCAACACACACACATCCTACTCTCTGCTGCCTATAGCATATGTCTATATAAGGGTATTTCCTCTCTGTCCCTTTCTCCTGACAGGGAAGTTTTCACTTCTCATCTCTCCAGCTTCTTGTTCATATAAACTGCTACTATGTACTAAAGAAATTAAGTACACACATGAATATATAAAAACTAGGACTGTCAAAATTATCGCGTTAACGGCGGTAATTCATTTTTTGAATTAATTGCGTTAAAATATTTAACGTATTTAACGCATGTGCAGAATGGCCCGCCCCATACATCCCACCAGTGGCAGCGCCAGGGTATGGCTGGGGTAGGCTTAGCCCCACCATGAAAAATGATGTTAAAGTAAGCAAAATAAAGTCTGCCAACTCGCGGAGTAAATTGCACAGACAGCAGTTAGTCAGATTGATTTCAGTAGCCACGGTTTTGAAAACTTTTGTCACGTAGTGATCGTCTTCTCAATAGAACATCTTTGATAATGTGTTCTGGCCAATCAGAATCAAGATAACGGCGTGGGGTTGTTGCAGGAAGTCCCGACGGAGAATACTTTTGCTGTAGTACAGGGGTGCACATAACTGGTACGCAGGTTATGTGCGTAATCTGAAATGCGTACCGTCAGTTGTGTCACAAAGCGCATTTGCGTACCGACGTACTTGTGAAGCTTTTCCAGAAGGCGGTTAGATCACCGGACGACAGAGTCGGTCTCCGTGTGCACAGACAGGGCTGCTGTTAACGTCGGTCTGTACAACAGACTTGTGCCAAAACTACGCCAACCGGCTGCGGAGGGAGACTCCCCCCCCTTCACTGGAGAACTGCGCTACAACAGCTGATCACAACGTTCACACTCTGTGGTCACGAAGTACTCCACTAGCCGCCGCCCCCCCCCCTCTGTCGACTTTCCTGAAGTACCCCCCCGTTGATAGAAATCAACACGTAATGAATTAAGACCCCACGGTTTGATGATTGATAGGTGTGTGGGCTGTCTTTCATTTTGACACGCAGACTTTTTTTATAATAAACATAGATACTGTATGTTAAATGGATATATCCACCTTCTTTCATTTATCTTTCCATTCCCACAACAATATACATAAATAAATGGCATATTTTGGACATAGTTCGAATGGTGATTAATCATGATTAATGAATTTTTAAGCTGTGATTAATCTGATTAAAAATTGTAATCGTTTGAAAGCCCTAATAAAAACACACTTCTTATATATCAGGGGACATTAAAATGAATATACCAAATATTACACTGTATTAAACTTATGTTATAATATGTTAATTTAATTCTCTTCAAGTCCCACAGCAGTCAGCATGTCGTTGTGTCCCTTGGCACGACACTTCACCCCAAATTGCTCCTGTGGGGATTGCCCACAGTACTGAATGTATGTAAGTCAATTTGGATAAAAGCGACATGTAATGTAATTAATGGTTTTTGTGTTAAAGCAGTTCAAACAGGACCGGTCAAATTTGACGCGAAGAACAAAGTAAGGGGAGGACACGAAGACAATAGGAGGGTTAAATGAAGTACTTGGTAAGAAATCTCTCTCCCACTCAACAGAAAATGATATGTCGAACTCTGAACGAGGAACACAAATTATCTCCTCCATGATGGATTACATGAACAGCATTTCACCCTTCTCACCGTCAGGAGGAATGACTGATCGCCACCTTTTTTCAGCAGACACTACAACAAAATCTCTATTTTTCACACATTTATTCTCCATCCGTCCACACCCTCTCCCCCTGTGATGATATATGACCGTGTACTTTAAAGTGTCGGGGATTTACATCACAAAGCAGTATATATAGGGCTCGGAGACATGAGCGGAGTCACTGAAAGGTTATATCCACAGCCGGGGGAAAAATGGGAAGTTTCAAAGATGCGAACAGAGTAAGCAATTCTGGGGGGGGAAGAAATCGACAAAACACTTGGGATGTTTAATCCCCTATTCATCCAGAGAGTGCAACGAGCGACCATGAAATATGAAATGCACTAAAGCTCCTTTTTTGGTTGAGAGAGGGCTTGAGAAAACCACTGAATGCTTCTCAAAGAGCCACATTAAATTAGAAAGCCAGCAAAGTGCTTTCTAAAAAAAAATGTTTTTCTACAAGAACTCTCTCCTCCGGCTCAAGTGACCGAGTGCATACAGAAGGCCACTTCCTGCAGGGTTTAGGTTGCATTGGCCTCCTGATGCACCCAGCAATTTAATTTAGGTGGGAAAACACACGTCTGAACAACACATCCTCACTCCCAGGTCGGCCTATGTTGACGTTATGTCAAGTCCCCTGCAGGCTTTTTCCAACGCAAGGGGGGGGGCCTTAGCGTCCATTTTCAACGCAAGGGGGGGTGCCCTTAGCGTCCATTTTCAGCTTTCCGGGATGTCCATGTGCTTCTATGGACGCTCATGGAAGCACGGCATTCGTTTGTGTCAACTGCCCTTAAAGGCAATGAAGACACTACACTACCCAGAATCCCCAGCTATCGTTTGGACTACACCATGTGCTCTGTTTGATAAACCCGTGACAGTCCTCAAGCTCTGTGATTGGAGAGTGTGCTCCGAGGGTTACCGAGCCTCGAACAGCACTTGAAATGGGATGGAACCACGGCAGACTGTTCAAAACTGGATTTGAACGGGCCCAAGTGACCCAAGTTTTTCATTCAGTGCAGAACTACACCATAGTTGTGTAGGCCTATATGATATGTCAATAAACCTTAGAACATCTTGAAATCTTGAACGGGATGTGCAAAATAGTCATTACATACAGTCTTTAATTAACAATTAGTAGAGAATAACGAGTAATGAATATAATAATGAAATTCAATAACATGCTTTAACCACCAGGTGTCCCTTTATATCATCTGTGCACCTTTATGGTGTAAATGCAGCCTATCTACCAATTGGATCAAATATAAAAGTGAGCCGAATTAGTGTTGATACTGCAAGGAGACGTATTGTGTGAAAAGAAATGTAAGATGTTGTTTAATGGCTGATATATTTATGATCCACGTCACGTTTTCAGTTCCTCATCTTTGTCTTCTCATCAGGGCTATAAATACAGAACTACGGCAGATATGTAATATGTAATGCAGCCGAACCGTGTATTACAATGCCGTTATGTGATGACTTTCAAAGAGAAAAGCAAGCACACTCGGAATAAGGTATTATTTTATTTTTTTTAAATATTTTCGGTCTGTTTCCGGTATTTGTTAATGACGATGTGCTGTGAGATGTGAGACTGGAATTGCACAGGGGAAAATAACGTATCTTTAGATGCGGATTGTGTTAAACTAATATGTTTGCGCTGTGGACCAACACTATACATTGACGGGGAAGGGGGGTAGCAATAAAGATAACACCATTAAACAGTTACACAACATAACAGAAATAATATCGATAGCAGCGTCCCTAGCAACCACCTTGGTAACAATGAAAACGTGGACGCAATTTCCTGAATTAATCTTCGTAATAACTAGCAAACTAAAGATCATGTACATCCACTGCACACATCATCTGAAAATAACAACTCATATTTCTCGCATCAAATGACATCAAAACGCATTTTAATGGCCAAACTAACTTTAAAATAGGCATTTTACACCCAGAATAAAACGAAGTTCGGCCATGTTTTCTTTTTCTGCAGGGAGAAATCACATGACGTCAAACAGAGCACATGGTGTAGGCCAAACGATAGCTGGGGATTCTGGGTAGTGTAGTGTCTTCTGCCATCCTTTACTCCGAAAAAAGATTTGTTTCTCGAATCGAAGGGGAAAAATACAAAAGCATTGCACACAATTTAAACCAATCAATGTTGTGTAAATAACAAGGATAATCTGGTGTTTTTTAGTCGATGAGTAGTGCAGATATCACTGTAAAATCAATCGTCAGTAAGGGGAATACTTACTTCCGGGTGTACAATTCTCCGTTATCCAATGAGAATGGACGCTCTCATTGCCTTTAAGGGCAGTCGACACAAACGAATGCCGTGCTTCCATGAGCGTCCATAGAAGCACATGGACATCCCGGAAAGCTGAAAATGGACGCTAAGGGCCCCCCCCTTGCGTTGAAAATGGACGCTAAGGCCCCCCCCTTGCGTTGGAAAAAGCCGGCAGGGGACTTGACATAACGTCAACATAGGCCGACCTGGGAGTGAGGATGTGTTGGTCTGAAAGCATCATGATTTCATTTTGTGGAAAATACAAATGCTGTGGGCGCCTTGCATTTATTTGTGAAAGGTGGGGTCATCCTTAAGTTTCTCTTGATATAAAGTATAGAGAGGCGAAGTCCCTCTCTTTCCGGGGGAGCTCCATGGGACCTTATTTCGGGAGAATTATGTATGGAGAGAGAAAGATTATCTTTCGATCCCGTTTGAATTGTGCCACGAATTACACATATGATATTTGTCAATTTAAAAGATAATTTTGCAAGTCAAAAAAACTGTGAAGTTTTGAACACTTTGTTTTGTGTGAAACCGCTGAATGAACTACATCTCCCGTCTCGCACCACACACCCAGACGGCCGTCACGTTGAAACATTTCACTTCTTTCTTTCAGAACGAGGCGGAAAGTATTAAAAGAGGTGGAAATCACTCCAAGTCTGGGCGTGTTGAGAGCTGTGCACACACACAAGGGGAGTTAGTCGGTTCCTGAGAGCCAGCATGCGGGACCGGGACTCTGGGATTTGTAGTCTTTCTAGTTGCGTATTTTTCAGAGTCTTATATTTCAACAGTTTTACGACAAACTGTGACTTTTTTGACGTGGAAATGATTTTTTAAGATTGACAAACATCATATGTGCACAATTCAAACGGGATCGAAAGATACGTTTTCTCTCCCCATCGATTTCAATACATAATTTTTTCGAAATAAGGTCCCATGGGTCGGAAGTAGATGGGCTGGACTTCACCTCTCTGTATACAGAATGATGGCAAATGTTGAATCATATTGCCTGGATGTGAAAATTGTCCCTGTTTGCTAGCAGAGGCGGATTGAGGATTGTAAGAGATCCGGGGCTTAGTCAGAATGTTCAAGTTGTTAGGGGGGGGTGCTAATGGAGCACGCTCATGTACTGTGATCTCGTCTGAGCCACGCAGCGGGGCTACTGCGGAGCGCATAAAGCATTCACACCAACGAAGGATCACTTCTTCTTCAGGGCTGGGAAGGATACTGTCCCGCAGCTGCTGCCTCTCTGTTGGACTCCGGTACTGCACATTACTCACGAGACGTTTAAAAAAAAAGTGCTTTACGTGAAACATTCGGGGCTTTTCAGAAAGCATTCGGGGCTTTCCAGAAAACATCCGGGGTTTGAGCCCAAGTAGCCACCCCCTAGCGCCGCCACTGTTAACTTGTTACCCATAGCAATTTAAAATGTGCTGTGTTTTAAAGCTTGTTTCCACAGTTCAAAAACATTTATTCAAGTTTAAAATAAAAGTGTATATATTTAATTTAAATTAAATGGTCTTAATAGCCATTTTAGTCAAATCAAAAGCTTGAGTATTGCATTTAAAGCAGTATCATTTAAAAGCTTACAAGTCAACGTTTATGTAGGTTTAGCATTATTATATTAATTATCTTTATACTGCAATAACCGAAGCCTCAAAAACATTTGGTCAACAAACACACAATATATTTGAGGAATCAATTCATTCGTTTTATAGGGAGTTTCTGAACAGATGTAAATGGATGGCGATCAAAGCTAATGGAGTTATACAGGTTCTGCAATGGCGGCATACTTAACAGTGGCAATTAGCAAAAGCACTTTACCAATTAAGAGCAGATTTCAAGAAAGTGTCCAATACTGTGTGTATTACATTACATGTCAGACGCTTTTATCCAAAGCGACTGACATACTGACTACTGTGGGCAATCCCCACAGCAGCAATTTGGGGTGAAGTGTCTTGCCCCGGATACAAATATATAAAAAACATGTCTATGAAGTGTTTTGCTCAAAATACCAAACAGACCATTCTAGCCATGCCTCATGTCCCTTTATTTCACTTCCTGTTTCAAAAGTGCTGATTTGGGGTATAAAGCTAAAGGGGGGAGTCTGAGCTCACGCGGGACCCGGCAGCTACCGTCTAAACTAAATGCTGCCGTGATGAAACGCCATATCATGGATTATCAAGGATCTGAAACAGTCTGGAGCTCAAAGGCTTTCTCTCTTGCCGGTTACACCACAAGGCGAGTTCCTTTGTACTTCCTGCTTCTTCACACACATGCTCTCCAGTACAGGTTAGCTCCGAGTGTTAGCGATGCTAATGTAAACACCGACCATATTACGTCCAAAACAGTCGGGCATTGTTTCTGATAGCAACGTTTCTGATTGGGCCGTGGGTCCACATTTCAGATGTTACGTCATATCGAACGCAAATCTGGATCAGCTCCGTTGTTCCCCCATTTTTAGAGATTTGGGTACGGAGGAAAAGAGAGAGGGTTTTATTTTCTGACGCTGCGTGAGTTCCCCGACGCACGGGGGACACATCTTTATGGGTCGAGGACATCAAAAAGTACATTTTGGATGATAGGTCCCCTTTAAACTAAAACGGAGGATTTTCTGTCAGCTCAGATTTTACATCGGCTTTTTTAAACGTAGTATGTGCTCAAGTGTTTCATTGTTGGGCTACAGCCTGAATATGCTTAATGAAAGGCAGGTTTTCCTCTCAATAGAATCATTTTTTATACTTAATATAGTTTCTTCTCTTCTAAGGTCACATTGTTCTGTTTTCTTACATAATACACTTCAGTTAAACACATCTTATTGACATGTCTTTTCTGTTTTACTTATTGCTTTGCAGGGTTTTGCATTTGGTTTGGCACTTTTACTTTATTTTACCATCTCTAATATTCCTGGTAGTTAAGAATATAAACATAAATGTCATATTGTGGTTAGCCTCCCTTCATTGTGTTATCCTGAGTTGCCAAGAATGACACAGCCTCCTCATTATACCCATAACACTTCAGATTGGGTTCTCACTTCGAATTACAGTAACTGCCACCACCTCGTTTTAACACTTCCAGGTGGCTAATTGGCTCCACTATGACACTGTTTCCAGCTGTCCAGAATCACACCTGTTGCTCTTCTGATTCAAGTAATTAAAGCTGCAGATTCACCAGCCGTGTAGCGACAGATGACACTTAAAGGTGGGGTAGGTCATTTTGGAGAAACCAGCTGGAGTGCGCGAAATCTGCTACTTCCTCACAGAGCCCCTCCTCCAACACACACGAACGCGCACATGACCAGGGCCGGCTAAAATGATTGGTCGTGATTTTTACAGCGCCACGGCTTCCACAGATGACTTTAATGGATTTTTTGTCAAAGCACTTCAGATATTCATCGCTATCGGGATGTTAAGAGCATTCCATGGATTATAACAAAAAGTGTATCTCGAGCCGGTTTCTCAAACTTACCCCACCTTTAATTTGAGATCAAATGAGACGACGTTTAAGCTGGTTTCATCTGCTTCGTTTTCCCGATTGATGTTCCCTTTGAAGCTCTCATGCAAACACTGATGGAGACACATGTTTGACGGATGCTAATGCTAAAGCTCTTCTTTAAGCACACTGGACGTCTTTCAAGTGTTAAATTAGCACGATGAGAAGATGATCTGCAGCCACATCTCCACATCTTTTTTTGAAGTGTCTGCAAAGGGCGGGACATGAAAAGGCTCGAGGAGGAAGACATTGTCAGATTGAATTCGCGTCTTCTTGCTCCACTGGTCACGGACTGTGGCAACATGTGTAGTGAGTGTGAACAGAAGCCTGAGGTAGAAATATGTTTCTTCTTCCTGCAAGATGAAAGCTAAACGCAGCAACAAGTGGAAAGGCTCTGCTCTCGTCTGTCCTTTCAGACCTCATTAGAGAACAGAGGCTGTAAGTAATGAGTACCATCCTCTTATGTAGACATGTCTAAGAGGTTACGACTTTCGCATAACATTCAACCGCTTTCTTTTCAAATTGCCAATATGGTGCTTAGGGCTAAGGGGCGGGGCATCTCTAAGCGGTTGACCAAATCAAATCAAATGTTATCTATATAGCACATTTATAAACGATTTTTGGTGGAGCCAAAGTGCTGTACATACAATAAAAATAGCCTACAGACACTTTACAGCAAATACAACAGCACAGATTGTTCAGAATATCAGTATGAGAAAAACGACACCCTCCAATCAAAACAGAGCCGGCCAGCTAATCAATCAGAGCAGACTGGGCTCTGGTTTCAGACAGAGGGTGAAAATAGGTGATGCAGCACAGGCAGTATGAGAGAAATAAAGAGCTGTTTGAACATTAAAGCATGGAGACATGTAGAGACACTACATACTGATATACACCTGAACATCAGCAGGAGAGGACTCTTTAAAGTAGAGACACTACATACTGATATACACCTGAACATCAGCAGGAGAGGACTCTTTAAAGTAGAGACACTACATACTGATATACACCTGAACATCAGCAGGAGAGGACTCTTTAAAGTAGAGACACTACATACTGATATACACCTGAACATCAGCAGGAGAGGACTCTTTAAAGTAGAGACACTACATACTGATATACACCTGAACATCAGCAGGAGAGGACTCTTTAAAGTAGAGACACTACATACTGATATACACCTGAACATCAGCAGGAGAGGACTCTTTAAAGTAGAGACACTACATACTGATATACACCTGAACATCAGCAGGAGAGGACTCTTTAAAGTAGAGACACTACATACTGATATACACCTGAACATCAGCAGGAGAGGACTCTTTAAAGTAGAGACACTACATACTGATATACACCTGAACATCAGCAGGAGAGGACTCTTTAAAGTAGAGACACTACATACTGATATACACCTGAACATCAGCAGGAGAGGACTCTTTAAAGTAGAGACACTACATACTGATATACACCTGAACATCAGCAGGAGAGGACTCTTTAAAGTAGAGACACTACATACTGATATACACCTGAACATCAGCAGGAGAGGACTCTTTAAAGTAGAGACACTACATACTGATATACACCTGAACATCAGCAGGAGAGGACTCTTTAAAGTAGAGACACTACATACTGATATACACCTGAACATCAGCAGGAGAGGACTCTTTAAAGTAGAGACACTACATACTGATATACACCTGAGACATCAGCAGGAGAGGACTCTTTAAAGTAGAGACACTACATACTGATATACACCTGAACATCAGCAGGAGAGGACTCTTTAAAGTAGAGACACTACATACTGATATACACCTGAACATCAGCAGGAGAGGACTCTTTAAAGTAGAGACACTACATACTGATATACACCTGAACATCAGCAGGAGAGGACTCTTTAAAGTAGAGACACTACATACTGATATACACCTGAACATCAGCAGGAGAGGACTCTTTAAAGTAGAGACACTACATACTGATATACACCTGAACATCAGCAGGAGAGGACTCTTTAAAGTAGAGACACTACATACTGATATACACCTGAACATCAGCAGGAGAGGACTCTTTAAAGTAGAGACACTACATACTGATATACACCTGAACATCAGCAGGAGAGGACTCTTTAAAGTAGAGACACTACATACTGATATACACCTGAACATCAGCAGGAGAGGACTCTTTAAAGTAGAGGCACTACATACTGATATACACCTGAACATCAGCAGGAGAGGACTCTTTAAAGTAGAGACACTACATACTGATATACACCTGAACATCAGCAGGAGAGGACTCTTTAAAGTAGAGACACTACATACTGATATACACCTGAACATCAGCAGGAGAGGACTCTTTAAAGTAGAGACACTACATACTGTTCCCCTTCAAAAGTAACACATTTTCTATCCTGTTTTTCATGGTGACATTTTTGTTTTAACACCAGATCTGTGGGAGAAAAAAGACTTGCCTCTTTAATCAGCCGTGTACAATCTACGGTTAAAACACATCTGTTTAAATGAAGCTTCAGCATGGAGACGACACACAATATGAATCCATTTAACTTCCATTTAAAGCTCCTAATTTGTTTACTGGTCAGCTGCTGTGTAGATATGGTTTTGAGTAAACACGCTTTTTACTTCACGGCTACAATTTCCATAATCATCATGTTATATAACATAATGAGTTTATTTCATTTTCACTTGATCCTATTTCATATTCATTTTCGAAAAGCAGGTCAATTAAAATCAACTGCACGGAGAGAATATCTGTGGGGTTTTGAATCTGAATCCCAGAACAAAAAAATATGGTTCTTCATGTTGTGTGGGCACTTTCAATTACTGCATAGATTTGGGGGGAGTTAGATTTGTATGAAGTGTGCTGCAGAAACATTGAGAGGAGATCCACATTAATCTGGTATTCAAGTGAAAGGAGAGTAAGCCTCGGTGTCCCTGAGCCTTCGCCTCTGTCTCTGTCACTTTGATTCACAATGCAGGAAGACTGTGTGCTGCATCAACATCATCATACTGTAGCCTCTGCATTCATCCCTAAGGCTGTGAGGAATAAAAAACTAATCCTGTGAGCAAGGTTCCTTAAATGTAGGTGTGTTGAATAATGCTGTGTTAATCTGGAAGATCTGTTGAGCATGCAAGGGTTTAAGCTTTTGTTAAACACCACACAGAGAACTCTATTACTCTGCAGGAGACATAATATTTAGTGTTATGAAGTGCTTTTTCCTCAAAATCTGTACTTAAGGACATTTTGGGATTTTAATCTTTGTCCGTGGTAGATAGAAATGTTGAAGACGATTGCTTTTGAACAGTTAGATCACTCCAAGTGAAAGGTCCCCTATTATACTGTTTGTCATCAATATATCACAGGTCTCAGATACAGATCATTGCAGCATTACCCATAATCCCCTCTGTTTCAGCCCTGTTTCCAAAGTGCTGATTCTCTGTCTGTTACTTTAGATGAAGATAAGGAGCCCCTCCCCACGCCCCTCTGAGAGACATTTGGTTACAAAGAACTCAATGGTGCTCTAGAGGAGATTCAGGTGATAAGGTTACCTTGGTTGCTGATTGGCTAATGGTTACACAAGACAACACTGTATTCCAGAAACTGAAGATGGGCAAACAAGATATGAGATTGGATTTTTTGGATACCTGAATCTGTGAAAAAAGGGCAAGGATATATAAGTTATGACTGAAAGTAAAAGTGAAGAGACTCACCCTCTCCTCCTCCTCCCTGAGGTCTGGCATGGTGCTGACACACAGCGTCACAGCGGTGATGGCTACAAATATAACCGACAAACAGGCGAAGATCTTCCCGGGTAAACCAGAGTGTGGGTTCTCCACCATGTCCCTTAATCTCCTCATGCATCCCCCCGCTCGAGTCTCTTCTGGAGCCTCCATCTCAGGCGGTTGTGGACTCTCCTGGCAGGATTGTGGCGTCGTTAGCTCTGCTTCCTCTTCCTCCTCCAGTCTCTGTTGCTCCTTGAACTCCGCCTGTCTGAGCCTCAGTTTCCTAAGGCAGCACCAGTCGAGATTTTTCTCCTCCACCCCCCAATAGAGCAGCTCCTCCTGGAACGACAAGGCGCACATTTCCCTCAGTAGCCTCAGTTTCCCCGCCGCTAAAAAACACACGATTGTGCGGAAAGCCGACGGACTTCGGTCGAAGAAATACTCGTTTCGGCTGCTGTCGTAATCGTCGCACAAATCCATGATTTCATCCTCGTTGCTGCAGCTTCGCAACTTCCCCAATCGAGTCAAAGGGAATTTGTCCAACGTAGACCAAGGGATTTGGTACTTGATCCCGCCGACGTTGATAATGGCCGCCCCGTCAGAAAGGCCGATCTCTCCTCCATCTTGTTGTCGAGGCTGAGGCTGGAGAAGAAGCTTGGCTCGCTTGTAGAACAAACCCTTTTTGGCCAGGACCTCGTTCTTGTTCTCCACAGGTTGGAAGTGGAAGGTGGTGAACTGGTGCTCGGCGCTCCCTGCCAGGAAGGCCACCTCCTGGTACATCACGGCCACTTTTCCTGCACAATGTGATGGTGTTCACAGGGGAGGTGACTAGATGTTGTCACCCATTCAGCAACACAGCACGTCTCTGTGGGACAGAAACGAAAAGACTGTCACGATCTGTCTGTGTTTTATTTTGTATTATTAAGATCTGTCTTTGTTTTCCCGTTTTATTCTGAAAGGTGCACCCCCATGTTATGTCTGCTCTTACTTCCTGTCTCTGGATTTTCCTCCTGTTTGATTGCCTGATTGTGTTCACCTGTGTTTTTTCTCCCTCCCCACCTGTGTCTTGTCTTGGTGATCACTGTATTTTTATGATCAAATAGTTTACACAAGAGACGAGCATGACCATAAGACTAGACAAGCTACATCAGACCATCTACTGGCACCAGGACACATCTTCTGAAATCTTCTGTGTCTTATAGAGCAGTGTTTCTCAAACTTGTTCATACCAAGGACCACTTAACCAATACAAAATCACTTGTGGACCACCTAACTCCACAGATATAAAAAAAACACATGGTTTTTCTAGAACAGATTACAAATCGCCTGGAAATGGTACAAACAGGTGGCAACATGTGTGACGAAGGTGTTGCACTGGGGTATCTCATGCAATCGAAAGTGAGACGTAAGCTTGCTCCATTGCGGAGATATTCCCGCGAGAGTGCGGAAAACTTAAATGTATTTATTGATTTAAAATGTGAAATGTTACCAATATACTCATGGACCACTAGGGGGCGATCACGGACCACCAGTAGTCCGCGGACCACACTTTGAGAAGCACTGTTATAGAGCTATAAAGGAATGGAACTCCAAACTACCTCGCTGACAGAGAGTCCAGAGCCTCTTTCAAGAAGAGATTGAAGGGCCATCTACTAATGAGCATACCCTTGTGAGCTGTGAACCCTAATTTAATTTGATCTCATGCTTTGTACTGGTGGGAGTCTTGTGCACTCATCCTTGGCTGAGATTGATATTGAAAGTGGATGACATTGTTGATGATGTTGGAGATGTTGTTAATGATGTCAGGACTTATGTCTTGAATGTTGCTGTATTATTGTTGTATTGTTTTAAGTGTCAGACCCCAGAAAGAGTAGCTTTTGTCAAGAGCAAAAGCTAAAGGGGATCCTGAATAAACATAAACTCTTGCTGGTATTTAAGTTCTGTTCATCTTTCAGTTGGTGTGAGATCCTTGTCTAAATTGAATGTGTTCACTGGGGAGAGAGTTCTGATCTGTATGTGTATTTTGTAGCCTTGAAATAAAGGTATTTTCAGTTAAACCTTGTATCTGTTCCTGCATTTGGGTCCTGCCTGCTTCGCTCACCCTGATAAAGACAACCATTACAGCCATGGCCGATCTGTCAACACTCTCACTTCATTCGAACAATCCCTCAAAAGTCACCTTTTCCCTCTTGCCTTCAACTCCTAATCCACCAAGCCTTCACCCTTATTCCACCTAGCTTAGCACTTTTTACTTTTGTTATTTTTCTTCTTTACTTGCTTGTAAAGCGCTTTGAGCACCAGGAAAAGCGCTTTATAAATCACATGTATTATTATTATTATTACATTTACTCAGTGTCTATGCAGGCTTTTTAGGATTGCATGGTTTAATTCTATCCATCTACCCATCTATCCATCATCATCCATCCATCCATCCATCCATCTATCTATCTATCTATCTATCCATCCATCCATCTATCCATCTATCTATCCATCCATCCATCTATCCATCCATCCATCCATCTATCCATCCATCCATCCATCCATCTATCTATCCATCCATCCATCTATCTATCCATCCATCTATCCATCTATCTCCATCCATCTATCTATGCATCCATCCATCCATCCATCCATCCATCCATCCATCTATCTATCCATCCATCCATCCATCTATCCATCCATCCATCCATCTATCTATCCATCCATCCATCCATCTATCCATCCATCCATCCATCCATCTATCCATCCATCCATCCATCCATCCATCTATCCATCCATCCATCCATCTATCACCATCCATCCATCCATCTATCCATCCATCTATCTATCCATCCATCCATTCATCTATCTATCCATCCATCCATCCATCTATCCATCTATCCATCCATCCATCTATCCATCCATCCATCTATCCATCCATCCATCTATCCATCCATCCATCCATCTATCCATCTATCCATCCATCCATCTATCTATCCATCCATCCATCCATCCATCTATCCATCCATCATCCATCCATCTATCCATCCATCTATCCATCCATCCATCCATCTATCCATCCATCCATCCATCCATCCATCCATCTATCTATCTATCTCTTTAATAAACACTTAAGATACGTCAGTCTTTAAAAGTTGTAAAGAAGTCAGTATGTCTCAAGACAAAGTACTCGTTGAATGGCTGAAGAAACATTATATCTATTTGAATGATTATTGTGTCTAGTCCATCTCTTAGACCTGGTCACAAAGCATTTCAGTTCTAGTTGAATCGCCTTGATTTGTGCATTTGCTCATGCAAATACATTTGCATTAACGTTTTGTGCAACTTTTGACCAAACGAAAGCCATCTTGACAAACTAGAATTGAGGAAGCTATCGTAGCTTATTAGCTGTATTGCACAATTAGCAATGTTCATTATATTAGATAAGTGCCTAGAATGAGTGGATTCATTTTGGTGCATCACTTTCTACCAAAACCTATAAACACTTTTCTTTTCAGACATGGACAGACTGTACTAACTTGGTCTCTTTCAGTATAATCTATGACGCATTCGCTTTCAGTCAGACAACAATGTTAATCTCTAAAGAAAACATGTCCTACACGGTATGTGAGGAGACTTGAGACCATTCAGCAAATCAGAACATCAAGAATAGCCAGCAAATACATGTATTCAATGTGTTTACATGCTTTTATGAATGCATGGCTTAAATCTTTCTATCATATCATAAAACATGCGATCCATGGTATGTGCTGTGACTTTTAATCCACCTAAATTGGACAGTATCAGATTTAGAGAGGAAACACATATATATATTGTAGTCCTCACAAAGGAAAACACATTTTGTCAACTGTACAATCCTTGTTTTTAACTACATCTCTTGTTTGACTGAAAGAAGAACACATAAATAATGTTGAAAAAGACCCGCAAGACAAAAACAGTGTATATATAAATCTTCTCTGCACTCTAATTGCAATGGAAGATCAAAGAAAAGCAACTTTATGTCAGCCTGAACCAAAAGCGTAACCACTAATAATGTTGTTTTTCCATTCAATGCACCACCAGGCATTGTGTAAGTAACTGTGAGGCAGAGATGGTCTTAAAGCAACGCATCAACGGCTACATACAGCATAGGTGAAGCAATCACATGTTAAATGTATGTGGTTATGGTTTATTCATGTTTCATTTCATATGAACACACAAGGCATTCTGAAGGCATTATTCAAAACAGGCTTTTCTGTCCACATGAGAAAGGATCAAAAGGATTTTGAAGGCTTTTCTACGAACAATGCATTACTTATTTATGTGGTTAAGGATGTAGTTAAGTTGATTGTAAAGGACTTTGACATTTTTTAAGGGATGTATGACGTAACTGTACAGTAGCTGTTAGACAAACACATATGTGAGAATGCTGTTCATTGATTACAGTTCAGCCTTCAACACCATTGTGCCCTCCAAGCTGGCCATCAAGCTCAGAGACCTCGGGCTCAGCAGCGCCCTCTGTGACTGGATCCTGAACTTCCTGACGGGCAGACCCCAGGCAGTGCGGGTGGGAAACATCACTTCCTCCACCCTGATCCTCAACACCGGAGCCCCTCAAGGCTGCGTGCTCAGCCCTCTCCTCTTCTCACTGTTCACTCACGACAGCGTGGCCACACACAGCTCCAACACCATCGTGAAGTTTGCTGACGACACGACCGTCATCAGCCAGATCACAGACGGCGACGAGACGGCGTACAGAGAGGAGGTCGAAAACCTGACATCTTGGTACCAGGATAACAACCTCCATCTCAACGTCAGCAAAACCAAGGAGCTGATTGTGGATCAGAGAAGGACACGCCCCCATCGCCATCAATGGGACTACGGTGGAGAGAGTAAGCAGCTTCAGGTTCCTCGGGGTCCACATCACTGAGGACCTGACATGGACTCTTCACACTAACACCATCACCAAGAAAGCTCGACAGGTGCTCTTCTTCCTCCGCAGGCTGAGGAGGTTCAAAATGGACTCCAGGATATTCTGCAACTTCTACAGGTGCACCATAGAGAGCATCCTGACTGGCTGCATCACGGCCTGGTACGGCAGCTGCTCCGCCCTCAATCGTAAGGTTTTACAGAGGGTGGTGAAAACTGCACAGAACATCACCAGGACGGAGCTGCCATCCATGGAGGACCTCTACTCCCAGCGGCTCAGGAAGAAAGCCCTCAGGATTATAAAAGACCCCCATCACCCCAGCCACACACTGTTCAGTCTGCTGCCGTCCGGCAGGCGGTACCGCAGCATCCGGACTAAAACCACCAGACTCAGAGACAGTTTCATCCCACAGGCCATAAGACTGTTAAACACATGAACTGCTGAAACAACATCCATAACATTCATCTGCTACTTAGCCATTATTTATCTATTTCTCTAATATATCATTCCAATAACTCGCATATTATATAGACTCTTATTGCACTATTTCACTTTTTTAAACTATTTTTAATACCTGGAGACCAGAGGAATTTTCTCTCCCAGACCAGCTGCAAAATGTAAACGATCCAACAACCTCACAGTACAAATATGTTACTTTATCACATGAATAATACGTTTTTATTTCATCTTGACAGCAAGTCGGAGCCCCTGCTGCTTTTGCTGACTCATCACTCGCTGATCAAATAGTGAAAATGTCTGTTTGGGTTGACTCTCTTCACAAAGAATCTTCTCTTTAGATCCAATTACACTCTTCTGAAGCCACGCTGCCGTATAAAGCTGAGACACTTCTTGTTTTATTAAATACAGGATGCAAAATAAACATAACTAGGGCTGTTTTATAGCAACAGGCCATCTAACGATATCTGTTCTGCACCTGAGGCAAGAGATGATGAAGCGGGGGCAGCGTCAGATCAAATTAAGAGTGAGAACCCTGCAGCTATCCTCAGACTTTACTCTTTTATATTATGTGCCCAGTCATTTGCTGTTTTCTCGAAACGAGGGGGGTCAGAGCGCTCCACAGCGACTCAGCAAAATGCTTCTGACAGCAGAGGTTTATTGAGCATGACACTGAACCTAAGGGGGGGGGGTTTAAAGGAGCACAGAGAGTATATATTTCTATAGGATGAGCTTCACAGAGAGGCAAACAAGGCTTATTGAATCATGGGAATACTTCATATGTATATGTATACATGCCAGTGGTGTACAGTAGCTAAGTATACACTTGTTCCATAAAAACCGAATGAGCTGTAAAGATTTGTTAAGCATGCAACGGTTTTAGCATTTCTTTGTGCACAATGTACCTGCTGAGTGAAAAACTGCTTTCATTTTGTGTACTTTAAATCTCTCTTGTCCTCAGTAGTTGAATTAATCTTTATTTGAAAAGGTTTTTGCTATAGATTTGCGACCCTGAACGCCTCTTAGCTTGGGTTTAAGATGTTATTCGATGTGATAAAAGGTACAACATTCCATAATCTGCTTCTCTCCTTAAAAGCTGGAGGTCACACAAGCTTCTTTAAAGAAACTATTTTCTTTCATCAGAGTGTTAAAAGGTGGAGGACTTTTAAACTCTGCTCTGTTTTTCCACCACTGTACAATTCAAATGCCTCTTTGCATAAATCTGCAATTCATGCATCACTCAAACATCTTTCCACATCCCCTCCATCTTCATTTTCATAAAAGCCCTGAAGCCCTGTATTTTGGGACAGAGAGGTGTTGAATGACTCTGAACCATCCCCTGAACGGCTCCTTACTTTAAAACATGCTCAGCAATCAGCTGAGAGAACATGATTTCATGATGTAGAGTGATGCAGAATGTCTCTCCTGAACTGCAATTATCCTGGAAAGAGTTTTCATTCATGATTACAGGATCATCGCAGTCTGAAGGGCCGAGACAGAGAGCTCCTTTTAGTTTCCGAGTCACAGCAAGACAGGATCTTGATGTCCACAAGGAAAAATAACAAAACATCATGGCCTTGTTTCTACAGTTTGAATTATAAACTGTTGATCCAAGCAAACAAGTCTTTCTACACTAGTGTTGTCACGATACCAACATTTTGGTTTCGATACCGATACCAAGTCAAGAATTGCGATTCCGATTCTTTTTCGATACTTTTCTTTTATTATTTTCATGATCAATAACATTGTAGTTTATCTGTTAAGTGTTTTCTTACAACATAGTCTCTTCTTTATACTTAAGTTTATGTGATTTCTTTGATAGTTAACTTTATGTTTTATTAACATGTAATAGTACAGTAATATAAATAATTATTGACCAAATGTACATTGCAGATGTTAGCCACATTGGTAAGTTAGCTAAAAAGATAGCCATATTAGACAGTTATCATTGCCATTAATTGCCTCGTCAAACTACGAAAACGTTCGTTTGTCACAAAATAAATTACCCTTGTTTGACTTAGATTTGAGGGCATGGGCTTGAGCATGACGTAATTATGTTATCTATCACATTCGCTAACCTGCCTGTCTTTAAATTCTTTAAACAGCTCTGGATGCCGGTCGGCTGGTGCTTAGCCAAATCTGATGTGTTGGCTCCCCTGGTTTGCAGGGATCTAAAACATGTCTGACAGACAGGCCTCGTGGTGTCCGTAGGCTTGCCCTCACTGTCAGAGATATCGCTCAAATACTTCCAAATTTCTTTTTTGTCAACAAGCCGAGGCGCAGCGGCAGTTGCACTCCCGCTTGCAGCCATGCTTCTCGTTTTCTCACATGCTCTGGCAGCTAGCGCGTGGCCGCGTGCACGAGAGAGGGGAGGGACTGCTGCAGGGAGTGGAAGCAGAGCGCTGAACACACACGGCTCTTATTAAAACAGTGCTTTCTCACCGGAGTACTTTTCCCCGTCATTCTTAAAGTACAGATACTAATGAAACGGAGGAATCGTAACGTTTTTAACGGCAGGGTATCACGGTACCTTTCAAGTATCGGTACATCGTGCAACACTTCTACACACAAAGGACATTTATTTACCAATTGAAAACTGGGTGGGACAACAGTTCTAAATTGGTTTGAATCCTACTTAAAGGACAGAAAAAACTTTGTTTCTATAGGCAAATACACATCTGAGTTGACAAATATGACATGTGGGGTTCCTCAAGGCTCCATCATGGGGCCTCTTCTCTTTAACGTCTACATGCTACCACTGGCTCAGATAATGAAGAACAACAAAATAAGTTACTATAGCTATGCGATGACACACACATTTACATAACAATTTCACCAGGAGACTATGCTCCAATTCAAACACTGAGTAAGTGCATTGAACACATCAATGACTGGATGTGTCAGAACTTTCTCCAATTAAACAAAGATAAAACTGAGGAAATGGTTTTTGGAGCCAAAGGCAGAACGTTTAAAAGTTAGCGCTGAGCTTCAGTCTGCAATGTTCAAAACCAACAGATAAAGCCAGGAAATCTAGGTGTAGTCATGGACTCTGACCTGAGCTTCAACAGTCACATTAAAACAGTTACTAAATCAGCCTACTATCACCTACAGAACATATCTAGGATTAAAAGACTAATGTCACAGCAGGATCTGGAAAAGCGTGTCCATGCCTTTATCTTCAGTAGACTGGACTACTGCAAAGGTGTCTTCACAGGTCTCACTAAAAAATCTATTAGGAAGCTGCAGCTGATTCAGAACGCCGCTGCTCGAGTCCTCACTGACACTAAGAAAGTGGATCACATCACTCCTGCTCTGAAGTCTTCACACTGGCTTCCTGTGTGTCAAAGAATATATTTCAAAATACTGCTGCTGGTTTATAAAGCACTGAATGGTTTAGGCCCAAAATACATCTCTGACCTCCTGCTAAACTATGAACCATCCAGATCTCTCAGGTCTTCAGGGACTGGGTCAGCTTCTGTCCCCAGAGACAGATCTCTCAGGTCTTCAGGGACTGGTCAGCTTCCTGTCCCCAGAGACAGATCTCAGGTCTTCAGGGACTGGTCAGCTTCCTGTCCCCAGAGTCAGAACTAAACATGGAGAAGCAGCGTTCAGTTATTATGCTCCAAACATCTGGAACAAACTCCCAGAAACCTGCAGGTCCGCTGCAACTCTGACTACTTTCAAATCCAGCAAGAAGACTTTTCTTTTTGTCGCTGCTTTTAATTGAACTATTCACATCTTAAACTGCACTGTAACTTTTATCCATGTACTTTTTCTTTTAATGTTTATGTTATTATCTTTTCTTTATAATGACTGATTTTAAATGCCATTTTCTTAATGTCTTTCATTTTTTGTAAAGCACTTTGAATTGCCTTCTGTTGAAAAGTGCTATATAAATAAACGTGCCTTGCCTTGAAAGATATTTAAAGGAGGAACTTGAACTATCCACTTATTGGAGTTCGGAGCTGATGGATGAGTTATTGGGAGATTTGCTTTTGCAAAAATACTCTGGTGACACACACACACACACACACACACACACACACACACACACAAATACGTTTTTATTCGATTTTGGCCCAACTGTTCCCTCATATTCCCAGAGAAAGATCAGTCATTATCGTTCATCTTTTCCACACAGCAGAGTGCTTCCTCTGTGGTCACACAAAGAGAAATGTATTTTAAATATTGTGTATTACAGGACATTGTTTCAGTTGATGAAAGACTGACTACGCTTGGGAATGCTTCTAAGATAACAGCAAAAGTGTTTGAAAGTCAATGGCGTTCTCTCTTCATGTTGAGAGGCTGTTCAGCTCTGCAGGGACGAGAAACTATAGCGAGCTCCACTGGAGCATTTTCTGTTAGCAGTAAGGAACCAAAGGCATGGAGAAATAAATACATGATGCATCCTCTTTTATTATCAGTTGTTCACACACACACACACACACACACGCACACACACACACACACACACACACACACACACACACACACACACACCAGCCAAGTTTGATCGTAGAACATTTTCGAACTTAAAGAACACTTGGAGAGCCAAGATCTCTGCCAAGGCCGTTTCCGTAACTGAAAAATGATCCGGAACATAGTGACATCACTATGGGACACTTGTGCTCCTATTGGCTAGCGCTCCATCACATTATAGGAGATAAGGGGCGGGACATCTCTCAGTGGTTGACCAATCACAACAGAGCCGACCAGCTAACCAATCAGAGCAGACTGGGCTCTGGTTTCAGGCAGAGGGTGAAAAGAGGTGCTGCAGCAGTATGAGAAAAATAACGAGCTTTTTGAACATTAAAGCATGGATACACTACAGACTGATATACACCTGAACATCAGCAGGAGAGGACTCTTTAAAGTAGAGACACTACATACTGATATAGACCTGAACATCAGCAGGAGAGGACTCTTTAAAGTAGAGACACTACATACTGATATACACCTGAACATCATCAGGAGAGGACTCTTTAAAGTAGAGACACTACATACTGATATACACCTGAACATCAGCAGGAGAGGACTCTTTAAAGTAGAGACACTACATACTGATATACACCTGAACATCAGCAGGAGAGTACTCTTTAAAGTAGAGACACTACATACTGATATACACCTGAACATCAGCAGGAGAGAACTCTTTAAAGTAGAGACACTACATACTGATATACACCTGAACATCAGCAGGAGAGGACTCTTTAAAGTAGAGACACTACATACTGATATACACCTGAACATCAGCAGGAGAGGACTCTTTAAAGTAGAGACACTACATACTGATATACACCTGAACATCAGCAGGAGAGGACTCTTTAAAGTAGAGACACTACATACTGATATACACCTGAACATCAGCAGGAGAGGACTCTTTAAAGTAGAGACACTACATACTGATATACACCTGAACATCAGCAGGAGAGGACTCTTTAAAGTAGAGACACTACATACTGATATACACCTGAACATCAGCAGGAGAGGACTCTTTAAAGTAGAGACACTACATACTGATATACACCTGAACATCAGCAGGAGAGGACTCTTTAAAGTAGAGACACTACATACTGATGTACACCTGAACATCAGCAGGAGAGGACTCTTTAAAGTAGAGACACTACATACTGATGTACACCTGAACATCAGCAGGAGAGGACTCTTTAAAGTAGAGACACTACATACTGATATACACCTGAACATCAGCAGGAGAGGACTCTTTAAAGTAGAGACGCTACATACTGATATACACCTGAACATCAGCAGGAGAGGACTCTTTAAAGTAGAGGCACTACATACTGATATACACCTGAACATCAGCAGGAGAGGACTCTTTAAAGTAGAGACACTACATACTGATATACACCTGAACATCAGCAGGAGAGGACTCTTTAAAGTAGAGACACTACATACTGATATACACCTGAACATTAGTATAATATGTCCACTTTAATACAAGTCAACATAAAGTATATCAAGATCTAAACTTGATTTTCTTCTGAGTTTTTGTGTGGAATGTCAAAGTGTCTTCTGATTAGGACAAAACTGTTGAAACAAGTTGTGCAAAGTTCCCAGTATGTATTTTTTTCACCTTTCTCTCGCTTTCAGTTTAAAGTTGTCCCACTTATTTTCTCTCTGCCTGTTTCCCTGCTAAAGACTTCACTTTTAACCACCACTCTCTCTCACTTCACGTCAGTAGTGCTGCTCAGATCTCTAATTGAAATTGGAACCTGCTCTCGGAGCCGGCCCTCAGCGACACACAGCTGATTGAAAGAGAGACAGAGAGGAGATAATGTGCTCAAAAAATATCTGGCAGGGAAACGGAAGCTATTCGAAGCCTAAAAGTGGAGTATGTGTTGAAGTTATTAGGACCGAGAGTTTATCATTCACAGCAGAGAAGAACAGTCAAACGAGCCATCTCCTTTGTGTCATCAGCTTTCTTTGCCCACACAGAATAATATTATGTTATATCTGCTTATTATATAAGATAAACGGTTTGTAATCAGTATCTGTATTCTGATATAGTGGATTATCGTGTATATTTCTTAGACTAAACATACTTTCTTAACCTTTTACCTCGCTCTATGGGATGAGGGTTACATATCTCCACGAAACTCCCTTCTTTGATTGCCTCCATGTTGTATGACACGCGAAACGAAATGTTATGTTTAGATGTGAGAATAATCTTATTTAATGTGGGCTAATTTGCATATATTGCTGTCCTGTTTTTTCACGCTTATCCTGTTGCTGCTTTGTACAACTGAATTCCCCTCGGGGATTAATAAAGGTTCATCTTATCTTATCTTATGTTTACAGACAATGAATAAGGCACAACTTGAGATGTAGCACACAATTCTGTCTTTTGAACTTGTGTCTTTTCACGTGCACTGTGTGCTTGTACTATATTGCAATGTCATATGTCCTATTAGAGTCCAATTAGCCATGTGGAGCTTTTCCCTTCTCTCTCCTCTTTTCTATATTTTGCGAAGATGAAAAATTAGCTCACCTTTAGCTACAGGAAGACGAACGAGTGAGTTACGGATATTAGGAGTAAGAAAAACGCTAATAAAACAAGGTAAAAAAAAACATGAATTCCTTCTAATTAGTTCATCCTAAGAGAATATACTGCAGGTTAATGATCCCTGGCTGCACGACGGGGGGACGGGGGGACGGGGCAGTGACTTGTCTATATGGACAATCCATAACAGAGAGGAAAAGCAGGGGCTCGATAGTTGCTTTAAAAGCCTCTCATCTACTTAAAGGAAAACTCCTTTACTCAATCACTAGTAAGTAGAGAGGACAAAGTGTACATGACAGACAGGAGGCGTCCATAAATCATTGGGAAACTACGAAAAAGTGTAATAAAGTAACAGGAAGCGATACATCATTAAGGAAACTAAAAGTACCTTCAGGAACATCATGAATATGAATATAGTAATAAAAAACATTATGCAAAGCATTGATTGATGGTTTTAGCCCCCTCTAAAGTAAACCAATGGGCATTACAGGGAAATGTAAGTCTCATATAAGGATGTATAGGGGAACACTGAGGAAATATACTACTTATATTATTAAACAATATATAACGGTTCTAATTTATCCTGGCTTGAATATGTGTGGCTTTATTCAATCTGAAACAAGCAGTAGTATAGTAAATACAGAAACGTATCCAGTGTAAATGATAGGAGAAGCGTAAAGTTGGCTACCTCCATTGAAACAGTGTAATAAAATAACACGGTGAGATCCATTAGGGTTATTATTATTATTATAAATAAATAAATGCATGAGGAAAGCATTAATTGAGCACCATCAGCCTCTGCAGCCGCTTTACTACCCTCTATAGTGCACTAGTGGAATATTACAGGAAATAAGTTTGTCTCATCAACTGAGAAATTACACTGCTGCTAATATAACAAAGAGTTATGTTTAATATGTTATTGCTTAGTCCTGGCTTAAAGTGTTAGACAATATGTGTGGCTCTTGTCACGCTGTAGCCTCTGAAGTAAATAGGGTGACCAGATGTCCCGCTTTGCGCGGGACTGCACAGCATTTTCACGACTTTTGGTGCGTCCCGCAAATTGAGACGATGTCCCGCATATTTCATTTTGATGGGCTAAAACGCTTTTCTTTAAAATCAGATTCATCCAATGGCTGTTGAGAACGCAGGGAAGGCTATCATCAGCGGGCTGTGTTTGCTGTCAATCAAACTGTAACACACGGCGGGTGCTGGTCAAGTGTTAACCAATGAGAGTAACTCACTCACACCCCCCCCACCCCGCCAAACAACAACAACGAACGCAGGCGACGCAGCAGGTTATGGAAAATGGAGGAAACTGAAACTACAGCTAAGAAGAAAAGAAGATGCACATACAACAAAGACTGGGAAGACACTTACCCGTGGGTGCAGCCAGTGCAGGGCAATCTTTGCAAGAGTAATTTTTAAAATTTCACATGGCGGTTACTTTTCTTTTTTAAAAAACTGCATTTTGACTTCACTTCCTGCTCTGTTGTTATATATTTGTTACGTTTTTTTTTCCGGGGGTTGGGGAGTGCTGTTGAGAGGGTGTCCCACATTGTCCCACATTGTCTCACACAATCATACTCCTTGTCCCACATTTGGTTTGTTGGGATCTGGTCACCCTAGTAGTAAACTAATAGGATATTACAGGGAATACGGTTGTCACATCGGGAATACAATCTGCTATAATAACAAACGCTTGTTGTGTTCAATGTTGTTATCATCATTCCAATGTGTCCTGGGTTAACGCGTGAGAGACAATACGCGGCTTTATTCAGGCTAAAACAAGCAGTAACGCGATAACAAAAACCGTCAATCCTAGTTACCCAGTTCGCTGCCAGGCTCGTGTCATTCTGCTTCAGTTTCAGTCTCGCGCCTTCGCAGCCTTCAACCTGCAGCATGCCTCCAACTTTTCCACGCAAATGTTTTGGGACATTGTTAAAGCAAAAAAATGGATTTACGGAGCTTGTTTAAAGAGTCCTTAAAGTCGATCTTCACGCGGTTAAAATGTCAGCAAGAAGAGGAAGAAGAAGAAGAAGAAGAAGGCTTTGATCCACAAGAGAATCCAAACAGGGAGACATGCTTCTCCACATCCTCACTCCGCAGACTGCTGTCCATGAGAGGCGACGTGGCAGATGTAGCTGGGCAGTGTGTGTGTGTGTGTGTGTGCGTGCGTGTGCGTGCGTGTGTGTGTGTATGTGTGTCAGAGCAGGTTCCAGCTGGATGATGGTCACACACACCGCTCTCTCTCTTCAGGTGAGTCCGGAGACAGTGCGCTCTCCTCGGTGCGTCTCGCTCTGTCAAACTGCGTGTCTGAAACCGAGACTGGCGTCAGGGGGGGAGTGTGTGTGTGTGTGTGGTGTGTGTGTGTGTGTGTGTGTGTGTGTGTGTGTGTGTGTGTGTGTGTGTGTGTGTGTCATCTGAGTGCAGTCGACATATACTGTAGGCTATCACGTATTGATGTAGTTCGTCTTTTGCACTTATTGTATTTTATATTTGCATGTTGGAAATATGTAATAAGTATCACGATGTAAAAAAAGTATCCGGATCCATGACTTGCCTCGATATCAAAGGCAATGCGAATAGTGACGAGACATATCAATAAGAAGGCTTTAATTTGAGTTGCACTGTCCCTATCATGAGCACAACACCAAACCAGGCTATGAAGGATGGACAAACAAATCGTTCAGTACACGTTTTCAGAATATAGAAATAAATGAATCTAGAAAGTCAAGATGAGCAAATTGCATAGTCAACATTACACTTATCCAGTTGATTATTGTGTTACAAGGTTTTTGAAAATGTATGCAAATAAGATGCACGTTTGTTGTGTATTTAGGAGAACTCTACAGATACAAAAAGTGTTGAATGTGATTTTGTTCTTTCCATAGTCTGACAGAATGTTAGGATTGGATTGTATTTTGTCTTCACCAAAGAGACAAAGACATTGTTCAAGATGTCAACATGTGTAGACCGTATAGAGTAATATCACACAATGATTGGTTTTTATTTATCTGTGTTGCCCCTGGTTCATTAATCCAATACTGGGAAACCCTAATTTCTCCAAAGACACCAGTTATTTCCAAACAGGAAAACAACTGTAGGGTGAATGTAATACTCTGGGACACGTAGAGTGTACATAATGTTGATATCGTGGCTCTGCAGCTGAAAGCCCGTCTCTCTGACTCTTTAAGTGCAGCTCTGTCAACACGACGTCAGCTGACCCGAGCGACTTTGAAATGAGAGACAGGAGAGAGGCAATAATTGCGGGAGTCTGATTGAAGCCAAAGTAAACAGTGGTGATGGCACTATGTCCATTTGCAGGATATCTAAACGGTGTGTGGTGACATCGAAATGATTCAGGCCAGATTTTAAAAGGAACATTTTTCAAAAAAGAACGAAGGACACATGGTTGTTTTAAGTGACAGTGTGTTGCTTGTACAATAACCTGTCAACCACATGGAGAACCGTTCATCCTGCTAAGAGTCCTTGAGCAAAACACTACACTGTCAAGTCTGTGCTGCTTGTCTTCTGACCTTTTTTCCATATGGGGAAAAACTTTATTAACAGCTTCTTTTAGATACAAAAACAGTAAAGAAGCAAACTCAATGACTAATAAAGCAACATGTTCCACTTTAAATCCAACAACTCCCAGCCTGACATCTATTGAACAATACTGTAATGAGTATTTAAATATAAATAAGTAAACTGCATTCTCAATAACATTTTAATGGAGATATTTTCTCTCCGATTATAGCAGCAGTTTTACACATGTGGTTTATGTCGATTGAAACCAAACATATGGTAATGTTTAGGCAACGAAACTACGAGGTTAAGCTTTGTTTAAAATCTCGGTATTAGCTTAAAATAATCAACTTTATTGATATCCAAAGTTTGTTAAAGGGGACCTATCATGCAAAATGAACTTTCAGATGTCTTCTCTACATCAATGTGTCCCCGGTGTGTCGGGGAACTCACGCAGCGTCAGGAAATAAAACCCTCTCTTTTCCTCCGTACCCAAATCTCTAAAATCGGGGGAACAACGGAGCTGATCCAGATTTGCGTCTGATATGACGTAACATCTGAAATGTGGATCCACGGCCCAATCAGAAACGTTGCTATCAGAAACAATGCCAGACTGTTTTGGACGTAATATGGTCGGTGTTTACATTAGCATCGCTAACACTCAGAGCTAACCTGTACTGGAGAGCATGTGTGTGAAGAAGCAGGAAGTAGAAAGGAACTCACCTTGTGGTGTAACCGGCAAGAGAGAAAGCCTTTGAGCTCCAGACTGTTTCAGATCCTTGATATGGCGTTTCATCACGGCAGCATTTAGTTTAGACGGTAGCTGCCGGGTCCCGCATGAGCTCATAAATCAGCACTTTTGAAACAGGAAGTGAAATAGAGGGATATGAGGCATGGCTAGAACGGGTGATCTGTTTGGTATTTTGAACAAAACACTTCATAGACATGTTTTTTATATATTTGTATATATCTGAGAGCTGTGCTATTGCCTATACAAATAGCATGATAGGTGCCCTTTAACTTAACATATTGTACACTGATGGTCATACCAACCATACTAACCAACATGGGCTTAATTTAAATGAGCAAATATGTGTTTAAGTAGTTCAACTATACATACATAAGTGTAAAAACGTGTTATTTAAGCAATAGCTCGCGACAGGCCGTGGTATATGGTCCTTATATCACAGCTAAGGGGCGTGGTTCGGCCCGACGCGAATAATTGCAATTGTTATTATTACACTGCACAGTTGAATACTCGATTCTAATTGGTCAATTCGGACATTCCAAAGGTTGCTAATTCTTAATAACAGACCGTTGCTAAGGAGAAAATGTATGTGGAACTGTTATTGGCCGGATAATGACGAATAAAACACTGAAAGCAATAGGAATACATTTAATACATTCAAATACGACATAAATGACTTAAAATGCAAGGGATAAAATAAGTAACACACACACACCACTTTTGATTGTTCAGTTTAGTGTATGTGGATTTCTTTTTTGTGGACTTTTCTTTTACACTTAGTCTTGACCTTGAATGCATCTAAGAAGAAACATGTTGAATCGTTGTATCTTTATTTAACCAGATAAAAAGATAAAATCTCATTTACAATGCTGACCTGGCCAAGAAGGCAGCAACGTTACATCACAAGTCACTTGTTAGACGCTTTTATCCTAAGCGACTAACATACTCAATACTGTGGGCAATCCCCACAGGAGCACTTTGGGGTGAAGGGTCTCAGGGACACAACGACATGCTGACTGCAGCGGGGTTTGAACCTTTGACCCTCTGAGTCTAACACCAATGCACAACCCACTGCGCCACACGCCTCCACCAACACAGACATATAAAATACAGAGAACACAACTAAGAAAACAAAAGACGAAAAAGCAGTCACAACATTGTGCACATTTGGGACAGTACATTAAAAAGACACCAGAGCCTGTTGTAGATATTGTAACTACGCAAGGAATGAAACTCAAAGTGGTTACCTGTTACAAATACCTGGGTTTCTGGCTCGATGATTGTCTCTCTTTTAAACTTCATGTCAATAACCTGCTTAGAAAACTGAGGGTTAGGCTAGGTTTCTTCTTCAGGAAGAAGTCCTGCTTCTCGCTTGAGGCCAGGAAGAGGCTCTGTGACCTTTGACCTGTGCTGGACTCTGGGGATCTGGTCTATATGAATGCACCTGCCCATTGCCTGGTCCAGTTAGATGCTGCGTATCACAGCACACTGAGATGTGTGACAGACTGTAAAGCATTAACCCTTCACTGTTCCCTGTGTGCAAGGGCTGGTTTTGCCTTCACTAGCTGTACGGAGGCTCAGTCACTGGTACATTTTCATCTACAAAGCCATGCTAGGGAAACTTCCATCTTATATCTGCTCCCTGATCTCACGGCGAATTGTAAGTGGCTCCTACCTGAGATCGCATGCTGTGGTTTCATTAAATGTTGCTAGGACTGTCTTAGGGAAGCAGCTCTTAGATGCGCAGCTCCTCTGTCTTGGAACAGTCTGCACATTAAATGGAAACTGAGCCACGAAATGTTTTTAAAGCTCGGTTGGATGCTCCTCAATCGGAAGCTGGTGGTACCTGCTCATGTGGATAGTTATTGTAAATAGTAACCCCTGTAATGATGCTGTAAGATGTCCTTTTTGGTGTTCTGTTGTTTTATGTTTTTATGTTTCATGTGGAACTACTTGAGCAGGTCTCCCTTGAAAAAGAGATCAAAGATCCCCTGGATAAATAAAGGCTTGAAATGAAATGAGTAAGAAAGGTACTACTTATTACTGCAAGAGCAGCTGGCGGTAAGGACCTCAGACAACTTCAATTTAAAACCGGCTATAGGGACAAGTGCCCTCAGTTTGAGGCGGGATTGAAGGTCATTCCAAGACCAAGGAGCGTAATGAAAAAGACCCCTTTTCCAGCCTCAGTCCGCACGGCAGGAACCTGGACCCGTATCCAGGCTCTGGGTCTGAGGCTGTGAGAGTCACAAACTGGGGCAGATCTGGCACATATGTAGAGTGGAAGCTTTCCTAAAATGGCTTTATACATTAATAAAAACCAGTGCTGCATCCTACGCATACTAAGTGAGGACCCTCCAGTTAGGCTGTGCAGCTTGCATCTGATATATAACGCAGCGCAGCGTGGGAGAGTGGGTCAAGTTTGGCCAAAACAGTGGGACAGGCAAACCTATAGATGGTTTCACCGTAGTCCAGCTGGGACAGGAGCCAGAGACTGACCTTTTATGGGATGAAGCTGACAAACAACATTTAAGTCTGAAAAGGAAGCCAAGAATGAATTTCAATTTCTTTGTTAGAACTTCAACGTGGTGTTTGAAGTTCAGATTTCTGTCCAACCAAAAGCCCAGATATGTGTAGGCATCGACAAACTCAACGGAGACGCCATCAAGGGTGTCAATGGAGAGGCAAGAGGACGCTGACTTGGGAGCAAACAGCATTGCTTTGGTTTTCTTACTGTTCAAAAGCAGTTTGGAATCAAGAAGCGCATGCGTTAAGCCCCTGTCACACTGTCCCGAAGTTGACACCCGATGGACACACGAATATGGAATTGTGAATTTCGCACGAAGATGGCCCCGAACCCCACGAAGGCAACATTTACATTACATTTAAGACGTACAACTGCAACGAAAGTAACACAAACAGTTATGTTACAGTACTATGATACTGTACTGATATCTTCAGACTTTGTTCTTTACTTTCTCCGTCTTTATATGTAGAAGATATTACGTTTTCTCCGTCATGTTGTCGTTTCCATAGCAACAACAACTTCCTGTCAACTCGCCTTCAAAATAATATATGATATCCTTTTCAGTTTCACAGAACACAAATTGGGTTATTTACATAATATGTTTACATGATTTTGTTGTGCAATAAAACAACCCGATGGACACACGATAAAGGAAATGTTCAAATTGGGCTGTGACCGTAGCAACATCGGGCCATCCGTGAGGCATCTTAAGCCATCGTACGATCGCTGGTGGAGTTTCTCAGGCTCCGGCAGCAACTTCGTGAGCGGTGGCAAAATCTTTGGCATGCCAAAAAATAGCCGAAGGACTTTGCGAAGGTTCATTTTCGTGTTGAATTCGTACACGAAGATGACACGATTTGACAAGATACCCTCAAGAGTGCCTTACGAAGTTGCCGCCGGAGCCTGAGAAACTCCACCGGCGGTCATACGATGGCTTCGATGCCCTCACGAACGGCCCGATGTTGCTACGATCACAGCCGAATTTGAACATTTCCTTTATCGTGTGTCCATCGGGTGTCAATTTCGGGACAGTGTGACAGGGGCTTTAGCGTGATAAAATCAGTTTTAAAATCGGCAAGGTAACACTAGAAAATGTCCTCGCTTGAATCCAAATTACCCCAATTAAAGGGCGCTACAGGGAGAAAAGACCATGAAGATTAGATCGTAGGAGATCGTTTAAATTTGGGGAGAGTTAATAAAACATTTTAATGGAGTTGGGAAAGTTACACAGTCAGCCAAAAGAGAAACTCTTCAGACGTCCCCTCGAGGCGTATTGAACTCCAAAAGTCCCTTTCCCCTCTTGTTTATGTCTGACTTTAGTTCCTCCAGTTTATTCCAGTTTACATCAAGGTACACGATTCTCCCAGGCACATGTCTCTGCATTACAGACATTATGTATCCCCCGTTTCCTCCTTCACGAGCTAAACTCCTGACTTTCCCCGCCCCCGTGTTATCCAAGGTGTTTTCTAGTCCACAAGCCACTTGAAAATGAAATAAATACGTTTCTCGGAGTGTAATATCATATTTAATTGAACCATTCTGAGTCAGGGAGCTATTTTAGGTTTTCATTCATGATATTAAAAGCTCTGGGCGACAGAAAAAAGCATCAGCACAATGTGTGTACAGTCTGAGAGATAAGTAACTATATGATTTACACTGATTCTGCAATTTACCACACACCACCAGCGCCTGACATTGATGAATTACCTCGCTCCGAATATGCTGCATCAGCATGTGTGAGAATAATACACTTCGACTTCATCATCTCGGCTCTTCCCCCCTCCCTCCCTCCCTCTGAAGTGACTGGGCCGTGAGTAACGAGCCGCTGAACGTGAGATTATGTTCACAACATGTTTCAAGCCTCTGTCCTCTCAAGCCTGAAACTGTCCTGCAGCCAGAAAAAGGAAGATTAAGAAGCATTTGATTGGGCTCAAAGGATCATTAGCCATGTTTGTATTCAGCGCCGGAGAGGGTGGAAAACCTGTCTTGTTGTTAGAGTGTTTATTTTTAGATGAATTACGTAAAAGCATTTATTGTACTATCATTGTCTTTGTTTGGTCAAACTACATTTTAATATACTTGGATTACCATTAGTTTAGTCTGACTTTTTTGACTGTAAGCTATCTATTTAACCATATGTTCTATATTTAGTCATCCATTTTAACTACCCATTATCTTTAGCATGTAAAACCCATTCTTTTTTAGCTACCACTTTTCACCATACATTATTTTTCGTCATCTTTTAGCTATTTCTTTTGACTGTGTTCCTTTTGTCATCAAATGTAACCAGCCTATAGCACATTTAAAAATAGTTCTGCTACCTAGCTGAATAATGAATGTTTACTTTGGGTAACCTATTCGATGGGAATTGATTATGCTAACGATGTACCGTTTACTCATAACTGAACGATAATGATTATTTTAAGAGCAAAACCCTTTACTGTTCTATTTCATATTTCCGCTCAGTTCCTCTTCAATCTTTCCATGTGCGTACCTCATACCAGATCCGCCGTTTGGTAATCAATTGTATATGTAACCCAATAAGCTACCAATCAATACTCATGAACTTTCTGGTTAATGATTTCTTTACAGGATTGATTAAATTCATCTTTCTTTTCATTAGGGTCTGCTGAGCGTATTGATCAGTTTTCTCTTCACAGTGGGCTGTTGTTCAAGCGCCCTGCAGCTCTATAGACCGAACAGACTCCTCGCTAAATATAAATTATGAATCAGCTGACACCGGGTTTAGCCTCAGGATTACAACCTGCTGATGTAATGAGAGTCTCTCGGGGTGTTTCACAATGTCGAGTACGCTTGCTTGGTAGCAAGTTTTCCGAGTCCCTTGCTTCAGAAGCGAGGCAAGAATCCTTCCTTGCATTCGGAAAACGAAGAGTGGAACAGGCGAGCAGGTGTGCAGGTGTGCGTCATGTGAGAGGCCCCGCCTTAAATGTTCCGCCACAGATTTGGGGAAATTGGTCCGTGCGCAAAGCATTGTGGGGATTTTCTACACATGTGCAGCCTCGAAATTTCTCACTACGAAGTACGCCGGGCTCGCTAGAATTCCAAGTATGCTGGACATTGGAACAGTCCTTCGGCGGCACTCGATGACGTAGTATGCTTGCGATAGTGGCTCTGGAGCAGCTTTACTCGACATTGAGAAACGGCCACAGTCATGGTTTTGGATTTACGTTTTAATTTACCACCTTTTCTGGTCCTACTTCCTGTCTTTAGCTTCCCTGGTGTATCTGATTGTCTGATTGTGTTCACCTGTTGCCCTTGTGTTTCTGCCTTCCCTGCCCAGCTGTGTCTTGTCCTGTGATTACCCTTCTGTGTATTTAAGCTGCATCTCACTTCGGTTAAATGGATTCCTTGAGTTGTTTCCCTGCGACTAGTCCCTCCCACCAGGGACGCATGGAGAGACGCAAGGAAACCACGAGAAGCAGGGAAATAGTTTTAAGAGCAATGGGACGTCCTTTCCTCCGGAGCGTCACGTGAAGCGACGCTCCGTTTGTGATGACGCCGCACAGCTGATCGTCTGACAGCAGCCAGATCAGTGCATGCGTTGCATCGTCCAATCAGTGAGCGATACACAGTACGGTCTGGTAGTTCCTCGATTATCGCTCCTCCGTTATCACTCCTTGATCCTCCGGGAAAAATAAGGCCACTGGGACGCTACTCAAGATGGCGGAGACAAATCAACTTCCGGTGATACCGATGAGAAACTAGACAAAAGTTAAACAAGTACAAACCACAGACTGTCTGTGTCATGGAGAATACAGTCGCTGGTTTATTTATGTCTGTAGGCCATTGTTGTGAGTGTGGACGGTCGGAGCATATACAACGTTAGCTTAGCCGATCTCCATTCATAAAACACATTTTAAAGGTGTTTCTCTGCCGTCTGTCTGCAGACTTGTCAAAGCATTAATTCATGGTTTTTACTAACCGGTATCAGTGTGTTGTTACTTCGGCATCATTTTGAAACGTGTGTTACAATTAAATCACAGTCAAATATGTTCATTTTGTTGTAGTTGCCAGCGATTCTCTCACTAGTTCAGCCCGACTCAGCCCGGTTGTTGGCCCGGAAAGAACCTTGATTTTGGAGAGCCATAAAAACTGTGAAAAAGCACCCGCTAGCCGGAACTACGCCGAGTGGAAACGCAACCAAACCCGCACGCTTAACCCGCGCTGTAGTTGATATGCGCCATAAGTGTATACATTAAATAAATTAAAAGGTAAAGCATGCGTTAAAGAGGCCTTATTAGGATTTATATGTATTTCCCTGTAGTGTGTTGTATAGGTTTTAGTGCACGTAAATGGTCTGCAAAGGCTAACATGTCTCTGTTCCCTCCAGAGTTTCTTCCCCCCCCCCTGCCTGACACGCCTCCATTGGACTCCTTTGTTTACATTTTCTTTATTATTCAATGTTTTAGGGTATACATATTTAAGCTCTTCTTTAAATCTTTGTGAAGGTCCTTTCATAAACTCAAAGCCAAACAGCTCCAATTAAATAGCGTTTCATTATCTGAGCCCATTTCCAAGGACTTTTGAACTTTGCATATTCATTAAAACTAATTAAAATTGCAAACACATGTGGACAGAGCAACACAAATGAAAATGCAGATATCAGTCAAACATAATAGAAAATAGCTGTTTCATTATTATTATTTCCTGTTTATCAAGGCGAGAGCATTGGTCACTGTGGAAACAGCTAATGAGGATCTCAGTGGAAATGAAGCTGTAAAATAAATGCTTATAGAGAGAGGGGGAACAGGGCAAATGTCACGTCTGAATGGCATTCATTCCCACATGAACCTCGCCGCCATTTACTCTTTCTAACTGCATTTTCCTTTTAAGTAGAGAGATGTATTTGTCCTTTGAAAGGTCTGGCTCTCCAACATCCAGCTATTATTCTGAAATAATGAATCATTATGCCCAAATCAGTTTAGAACAAAGGCCCTTTAGAGCTGAATACATTAGGTAACTTGGTTTTAATGGTAGGGAGGCGTGTGGCGCAGTGGGTTGGTGTTCGGATCAGGGGAGCACAGGTTCAAACCCCACTGCAGTCAGCATGTCGTTGTGTCCCTGAGACACTTCACCCCAAATTGAGTATGTAAGTCGCTTTGGATAAAAGCGTCTAACAAGTGATGCAGTGTGAGCACTTTCAGCCCTTTTGTAGACATTTTCTTTAAATGTCATTCCACTTTGAATAGGAGGTGGATTCAGAAAGTATCAACCAAGGCCAAAGCATGTGCTATAGCCAAAGTTGTACCTGTTGAATAATATTCATCCATACGTAACATATAAAGAATCCATATGTTTACAGCAATAATGGATACAATGACTGAAGTGTTATGTGCACACGGTTGCTAGGCATGCATCACCCTAGTTACCCTCTTTTAAACTTTGTGTCTTCAAGCCAGTTGCTTTGGTTTTATAACTCCAACATTTACAAATCAGTTTCGCTGCTGTCATCAACCTTCATTCAGGCAGTTCTTTCCAGATAAAAGGCCGAAACCAAATCTGCTCAACACCAATCTGTAGACATAAAACAAATCTGCATTGAGCTGTTGTACACGTAGCTAACGTACACGTAGCTAACGTACACGTAGCTAACGTGCACTTAACAGCCCACACGTGTTTTTCCCATGGATGTATCAAGAGAAATGGATGCAGCGTAAGAGGTGCGGCCTCCTTCAATCCTATGGAAGTTGGTCAGTGGTGCATGAAGACAAAATGGTCTGAATCCAGAGCAAAAGTAGCAATAGAGCTCGTGTTCTCGTCTTTTCCTTAAGCTCCGCCTCCAATGAATGGACCAAAAGAAAGGAGATGGGAAATAACTCTGGATTCGGCTTTTAGCGCATTTTACAACTTTTAGACCCTAATGATTTAAAGGGCTTTGGAAGTGTTCGAGTAATTGAGAAAAAAACACACAGCCAATGGGAACAAGTCTTGTTCGGCCCAAATGACTTCACAGAGTATAACACAAGTGTAGTACCAACATTTGGCCTTCCTTTCCCATGGTCAGCATGAAACACCTCCATTGGACTCCTTTGTTTACTCCCATAAAAGTGTGATGTCACTATGTAACACTAACGGAGCTTACACACGGCGGCGTACGTTGAAGCTTCACTTTGGATGGGGTGACGCAAAGCTACGCACATCCCACATCGCTTCAAAAGTAGAGCAATGTTCTACTTTTGAAGCTTCGATGGAAGCGTCAGCCAATCGAATCATATGCCAGGACAAGCTCTAGCCAATCAAACCGCATGCTTGTGTGTCCGGGGGCGGGAGATTCATGTGATTGGTTGTTGGTCGAGGGTCAGACACGCCCGCCGGAAAGCTTCAACGCAAGCCGCCGTGTGGATGCTCCGTTATAATGGCTACTATTCCATCACATGGTACGTGATAGGCTAAGGGGCGGGACATCCCTAAGCGGTTGACCAATCAGAGCAGTACATTGACTTAAAACTTTCCAACACAGAACTGAAAGACGAGTGAATTTTAAAGTTAACTTTATCCAAACTCCAAAAGATTGCTAATGTGGATTCATGAATTCTGCATGAATAGGCAATTCTTTTTCAAAAAGATACAGACATCCAAAGTCAGACACTTGCTGCCAAAATAAACCGCAGAGACGCTGTGGAGTTTATAGCTTTCAGTGGCCAACAAACGGATTAATCCTGATTTTAATCCCGTCTCAAAACAATCAAAAGATTAAAGCGTTGTCTTGCTTTTAAAAGGACATGAAAGGCTTTTGGGAAACGGAAGCTTTCATTGCCAATCCTGTGAACACAGAGGGTCCCTTTGTGCAGACGGGCTCAGATTCTACCTGGAGGGACGTTTTCTGCTCAAACAAACAAACAAACAAACAAACCTTCAGGCTGTATTTTTTTTCAAACCAATATATTATGCACCTTCACTCCAATAAGGCTGTGCAAATAGCCCCCGCATTAATTAGAGCACTGTAAGGGAAGTCTCCTTAGTCTCAACCTTTGTGAATTCTTAATGAAGTCATATTGATGAAGGCGAGCGCTGAGGAGAGGTGACATGCAAAGCGATGAGGATGTGGATGTCTGAGTGGCTGCTTGTGGGTTTGTTGGGCAGCAGAAACACAGAGATGAAGACGTGCGGTCCGGCTCGGAGTGACTCCAGTGCCGTGGGTCGTTGTATCTGGAGATGAGTTGTTCACGAAGATGTAACGTCTATTGGCGAGCTTTTTGCATCCCATTTGGGAAAAGGTCTTTCTGCGTCTTTGTTGGCTCCATCTGGTTGCCTAGTGCTCTGCTGCCTGTTCCAGGGGAGGAACGGAGGGAAGGGACTCCCACACACACCTACAATACTGAGACTTGCATGTTCTTTTATGTCACAACCTGCTCAGACAGAAAGCCTGGAAATGAGGCGACACCGCAGACAGAAGTGCAGCATGGGAACTTCTCGAGGCCACGCTAACGATGCCTGGATGTACAGGAGGTGCGTTAGCGTGTGTGTGATCGGATTTCCAGAGGACAAGAGAGGAATGTGAATTCGATTTGAGCATGGTTTGATTTGATTTGGCATGCAGGCAGGAGAGGGAAATGTCAAAGTGCACGTGGAAACACAACGACGCCAAAGGATGGAGGAAACCGAGGTTACTGTCAGCTGTTCCACCGGCATGACTTCAGGTGGCAACACTCCTACAAGAGAAAGACACTCTGACATCTCCTGTCGATCAGGGTGCACAAGAAGAAGCCTCAGAGAGCCTCTCTCACTCACACACACACACACACACACACACACACACAACACACACACACACACACACACACACACACGCACACACACTGCACACGCACGCACGCACGCACGCTCGCACGCACACACACTCCCCCTGACGCCAGTCTCGGTTTCAGACACGCAGGAAATGAGCAGCATATGTCCTCTTGTTGTTAATTTGGTTGCAAGGTCATGTTGTCACTGTAACCCAACCCCTCTTAATAATTACTCAGTAGAGACCTTTATGCCAACACCATTTGCTGCAACGTCCCGAGATCACACATGAAATACAAATGAATGGGGTTTTTCTTAGAGAGCAGAGCTGATCATCATCGAGTGATTTTAAATAAAAATTCTGTATATCTCAAAAATCTCCTGCGGACAGATTTATTTTTTCTCCCAGCTTTTGGGTTGGATGTCATCATGTGTGTGTGTGTGTGTGTGTGTGTGTGTGTGTGTGTGTGTGATATGATGCCACTGTCCGCCACATTTTTCTCCTGTCACCAACTGCAGGGGACATGTCATAAATGGGTTGGATTTTGGATGCCAGAGGATGTCGTTCTTGTCAAACAGAAACACTCTGGTAATGCCGACACAATGTTCCTGGTACCAGTACTTTACTACACTACTTTTTATTTGACTTTTGACTTCTTACATGTTGAACTCAAATACCTGTACTTTCTACTTCTTACATGTTGAACTCAAATACCTGTACTTTCTACTTCTCACATGTTGAACTCAAATACCTGTACTTTCTACTTCTCTCATGTTGAACACAAATACCTGTACTTTCTACTTCTTACATGTTGAACTCAAATACCTGTACTTTCTACTTCTCACATGTTGAACTCAAATACCTGTACTTTCTACTTCTTACATGTTGAACTCAAATACCTGTACTTTCTACTTCTCACATGTTGAACTCAAATACCTGTACTTTCTACTTCTTACATGTTGAACTCAAATACCTGTACTTTCTACTTCTTACATGTTGAACTCAAATACCTGTACTTTCTACTTCTTACATGTTGAACTCAAATACCTGTACTTTCTACTTCTCTACATGTTGAACTCAAATACCTGTACTTTCTACTTCTTACATGTTGAACTCAAATACCTGTACTTTCTACTTCTTACATGTTGAACTCAAATACCTGTACTTTCTACTTCTTACATGTTGAACTCAAATACCTGTACTTTCTACTTCTCTACATGTTGAACTCAAATACCTGTACTTTCTACTTCTTACATGTTGAACTCAAATACCTGTACTTTCTACTTCTCACATGTTGAACTCAAATACCTGTACTTTCTACTTCTTACATGTTGAACTCAAATACCTGTACTTTCTACTTCTTACATGTTGAACTCAAATACCTGTACTTTCTACTTCTTACATGTTGAACTCAAATACCTGTACTTTCTACTTCTTACATGTTGAACTCAAATACCTGTACTTTCTACTTCTTACATGTTGAACTCAAATACCTGTACTTTCTACTTCTTACATGTTGAACTCAAATACCTGTACTTTCTACTTCTCACATGTTGAACTCAAATACCTGTACTTTCTACTTCTTACATGTTGAACTCAAATACCTGTACTTTCTACTTCTTACATGTTGAACTCAAATACCTGTACTTTCTACTTCTTACATGTTGAACTCAAATACCTGTACTTTCTACTTCTCACATGTTGAACTCAAATACCTGTACTTTCTACTTCTTACATGTTGAACTCAAATACCTGTACTTTCTACTTCTTACATGTTGAACTCAAATACCTGTACTTTCTACTTCTCACATGTTGAACTCAAATACCTGTACTTTCTACTTCTCACATGTTGAACTCAAATACCTGTACTTTCTACTTCTCACATGTTGAACTCAAATACCTGTACTTTCTACTTCTTACATGTTGAACTCAAATACCTGTACTTTCTACTTCTTACATGTTGAACTCAAATACCTGTACTTTCTACTTCTCACATGTTGAACTCAAATACCTGTACTTTCTACTTCTTACATGTTGAACTCAAATACCTGTACTTTCTACTTCTTACATGTTGAACCCAAATACCTGTACTTTCTACTTCTCACATGTTGAACTCAAATACCTGTACTTTCTACTTCTCACATGTTGAACTCAAATACCTGTACTTTCTACTTCTTACATGTTGAACTCAAATACCTGTACTTTCTACTTCTTACATGTTGAACCAAATACCTGTACTTTCTACTTCTTACATGTTGAACTCAAATACCTGTACTTTCTACTTCTTACATGTTGAACTCAAATACCTGTACTTTCTACTTCTCACATGTTGAACCCAAATACCTGTACTTTCTACTTCTCACATGTTGAACTCAAATACCTGTACTTTCTACTTCTTACATGTTGAACTCAAATACCTGTACTTTCTACTTCTCACATGTTGAACTCAAATACCTGTACTTTCTACTTCTTACATGTTGAACTCAAATACCTGTACTTTCTACTTCTCACATGTTGAACTCAAATACCTGTACTTTCTACTTCTTACATGTTGAACTCAAATACCTGTACTTTCTACTTCTCACATGTTGAACTCAAATACCTGTACTTTCTACTTCTTACATGTTGAACTCAAATACCTGTACTTTCTACTTCTCACATGTTGAACTCAAATACCTGTACTTTCTACTTCTTACATGTTGAACTCAAATACCTGTACTTTCTACTTCTTACATGTTGAACTCAAATACCTGTACTTTCTACTTCTTACATGTTGAACTCAAATACCTGTACTTTCTACTTCTTACATGTTGAACTCAAATACCTGTACTTTCTACTTCTCTCATGTTGAACTCAAATACCTGTACTTTCTACTTCTCTCATTTCCCAAACAGCTGGTTCCTTTAGTCTGAATGTGTGTTGGTGCGTGGTCATTATTCTTTAGAGTCACTGCGTGCTTATTGGTTGGAACACGATCCGTGTATCCATCACTTCCTGGTCTTCTCTAAAGAAGAGGGACCAATGGAAACGTTGTCATGTTGCCGTTGGTCACCATGGAAACATTCATAAGCTAACAATGACATCATTGTTCTGTTGATATAAAGGGAGGTCAGGTACTCTTTAAAGCAGCTGCTAGTTATGGGTACTTTTTACTGAAGGACACTTCAAAGCCTCTTTACTTTGACTTGAGTAAAGAAGTTTAGTCAGTACTTCTACTTTCACCAGAGTATTTTTAAACACGGGTATCTGCACTTCTACTTGAGTAAAGGATGTGTGCACTTTTGCCACCTTCACCTCCCCCTCACCATCTGCCAGCCTGCATATTGTTACAGTACGACAGTGAAAGACGGTCAGAGCTGCTCAGAATACAGTAAGTGTGAATTGCAGCATAACAGTGAGTGTGCACCTTAATCAACTTTGGAATATAAATGACGAGCAAAATAATACATCGTATTTGAAAGGTGCCTTTTAAGACACCCAAGGACACCCTACTTATTTAAATCATTAGCTCTTAAAAGGTCATTTTTAATTGCACCAGTAGCCAGAGCCAAGACCGTTGGAAAGCTAACGGTGGCTAACAGAATGCTATTGCGCTAGCCATGAGAGGGCCAGTCGATGGGGGAAATTAAGGTTATTTTATACCCAGCAGTCCCACCATGTTGGCTTTATGTGCCTGAGAGCCTTCACAGGAATACACGAGCACCCCCTGCGTCCAGTTCTCTTTAAAGATGGCACACACCCACAAAGCATGGCTGTAGACTCTTAGCTTTGTAATTCAAAACCGTCTTCAGAGTTCATGTCATGTAGAATGACCTCCAATGCTTTCAAGAAGATACTGAGCAACAACTGAAGAAGAAACTATGAAGTTATACTCCTGTGCACAATCAGCAGGCACGCCTTTTCTCTTCCGGCTAAATGGTGACGAAAGAAAGGACAGATTACTTTCATCAGGTTTTATGATACTTTTTTCATTTTCATTTAATCGTTCGGCAATGCACGTCGATGAACACTTTAGACCAGGGGTCTCAAACTCAAGGCCCGGGGGCCAAATCCGGCCCGCGACTTCATTTTATGTGGCCCGCAAGAGCTTGCAAATAATATAATACGCTTATAATACGTATGATAATATGCCCATAAACTACATGTCCCACAATGCATCTCGTTTTGTGACATGTGCACTAAAAAGACTTGCAATTATTATATTATAATGTAATATAATACATTATTTTATATATATATTATATATTTATATAGTTACAACCGGCCCTTTGAGTGCAACCTTTATGCGAATGGCCCGCGATGAAATTGAGTTTGACATCCCTGCTTTAGACAAATAATGCTTCAAATGTAAATATGCCGGATTTTAGCTTTGAGCTCATTTCCATCCGTAGTCCCGTCACATACAACATTTAAGAACATGACATTTATATAGCAAAAATAAATACATGATATGCAGAAAGAGCTGCACGTTCGAACAGAACGAGACCGCGGATACAAGCGGGCGAGATGGGTTTCCTCCGCAGGGTGGCTGGCGTCTCCCTTAGGGATAAGGTAAGAGGTTCGGTCATCAGGGAGGGACTCGGAGTTGAGCCGCTCCTCCTTCGCGTCGAAAGGAGCCAGTTGAGGTGGTTCGGGCACCTAGTTAGGATGCCACCTGGGCGCCTCCCTAGGGAGGTGTTCCAGGCACGTCCAGCTGGGAAGAGACCGAGGGGTAGACCTAGGACCAGGAGGAGGGACTATATCTCTTCTGGCCTGGGAGCGCCTTGGGACCCCCCAGTCAGAGCTGGTTGATGAGGGGAAAGGAACGTTTGGGGCTCTCTGCTGGAACTGCTACCCCGAGACCCGACCATGGATAAGCGGAGAAGATGGATGGATGGCAGAAAGAGCATGAGTAGCATACACAAGTATTTATCACATGACAGTACAATGTAGCAGCAACGACATATTAAGTGCAAGAGATGTTGCAAGAGCTACATACTGTAAAGTGCAAGAGGAGAGCCCTGTGTTAAAGTGCATTTAGCGGTGATCGCACGTCTGTTTGTTTCCAAACCATTCTTTGAGTTGACCTTTGAAGCTATTGAGAGTGGGACGATCCCGTGTCTCAGCTGGGAGGCTGTTCCACAACGAGCTGCCTTTGATGGAAAGTACATTTTGTCCAAAAGTGGTCCGTCTGCGGTGGACCTCACAGTCTCCTCTGGGTTCTGACCTCGTGCAGCGTCCAGTGTGTTTTTAGTGGATGAATTCCCCTGAGGGTTAGGGGTTATAAATAAATAAAACACATACTCTTAAAAGACTTAAAATGTCAAAACTCAATACATTGTGTTTCTCCAGGACGGTGCAGAGGTGGTATGAATGTGGCTTTCTGTCAAACACCTGGATAGCTCTCTTGAACAGCTGTTCTCTGGGTTTCAGGTTTGTGGCTCAAGCAAACGACCAGTTTGTCAAACAGTATTCAATGTGGGACAGAATCACAGTGGAGGTGTGACTTTGCAGCATTGACGGTTAAAGGCGGGGTAGGTAAGTTTCAGAAACCGGCTCGAGATACACTTTTTGTTATATTCCATTGAATGCTCTTAACATCCCGACAGCAATGAATATTTGAAGTGCTTTGACAAAAAATCCATAGCAAAATGTCATCTGTAGAAGCCGTGATACTGTAAAAGGTACAACCAGCGCCTGTCAGCCTTCAATCGGGGCACACACTTATCTCGTGCCCCTCATTGGTCATGTGCGCGTTCGTGTGTGTTGGAGGAGGGGCTCTGTGAGGAAGTAGCAGATTTTCTCCGGTTGTGTATTTTCAAATTCTAGCGATCTCGAGCCGGTTTCTCAAACTTACCTACCCCACCTTTAAGAAAGGTCTAATTTGTTTAAAATGTTGCAAGTTGAATTTAACGGTATTGGATACTTTCTTAATATGTTTCTTAAAAGTCAGAGTCCAGTATGACTCCGAGATACTTGAAGTGGGGGACTAGTTATATTCCTGCTCCGTTTAAAAACACGTTGGAACCTTCGATTTTGACTGGTCGTTTACTGAACATTGTGCAATTTGCAAAGTCATAAAATGTTCTTTTACAGCAAACCAATACTTCCTGCAGACGTTGAAATAATCAGGACTGAGCACGGTTTAAACTGCCATAGTAATAATAACCTGTAACGTCCGCTTTCTGCTGAAGGAAAGCTACTTCCTGATGAATTAACACCGTGGCTCCCACTGAAGCCCGGGGCCACTGGCTTTATGAGGACCGTAAATCAAAACGGCACAGATATGTCATTTATTTTCGATGTCACAAAGTTTCTGTCTTTATTGGAGACTCGCGGAGAAGTAAAGTGTTGGTGGTGTAGCTCCTTTTGGTGAGATTACAATGAATAAAATATAAACTTCTCTGTCTGTCATCAATGGCGCTGATGATATAATTCCCCTCGTTATCAAGGTTGGCGTCCCAGCTGCTGCGTGAAGTTATAATTAGCGATATATATATAACCTTAATTATGATTATCGCATTAGACATCAGCGATCTAATCAAATGATAGTGGGGTTTATATCACAGAGGGTGCGTGGTTAACTCATTAACTGCCTTCTGGATACCAAGAAGGCCATGGAAACACAGATGTGATACAAATTGTATTTTATTAATATTTTGTATTATTCCCGTTTATATTGTTATCCTTTTTAACCTTTACATATTTCGTTTACGCACTTTTTTAACAGCTTTTAAAGTGCTTTACGGCAAATACATTTAATAAATGAATAAAATACACAAATAAAATCTATGACGAGAATAGGAAAGTCATACATAAATAATAATAGTAATAATAACATTGCTTTTATTTTCTATATGATTACTTTTATTATTATTACATTTTTATAAATAACTATTTTTGCTTTTTTGAATTGAAATGTTCAAAAACCGCTTTATTTCTCTCACACTGCCTGTTCACCCTCTGTCTGAAACCAGAGCCCAGTCTGCTCTGATTGGTTAGCTGGCTGGCTCTGTTGTGATTGGTCAACCGCTTAGAGATGTCCCGCCCCTTAGCCTATCACGTACAATGTGTTGCCAGTAGAAGTGCGAGCGCACATCGTAATGTCACTATGGGAATGGGAACTGAAAATGATATCAAACATTGTATCGGTCATAATTAGGATATACACAGGCCGACTGGTATTGTTACTAATCCCTCGATACAGATCTTGAATTTAAAGGTCCTCTGGAAGCGGCTGCTAACACCCGTAAGGAGACATTTAGTCAGTTATATTGTGTTGAGTTGTATACCGGAGGGGCAGAACACACAATAAACTTGTCATAAAGCTGTCAAGTGACCCGCTCATGCACATCGGTGAGCACAGTCACATCTCACGGACACAGATAACACTCGCCATCAATAAATCCAGCATGCTCTGAAGGAAGCAAAGCAACGAGGGACCGGCGTCTCTTTTAGCCTCGAGACTGGGACAAGAGTGTTTTCGTCTGGAAACAAGTCCAAGTGTGTGTGTGAATAGTGGATGAGAAGAGAGTACTTGCTGCTGGCATCGTTCTTTTGTCTTTCCGCCGACATCGCGCTCCTTCAAACCTCTTCTTATTGTTTAATACACATCAAGTTTGACTCCAGTTGTAGCATAACATGTCCTTTTTGGAGACATCTTGGAAATGTACTTGTGTTGAAATAAATAGATAGATAGATAGATAGATAGATAGATAGACATATAGATAGACAGATGGATAGATAGATAGATAAATAAATAGATGGATAGATGGATAGATGGATAGATAGATGGATAGATGGATAGATAGATAGATGGATAGATAGATAGATAGATAAATAAATAGATGGATAGATGGATGGATAGATGGATAGATGGACGGATAGATGGATAGATAGATAGATAGATAGATGGACAGATAGACAGACGGATAGATAGATAGATAGATAGACAGATTGGTACTTTATTGATCCCAATTTGGAAAATGTGTTTGAATGTCAGTTAGAGTGCATGATATCTCTGTAATGTTTCATAAATATTATTATGCAGCGAAATCCGCTTTAAATGCATGAAGTTACAGAAGGTTGAATTTGCAAAAAAATGTAAAAATCCAGCCAATCATCAGAGTCTTTGTTATGTTTTGAGTTTAGACTTATTAGCTGACATGCTCATATGGATATTCCTCAAAGTCTTTGTTTGTGCAGTGCTCCAGTCAGGCCCGCCTTAACCTGCCATCAGGCCCTGGGGCTGCATTAAGGCGGCCCTGGCTCCAGTGCTGTTCCCCACCAGAGCCATGAGAAACCTGCCTGAACCATACAGTCTATTCAAATCTGGAAATGCTCCCTGTAGAACATGACAATGGGCAGAATTACCCTGAGTATTAGCAAGCGCCGTATTTCTGGAGAAGCGGAAATTAGCTGAGGTGTGAGATTTTGATTAATATTCACAGTCACTAATGCGTCAGGACCAGAGAGCTGCTGGTGATAACAGCTATCGACCCTGAGAGGAAGATGATCCAGAAATACAGAGAAACATTCAGTCATTTGGATTTGTTGCACTCCAGCAGTGTCTTCCCTTTTTACATCATGAATCCATCGACTGCATAATGGAAGAATGAAAGCAACAGTTGGACATTTTGGGGAAAAGCATTGCTGCAGAGAGTTGGGTAAGGATGTTGATATAGCATCGTCCTATCTGTACACTCAAGAGGAAGGTATGGCTCGAGGCTGATTAGCTTGGCATATGTTAATTTCTTGTGTCTTAATTTCTCTTATGTACATTGCCTTGTTTTTTTATGCTGCTGCAACGCAAACATTTACCAAATTGGGATCGATAATCCATCCATGCATGTTACGACCCCTGGGTCGTTAGGTCATTAGTCTGTATATGTTTCCCTCCTTCTGTGTGTGTGTGTGTGTGTGTGTGTGTGTGTGTGTGTGTGTGTGTGTGCGTGTGAGCAAGCAGGTGGTGCCCGTTAGCTGATTGGCTCCCCTCGTCAGGCTGATTGGTCCACCTGAGGAGACGGGAGCATTTTTAAGCTGCAGCCGTGCAGTTCCTTGGAGCTCTCTCTCATCGACCTCTCCCACTCCGTGTCTGTTGTAGTAGATCTAATCTGTTGTTCCGTGTGGCTAAAAGTTACCGGTCCCTGTTGTACGGGTTTGTATCTTTGTAACGCTAAACTCATGTAATCTGTCTTGATGACACGCTTTGATTTGCCGAGGAGTGCGAAACCCTTTCTTTTGTTTAAATCCCGTTTTTCGTTAGTTAGGTAAGAATCCTGTATTTTATGTCTTTTGTTAGGCAAGATATATATCTCTGTTATTCTGAACATGCCCTCGAGCGTCCAATCACACGTCGGACTTGATGTATCATGTTTCATTATGAGCTCACACTGTTATCTATCTTGCTAACTTTCACTGGGGGTGATTGATTATCGTTCTGGACCTTGCGTCAGACTTTCTCGAGTAAAACCAAGATTTTGAAGGATTACATGGCTGCTGGAAAGTGAAACGGAGATAGTCAAAGTGCTGCTTACAGACTTCAGATTTATCGGTAATTAAAAAAAGATAAGGAATATTGCTCTAACCCCGAGTGTATGACAGCGTTTACATCATTCGTTTTCATGATATGTCACGCTTTGGAACAGATCGAAGCAATAGCGGTGGAAGTTGGGTTTGGTAATGATTTGCTGAAGTAAGATTAATATCACCTCCCTCTGCTGCCCTACATCCTGTCCCGAACAGCTGCTGCATCTCAACACCTGCTAATGACACTCAGGACGTGTTTGGACAACCTTTGATCAGTTTCATCACCTTGTTCCACCTTTGAGATGCACTCACATGGCTTCGGAGGTGGGAAGTAGTGGAGTGAAAATACTTTGTTACTGTACTTAAGCACATCTTTCTGGTATCAGTACTTTACTACACTTATTTTTCTGAGGACTTTTTACTTTGACTTCTTACATTTTGAACTCAAATACCTGTACTTTCTACTTCTTACATGTTGAACTCAAATACCTGTACTTTCTACTTCTTACATGTTGAACACAAATACCTGTACTTTCTACTTCTCTCATGTTGAACTCAAATACCTGTACTTTCTACTTCTCTCATGTTGAACTCAAATACCTGTACTTTCTACTTCTCTCATGTTGAACTCAAATACCTGTACTTTCTACTTCTCTCATGTTGAACCCAAATACCTGTACTTTCTACTTCTTACATGTTGAACTCAAATACCTGTACTTTCTACTTCTCACATGTTGAACTCAAATACCTGTACTTTCTACTTCTCTCATGTTGAACTCAAATACCTGTACTTTCTACTTCTCTCATGTTGAACCCAAATACCTGTACTTTCTACTTCTTACATGTTGAACTCAAATACCTGTACTTTCTACTTCTCTCATGTTGAACTCAAATACCTGTACTTTCTACTTCTTACATGTTGAACTCAAATACCTGTACTTTCTACTTTTTACATGTTGAACTCAAATACCTGAACTTTCTACTTCTCACATGTTGAACTCAAATACCTGTACTTTGTACTTCTCTCATGTTGAACTCAAATACCTGTACTTTCTACTTCTTACATGTTGAACTCAAATACCTGTACTTTCTACTTCTTACATGTTGAACTCAAATACCTGTACTTTCTACTTCTTATGTTGAACACAAATACCTGTACTTTCTACTTCTCACATGTTGAACCCAAATACCTGTACTTTCTACTTTTTACTGTACATGTTGAACCCAAATACCTGTACTTTCTACTTTTTACTGTACATGGTGAACTCAAATACCTGTACTTTCTACTTCTCACATGTTGAACCCAAATACCTGTACTTTCTACTTCTCTCATGTTGAACTCAAATACCTGTACTTTCTACTTCTCTCATGTTGAACTCAAATACCTGTACTTTCTACTTCTTACATGTTGAACCCAAATACCTGTACTTTCTACTTCTTACATATTGAACCCAAATACCTGTACTTTCTACTTCTCACATGTTGAAGTCAAATACCTGTACTTTCTACTTCTCACATGTTGAACTCAAATACCTGTACTTTCTACTTCTTACATGTTGAACTCAAATACCTGTACTTTCTACTTCTTACATGTTGAACCCAAATACCTGTACTTTCTACTTTTTACTGTACATGGTGAACTCAAATACCTGTACTTTCTACTTCTCACATGTTGAACTCAAATACCTGTACTTTCTACTTCTCACATGTTGAACCCAAATACCTGTACTTTCTACTTCTCACATGTTGAACTCAAATACCTGAACTTTCTACTTCTTACATGTTGAACACAAATACCTGTACTTTCTACTTCTTACACGTTGAACTCAAATACCTGTACTTTCTACTTCTTACAGTTGAACACAAATACCTGTACTTTCTACTTCTTACATGTTGAAGTCAAATACCTGTACTTTCTACTTCTTACATGTTGAACCCAAATACCTGTACTTTCTACTTCTTACATGTTGAACTCAAATACCTGTACTTTCTACTTCTTACATGTTGAACACAAATACCTGTACTTTCTACTTCTTACATGTTGAACTCAAATACCTGTACTTTCTACTTCTTACATGTTGAACACAAATATCTGTACTTTCTACTTCTTACATGTTGAACTCAAATACCTGTACTTTCTACTTCTTACATGTTGAACCCAAATACCTGTACTTTCTACTTCTCACATGTTGAACTCAAATACCTGTACTTTCTACTTCTTACATGTTGAACTCAAATACCTGTACTTTCTACTTCTCACATGTTGAACTCAAATACCTGTACTTTCTACTTATTACACGTCGAACTTTACTGCTTGGCTCAGATCCACTAACGTCAGCAAGATCTCACCTCTACTAACTCCAGAAGAACCAGTTTCAATTAACTGCTGCTTCAATTCAGACGACTCTCTTAATCTGTTTGAGCGATCCCGAAGGATTTTGATATCAGCAATGAGGTGTGGCCCTACCTAAGTGTGAGAGTGGCAGGGTGCAGTCTTACCTTTGAAGCAGGAGAGGAGAGCGCAGATGTCTTTAAAGTTGTCCCAGAAAGGTGGGATCGGTTTATTTGAAGAAAAGTAGGTCCAAACTAATACAGGGTTTTCTCTCTGTACAACATTATAATCATACTAAACTAAATGATGCTGCGATCATGTTTAAATATGAAACTTTAATTCACAGTTTTACATTTATTACCAAAATTATAATTTCAGCTGCCCAATTCAGTTGTGATTTCTAAATCTCCGATAGAATTTAGAGGCATTTCCTCATAAAAGACCGGCGATAATAAAAAGCACATTCAAACTTACATTTCCACCAAATCAATTCACATCAATTTCAAACCTTTTTTCCGACACAGACGGCGGGAATAACGTTCCTTCCTTACTCAATATCAAGCCACACATATTGTTTTTACTTCGGCTGTGAGTGTTTGTGTGTGCTCAGGATGAGTTTCGCTGTATCGCCGACACGGAAACCTGTCCGCTCCTCGCAACGTCCCGACCAATCAGAGCACAGTGGGCTCACAGGGAGGCAGAGAGTGAATACACAGACTTTACAGAGATGCTGAGAAACCAATGTGACTTTGGAACATTGAACAATGCAAATCTATTCTAGTCGACCTCAATGATGGAACTATGATCAGTAGAAATGGCCGTGACGTGGAACCTTTAAAATAGGAGAAATGCCAAGTTTTTCCTCATCATTTTTGTTTATTGTAGTTTGACTGGCACTCTTTTAATACATATATCTCATTACACTCTAATCTTCGGTCATAATTTAAGCCCAACTGCAGAATTAGTGCCACCATCTGTTTGTCCTATACCCGTTCAATCAGGAGAGACGTGATGTATGAAATACATGTTTATTATCGGGACACATGATATGCGGGAATAGTGATTGAGGCGACGCGACGCGAGGCAAGGCAATTTATATAGCACTTTTCAACACAAGGCAATTCAAAGTGCTTTACAAAAAACGAAAGACATTAAGAAAATGGCATTTAAAATCAGTCATTAAAAAGAAAAGATAATAAAAGAAACATTAAAAGATAAAAGTACAGCGAAGTTAGTGCGTTTAAGATTTGAATAGTTCAATTAAAAGCAGCGGCAAAAAGAAAAGTCTTCATGCTGGATTTGAAAGTAGTCAGAGTTGCAGCGGACCTGCAGGTTTCTGGGAGTTCCAGATGTCTGGAGCATGATAACTGAACGCTGCTTCTCCGTGTTCAGTTCTGACTCTGGGGACAGGAAGCTGACCAGTCCCTGCAGACCTGAGAGACGTATTACAACGAGTAACTGGAATGATGTTTTGGCGATTAGGCCGTTGATCGTTCAGGAGGGAAAGAACCGCTCTGATGAACCCCCCGGGGGTCCAGACACTGGTGGTGGTGATCCGATGCGATCTGAAGGGAGAAGGTTTCAGCTTGGCCCTGTATTAGGAGACCGGAGGCGACGGGGTGGAGGAGGGTTGTGCGTTGACGCCTGACATGACGACTGACAGGGAAGGCAGAGCAGATTTTAGGGGTTAGCAGGTGCGATGATTGGCTAGCCGGGGCGGGAGGCCCCTGATCGCTGATTGAGATAACGTGTGACGCCCGATGATGTTGTCTTCCTGATTGAACTTGCGCTGAGCTACATTAGATGGAAATACACATGAATTAACATTTATTTGGCTAAAAGCTTGCTGTACATTTGGATGACTTGTGAAAGATTATATTTAACTACATGTGGAACCAAACCTTATAAAGGCAGCTTTTCTTGGGGTCTTATTTGGAGAAAGTTAATTGCCTTTTGTTTGTTTGAGAAGCCAAAGAATCAGCGTCGACATATACTTAACCCTCCTTTTGTTGTCCTCGCCCCCCCCCCTTACTTTGGTGTTCGCTGTCAAATGTGACCGGTCCTGTTTTAACTGCTATTACATTAACACAAAAACCATTAACCATCACCAACTTTTATTTCACACCCTTTCAAACTGTACATATTGTATCAGAGTACTGGTATACATGAAGAACTGCAGTACATATACACAGAACAGACACTGAACATGTATTGCGTGTGCCAGGTGTGATCCATGTGGGGGGGAGGGGCACATAAGAGCGGGAAATGTGTCAAATTGTTCTGTGTGTGTGTGTGTGTGTGATCTGATCCGGATGGTTACTAATTCCTTTTCTTTATGGCGGTCATGTTTGACCGGGAACATCATGGGTGTTACAAAGTTGACTAAATCATCCAGAATTCAACGGAAGTGGTTTAATATGTTCAAATGTCTCCTGTGAAGGATATCATGAAGCCTGAATGCAATCGAATGTAAAACAAAAAAGTTATGATTGATGAAAGTAGTACATCGGTCAGATTTGACCCGAAGACAACAGGAGGGGTTAAAAGACAAAAATATGAAAGTACTAATCTTGCAATATGCCTGCATTCAGACGGCATGACACCATGGACCTTAATTAAAACATCCATTGTCATCACTGTCAGTTTCTTACTTTTCAATTAGAGATGATGATGACAGGTGTTAATAGTAGTGAAGACGGTCATAATGAAAATGAAGATCACATGTTCTCTGATTACGTGCATATTGCGTGGAGGTAAACGGGTGATCATGAATATAATGATTATCACACGACTCTCAAATCTACTCATTAATGTTGGCATTTACATTTTTTACGTTAGGTGACACTTCAATTATAATTGTTTACAGTATGGTCGCCATAGCAACTGCTCTTGATAAAGCACAACGCTGTTTTTCTCACAACTTTGGTTTTTGTTGACTTTTTAATTAAACATCCCATCAATCCTCCGTTAAGGTTTAAATCAGTTTTGCAAATGGCTGCACGTATTGCAGGGAGTCGTTGTTGACACCTGGGTCGACGCTGAGCGACCTTCGTGGAACGATGATGATCAAAACCCGGATGAAAGCATTACTTTACATTGAAATGAGAGCCAGTCCGTGTGTGCCGATATCACTTCCCCCTGTGGATTACACAGCTCACTTTATTGCTGTTTGCTTTCAAGGCGGCGGGTCATCAGGCGTTCTGAGAAAGAAGCGCTTCTCTCCACCACACAACACACACACCACACACACACACACACACACACACACACACACACACACACACACACACACACACACACACACACACACACACACACACACACACACACACACACACACACACACACACACACACAATGGACTTTATGATCGTGATGTATCCCACTGTTTCCTGCATTCTCAACATTACACTCATATAACGGCTGGTATATAAAGCCCTGATTGGTTTAGGGTCCACAATGAATACATCTTTTATCTTCTGCTGCATTAAGAACCATTTAGGCTTTTCTGATTTCTGCCCTCAGAGTCAAGACGACGCAACGTTCAGTTATATGCTCCATTTATCATTGCTAACAATTAAGAGCTTTTTGAACATTAAAGCTTGGAGACATGTCCCAGGAGAGACACTACATACTGATATACACCTGGACATCAGCAGGAGAGGACTCTTTAAAGTAGAGACACTACATACTGATATACACCTGAACATCAGCAGGAGAGGACTCTTTAAAGTAGAGACACTACATACTGAGATACACCTGAACATCAGCAGGAGAGGACTCTTTAAAGTAGAGACACTACATACTGAGATACACCTGAACATCAGCAGGAGAGGACTCTTTAAAGTAGAGACACTACGTACCGATATACACCTGAACATCAGCAGGAGAGGACTCTTTAAAGTAGAGACACTACATACTGATATACACCTGAACATCAGCAGGAGAGGACTCTTTAAAGTAGAGACACTACATACTGATATACACCTGGACATCAGCAGGAGAGGACCCTTTAAAGTAGAGACGCTACATACTGATATACACCTGAACATCAGCAGGAGAGGACTCTTTAAAGTAGAGACGCTACATACTGATATACACCTGAACATCAGCAGGAGAGGACTCTTTAAAGTAGAGACGCTACATACTGATATACACCTGAACATCAGCAGGAGAGGACTCTTTAAAGTAGAGACGCTACATACCGAGCAGATCAGCCCCATTATCTGGCTTACTGAAAGCCCATTAACTCACAGTAGTCTTGGATTCTTAAGCTTGTATCTTCATTGTAATCATTTCTGAAAAAAAGACATTTGAGTATAAAAATGAGTGACATTACCCTGCAGAAATGATCGTTTCTGTACTTCTCCTCCCGCGTCGAAAATTGCAAACTGTCTCGTGCCGTCTGTACGCTCCAATAATGAGCCTGATTTTCCCCCTCGGTGTAAAAACAAGCATCGAAACGGGGGTTATTCGCCGGCTGCAGACGAGAGCTGGAAGAAGGCCTAATGCTTCGGGTCTGGTTTCTCACGACACAGATCCCATTCGCGGAGTAGCGTATGCTGGCGGGAGACTCATGGTCCCATTATGATCCTAATGCCAGCAAAGGAAAGGCTAATGGTCTCTATTCGGAGTAGCATGTCACGGCAGAAATAACAACGTCAAATTCATCGTCTTAGAAACATATTTTTATTTGACGAAAGTATCTTTTCTCTCAGGGTCAAGTAGAGGAAATACTTTACAATTTTGATTGGAACTCGTAATACACACAGAAAACACAACCAAAAGCAAACGTGTTGAAAAGGCGAGATGTTAAAGGAAAACATTTACGAGTTGTTTTTCGAGGTGAAATCATTTTTTGGGGCATATATTCAAACTGACATTTGATCTGCTGCCGTCGGAAAGGAACACAAAGAGACAAACACAAGACTCAGTGCCGTAGATGTGACTCTACTCAGAACATCGATCAAAGCGACCTTGGTACATGGAGGTTAAAATGGCAGCGGGTTTTTTATGTTAAAAAAACAGAAATCCTGAAGTTCATGCTTTTCGTGAAGAGGTTATATTTACCAAACGGGCTGGTTTGAACCACGTGAAGCCGTTCTATCTGCTCACTGATAGCAACTAATGTTATCTTCCTTCCGACAGACAACTGAAGCATGACATACCTCAAAAACTAAACTACAAAGTGGTGCAGCGATGACGTAATGTTGTAGTCCCACCAGGAAGTTAGCATCACACCGGTTCCCTCCGTAAAAACACTCGGATTTTGGAATACTTAAAAAAATTCTCCACAGTTCGGATACGTACACATTTTGTTCAAAAGATTAATCTCCACATGTTAACATCAGTTTGTGATTTCTTAACGTTATAAAAGGAACTACAGATGGTCCATGACTTCATCTCACGCAACGTTTTGTTTTTTAATTTAGTCGTAAAACAAAACGTCAAAATCTCTTCAGCTTGTGTCGACATTATTTTAGGCGTCTAATGCCCAAAAACTTCAAAAAAACATTCGACTTCAAGACGAGGGAACCGAAGTGGTAACATCCTGATTTGATTAGACACAACTAAGGGCAAGGGAGAAAATAGAACTTCCCCTCGGAGGCTTTACATTATAACTCAAGTGTACGTAAGCAGAGACGAAGTTAAAGTCTGTTCTTCTGAACTGTACAACAGCTATAGTACAGGTGGTACGACAAAGTACACAGATACTTATGAAACACATGGAAATGGACATGAACTGAGAGTTCAACTGGACTCGAGGCGTGGCACCTTAACGAGCTTACATTATGTTATCAAATGTACAAACACCTGGGAGACAAAGAACTGGGAAAACACATTGAAACGCCTCGACCTGCTGGTTGCATTTATGACCGTAAAAAAACCGTCAAGGAGGCCAAAGGAAAAGTTAAACTGGAACCCACAGTAAAATATTTAGCTGCACGCGTTGGCAAATCTATTCCAAACTCTTTGGCATGTACGACCAGCAAAATTCCATTCGCCTTTTACTTATCAAGATAAAAAATTGAAATAGAAAAAAAGTATCAAATCTTAAGTCTCCTATGGTTTCGTTATCTTACAATAAAACGTTAACATCGAAGTGTTTTATGCCACAAAAAAAAGGCTGCATATCGATGCTACAAAAACAAATCTAAGCCTTTATTTACACAGCGACATCATTTCTGTACAGGACATTCATTTTCATTACAGCGCACATTCATGGCTCATACATCCGAAGCACGCACCGACTCAAAAGCAGAACAATAGGATTTGTTTAGGTACCGATCGTCGGGGCTGATTTCTCTCGTCCTTTTCCCGTGACCGAGTCTCGTCACATAAAGTCATTGAGCTCTGCCTCCAGAGCAGCGGCCATTTCGTCCGCCTCCGAGCTGCTGTCTCCTCCTTCCTCGTTAGAATCCTTCGAAGACTCGTCAGCAGATCCTTCCTCTTCATCGTCCTTTTTCTCCTCCTCCTCCTCCTTGGCTTCATCGTGCTTACGTTTGTGGCCCCTGTGGAAATAACAAAGCTGATTGAGAAAGCGAACCGTAAAGCCTTCCCCTCCGGGAATCATCTGCTCCAGAATGAAACTGGATTTACAGCGTAAGCATGAAGGTCTTATTTTAAAGTAATGCCAAAATGATAAATGTGCTTTTGGCTTTGCTACGAGATAGAACAAAACCACACTTGCTCTGGGAAACTTCTGTGTAGCAACGCAGGAGGAGTCGCCGACTCGAAGGAGACGCGGGGAGAGCTGGAGCTTTGATGGCAAACACCGACGGGTTTATTCGGAGCTTCGGCCGGAGAACTCACAAAACAAGTCAAAGAGCCAGAGGTTCTGACTTCACGGTAGAGTTGCCACGTCAACTCTGAAGAACTCGACCCCAGACCCGTGTGTTCAGCTGGTTCAGAGAGCATCATCAACATGCTGCATAACAGATGGAATCATAACACCTCTATCAGCTGACGCCAGCAGGCAGGAGCAGGGAGACACCACACGGAGAGCCCAGCAGCAAGGTTACGGGTGTGTGTGCTCAGTCAGGACAGAACTGATGAACTGGGTCAAGGCTATGGGCCTTGGAGAATATTTCCCCACCAGTAGTGACAGGAATAGTTTGACATTGTGGGAAAAACACCATAGCTCACTGACTTATATATATATATATATATATATACTCACTGTTATGTACGGGTCATCAGTGTTATCCATGTATTTGTTTAAGCCATTAAACGTAATGTCCTTTTGAGGTTTCATGGGAGTTAGATTTAGTGAGCTTCAGAGGTGCTGCTTGGTGGATTCTAATGGAGCAATGCTTTATTCCATTTCTAGTCTTCGTGCTTAAGCTAAGCTAGTTGCTAGCTGTAGCTTCATACTGTACAACAGGGCTATTCAATGGGCGGCTCCGGGGTGATATTTACTGGCCCTTTGAGTATAACGTTAAAAAGTAATCTACTTTTTTGGGGCCAGAGTGCCTTTGAGGGTGTTAAACTGAGAGATAGAGGGGAAGACATTGCCTGAAAACTTCGGCGGGCTCGGGTTCGAACCCACCTACTAGCTACTGTAGCGACAAACTGTCATTGATTGCATCTCTGCGTGAATGATTAGATAATTTCACCTAAATGAAATGAAATGAAGTTGTTGGTTAAATGAGCTTCACATGTCGGCCTACTGAGTTCTGAACTTGCCACTTAGATCTATAAAGGCCTTGGGGCTATATGTGCACTCCACTTTGCTGTTGTAGTATGTACTGTATCCGAAGCTCTTAAATATTATTGCTCATATTTCAAGCCATCTTTTTCCCGGCCCTTTGCTTTGGATCGTTTTCATCAACCGGCCCCATTCCAAACTAATTGAATAGCCCTGCTGTACAAGGCGTGCAGACGTGCAAGTGCAGCCAACTGTCCCATTGACCTCTCGGCAAAGTAGTTTCCACTTTACATGTATTGAATCATTTTGATGCCCCAACAATGTTTACCCTTGTTCATTGTTTTCTTGGACTACTAAGGTAATACATAAGCTGTTTGCTAGCGTGCTAACAGTCACCTGGTATGGTCCGCTGGCTAGTTGCAGCCGAAGTATATTGCTATGTACAGGGTTCATACACTTTGTCACCAATGATTTTCAATGACTTCTCCATGACCTTTACCGAATTTTCCATGACCAAAACAATTCTTACTCTTTCTCAGCGGTACCACAGAAAATGGTTTATTTTAACACGGAACAGGAAAATAAGATCTGTGTATGAAACATGTTGTGCCTATCGAAAACAAATCAAATAGGCTTTCTAGCTCCTACACGCTAAAGCAACTAAAATCTCTCACCAGCAAAATACCTCGACAGTTAAATGCCATTTTATGTTTCATACGATACAGTATTTATTATCATCATTATAGTATTACTATTTCAACGATTAGATAAAATATAAATTATATTTGATGCAACTTTAGTTACATTTCCATGCCTTTTCCAAAACGTTGAGGAAAATATTGTTTTCCATAACTTTTCCAGGGCCTGGAATTTACATTTTGAATTTCCATGACTTTTCCAGGTTTTTAATGAGCGTACGAACCCTGTATGTAGTTCGCTCCAATGGCGAATCAAGCGGTCTGCTATCTGCGTTTACTTTTGTTTGGACCCTGAGAAAAGTATTTGAAATTATTTCAGTAAAATGGAAGTTTTTTGGAATGTCCTGCTTGCCCTTACACTTTGTTTTACCAGAGCCTCGTTTAATTAATCCCTTTGGTGAAGACGAGACAAAACCTGTTTCTGTAAAAAGCGTTTTCCAGCTAGAAGCAAAAACTGAGCTCTCGATGTTAAACATTGCGGGGAAAATAGACCAGTTGTTTCAAAAGCAAATGAAAGCAATCGGGTTTACTCTCCAAACTAAAATGTTAAAAGAAAGCGAATAACTTGTATGAACTGGCTGTCCCCCGGAGAACCACACAAAGCAATTAACAAAGGCCTGTTCTCCTTAGACTGTAGCTGAACTCCTCCCAGGCACAGCGGGACGTGAAGCCCTCCTAAAGGGCAAAACACAAGGAAGTGCTGCAGTGACGAGGGATTCAGAACAATCGGGAAACCAACACGGGGGCGAAAAAGATAGTTGGAGTGAACAAAGAGGACGAGATGAGACGATAAGGCCTTTGGAAAAGAAAGGGAATTTGTTGGAAATAAATCTCATTAAAATAAAAGTGTAAATGAGGCAAAAAGAAATGGACTTAAGATCTGAATCACTCGAGATGGCCACATTAAAATCAAAATCTATCGAATAACCCACATCAATACAAAAACTAATTTACATTTCTATTAAGGAATCCATTGCAAACCCAACAGCATCTCGGGTTGTAACGTTTCCAGAACAATGAGTGACCAGATCATCAAATAGACAAGCTTCTGGATTCAACTTATCACGAGGAAGTAAATGTTGATTGCACAATGTAATGGCTGTGGAATGAACGAATGAATGTACACTTTATTACAGACTCAGGGTCCAGATAAAAGACAAGACATTACATTTAATAAATTACATACACAGCATAAAAAGAATTCATAGTTTAAGAATAATTTAAATCAGTGTCCTACAAAGAGACAACTATACCAATGTCTCCACAGCTGCGATTGGTAGCGTGTAGTACTAAACCTTGTGTTCGATAAGGCCAAGAGGATTTCATTATCAGAGTCATTAAGCCGGCAAATACATTTATACATAAGATTTCTTAAAACAGCTTGTAGAGTATTGAATAATGGCACCATCTGCATCAACGCTATAAGCAGGGTCGATGCAGGAATCCTGAAGTCAAATGGAAGACCCTTTCCATACACGTTAAGGCTACTTCGAGTTACCTTGGCGACACACTTGACCTCACATTCACTATATACAGTATCGATTGTCCTTCCTCCTTATCTTCCAACCATTTGGACGCAGACTTGCATTTCCCCATAACGATGTTGCTTAGCAACCGGCGTAAACGGATCTTCGCGCGCTATCGAGCAGTGAGCGTGCGACGTCCTGTTCAGAAGACGTCAAACCCAACGGGATGCCATCGATAAACTCCACAGAATCGCACTACACACCTACGCCATGACTACATTCAGGCACACTGCAGAACACAACCTCTCTGGACCATTTATATACTGAGTGACAACAAGCTACAACATGTAACTGACGGAGCGGATCACATGAGTGACTGACTCCGCCACTGACAGCCGACACACACACGCACACACCAAACATTTCCTGCTCTCTTCCTAAAAAGAAACCATGCAATGTATTATTTATTGTGTGTTTGTTCATTTGTTAAATGATTATGTTACGAGGTGGTTAACCCGTTTATGTTTGGGTCGGATTTTTATGTTGAAATGTGGTTTGAAGTTTAGTTGTTGTCACCTGTTGACGGTAAGCCTGTGGGAGGGGCTATGAGCTCAAAAGGGACGGGGGTTTGGCCCTGGAAGCATGTCTACTCTGATGAGTGATGGACGTTTGATTTGGACATTTATTTATTCTGTTTAAGTTGTGCTGGTTTGTTATTTAATTTTTTTGCTGCTGTTATTAAAGTTTTGGAGCTTAAACCCAACCGACTAGGCCAGTGTTTTGAACGGAGAAATAGAGCTCCGTCACAGTAACACCTTGGAAAATGCCGTTTAATACTTTTGAATAGCCTTCATTTTCGCTAAATTGATTGATCAACTTTTAATACTTGTGAAGACCCCTGATAAACCTGCTTTATCTTTGCTACTCCAGGTATGATCTTCTGGGAAAACGTGGTTTCTGGCACAAAGCTTTGGACAACAAAACGAAGTGTCCTGTTCAGTGTTGCCGAATCGTTACCAATGAAAATAGCTAGCACTTGCTTCCAAAGTCATCTATCGACTTCTACTCTGAGCAGCATTGGGAAGAACAGACAATATGTTGATGATGGTCTGAATTAAATGCTATACGGTCACTTGCAGTCGGCTCTCGCATGCATTCCCCTCTTTCACTCCCATCCAGCTTCTCTCTGACACCCCCTGCATGTAGCGGCTTATTAGCATGACGCTAATGAGGTGTGGAGGGGCTTTTCTATGGTTATGGTTGAGGACTGACACTGGCTCTGCGGAGAGAGAAAGAGATCCTCTCATTAGTGTTTGGTGCTGTCAGACAGCCTCGCTAACCTGCTCAACAGCGGAATGCCGCTGGGTGTTCATTAAAGGTCAGATGTCAGCTAATATCTGCGAAGAAGCGAGGCGACAGGACAGCTACACTGGACCCCCTGCAGACCGTGTGATGTGGGTGTGAGAGGGAAAAGGTTGCGTATGTGTTACATGATCCGGTAAGTTTAATTCTCAGAGATCCAGGCTCTGGTCAGAGCGTAATGTGAGGCTGGGAGGTGAGAGCAATGACCATTTATTTGGGGGGAAATGGGAGAAAATTAGGCAATCCCGAATGTACCAGCATCAGTAATGTCGCCACTGCTACCTGCGCCGGTTGGTTACACGATATGAGTCACTGCGGATAAATATATATATAGATATATTCATGGGCGTCACTTTGTTAGAAAGTGAGGGGACACTTTTTTCAGATAAAACTACTTCATTAAGTGCCTCCCGTATATACATAATGTACATACAAACATATGCTTCTAAGCTGCAAAGCTGAAGCAACAATATCTTTACTATTCTCCTTTGAATTATTACTAATATTAAACATGTCGCAGTTCCAAGTTGCAATACTTGGGTTACCAGAAAGACACCAAAACAGTCCTCGAGATTGTACAAGTTCTCTTGTGCAAATAAAGCTCTTCTCAAAGTGTGCAATTCGTTGTTCGCACTATTTCCAGAACATTTTTAACAAGCGATCCTAATGCTAAGCGGCGCGGGACAAAAGTGGCCGTTTCCAAGAGGGATGGAGACATTTCCCCAGCGTCCCCAGCATAAATGATGCCTGTGGACTCGCTGATAAGATGAGGACAAACCCCACCGCCCCTCTCTCATTTCCAAATATTAACAGTTGAGACGGCGGGGGTGAGGTCCTTCGTCGCTTTCTGCCTCGCGTCATTACATCCAATCTAAATCCTCGTGTTTTAATCCAACCACCCACAGACACACATGCTCCCGCCACGCTCACTCATGTCGGTTGTAATCCCTTCTTTATTACATCTCTTCTGCGGGTTAAACTGCGCCGCAACGAAGGCAGCCTCGGCTTTATTTACATTTTAACAAACCCACCTCTGACAGGGTCGTCTTTAACACGTGACGCGACTACATTTGGAAATGTACGACTTGAGTTTTCGTTTGGATCTTGAAAAAGTGAACAGTTCAAGCTTTTTATTCATAAGCTGCAAAAGCAGGCCGATACAAAACATGGCTGGATCGTTTATTGCAGGAAGGGAAGCGGTGCTGATGTTTTGTTTGTGACACGATTCGATAAAAATAACTAATTGGATCCACCAATTAAAATGGCTGCTTAGGTATTTGGACAAATACTCAGTTCTCGGCCAAACGTGCCAATCAACATCTAATACATCTTTTTCATCATGTCATAAAAGGATGTACTTACGTTACTAGTGACATTCACCCAGTCGCAGTGGGGATCGTGACCTTTACGTTACATTTAAAAGATCCCAGTGGGCAAATATTTGAAAGTTCAACACCTACCCTTTGACAACAAAACATCGATCGCCCTCTGCCACCATAGAGGATATTCAATCCCGAAAACGCACCTCGAGGAGACGAAGAGCGAGGATAAATAAAAGGCACCCAAAGGTCTACAGTTTACCACGGAGCCTCAGTTTCGCCGCTGCGAGGCTCCGGCGCTCGCAGCTCACCCTCCACTAAAACCCGCATGCTCCACTAAAACCCCCCGCGCTCCACTAAAACCCCCCCGCTCATCGCGTCCAAATCGTGCACGTTCCGTGTTGTCCTGCAGCAGGCACCTTCGATGTCGGGGAAACGATCTTCAAAATACTCCGACCAGACTCCTTCGCCCCTCCAACAGAGGGATGTCCGTGTCCTTTTCGTCATTTCAAGCGATAAAAACTCTCGATCTTCTCTCGAATTATTAATATTTTTGGACGCCCTCGGCTCGCGTTCAGGGCGCCCCGAGCTGAATAAGGGCAACCTGACTGCCACTCTAGAGACTGCTTTGACCATTTTAAAGAAAACCAAAGACCATGAACACCATTGCGAGATACTCCATACAAAATACCACACCTCTGCAGGTAGCAAGGGGTTAAATATCTTGAAAGTTATTAGGACCATCCTGCTTAAATATGTGGATATGGATTGCTGATATTAATTTCATGAACTTGTACGACGACAATAAAGGAATTAAGCATTAACCCACCACCGTACCCTGTATGCAAGGGCTGGTTTCCTTCACTAGCTGTACGGAGGCTCAGTCACTGGTACATGTTCATCTACAAAGCCATGTTGGGGAAACCTCCATCCTACATCTGCTCCCTGATCTCACGGCGAATTGTAAGTGGCTACTGCCTGAGATCGCATGCTGTGGTTTTATTAAATGTTGCTAGGACTGTCTCAGGGAAGACAGTCCGGGAGATGCAGCTCCTCTGTCTTGGAACAGTCTGCACATTAAATCGAAACTGAGCCACTAAATGTTTTTAAAGCTCGGTTGGATGCTACTCAATCGGAAGCTGTTGGTACCTGTTCATGTGGATAGTTATGTAAATGATGCTGGATGTCCTTTTGTTGTTCTATTTATGTTTCATGTGGAACTACTTGAGCAGGTCTCCCTTGAAAAAGAGATCAATGATCTCAAATGGGATTTATCTGTATAAATAAAGGTTTGAAATGAAAGTGTAACCCATCCAATAGTAGTTATTAGAAACTGTAGATATTTCAGTCTGGAGCAAAATGTTGAATTGATCAACCAACTAATTACATGACAACTAAATATATTAATCAACATATTGAAAACCGAATTCAAAATCAAATTGTGAAAACACATAATCGAAATCCCTATGGCGGTGTGAGGACTACGAGCCTCACAAACGAACACACATCGTAAAGGTTGTGATTTTGTTTACATTACAGAGATTAAAGTATCTATTGTGTTGTGTGTAATCCTGTTGTCAGTGTCTTCCAGCTCACCTTGCTGCTGGCCAAAGGCTGAGCTGATGGAAAACGCCTGCCTTTATAGACGTGTCGGCTAATTGGACTAAACCATTCCTCTCAAACCCTGAGGGGTGTTTGAAGAGGCCACTCCATTTAAGCCACCCCTTTTTAGAGCCTCTTTCCCCTGCATGCAATAATGGACTGATCAGTAGTGCTATACATTCCTGCCGTGTGGAGATGAGGGGGGGTATGTGAGGGGTATGTGAGTTGCCCTTGGACAGAAGAGCACACAGGATGTCACCCATTTTTGTGACGTTCTGCTCATCAATAAAATCCGTATTTTTGCACCTCAACCTGCACTCCTGTTTTTTCTGTACCCTGGTCCTTCACAGGCGGCATCTGAACACTCAAGTTACCATCTCACCTTTCCTAAAGCCCAAAGGGTTTGATGAATTCATCCTTCAAAGGCCTCAGGATGCTCTAATGCTCGACTACCTTTAAATAAAGTACAGTCCTATTGTTTTAAGTGGCTCCCTGGAGAGGTTGAGGGCTGAGCCAAATACCAAAGGGGAGAGGGGGGGGTTACACACCCATTTTGGTTTTCAGCTTGAAAGACAATATAACCCAAAGATTTTCCAGATGCAAAAATGCTCAGTTATCCTACAGTTCCCCATTGTTATCCTTTATTTATTGGATACCCTATGGCTGATCAGACAGTTGGGATCTTACTGTAAATATTGTATTATCTCATACACTTTTCTCTGATCTGGTAGTGTTCATTCAAACTAACAATCTTTGTTTTCTATGTGGAACAAATCTGCTCAACTCATCAGTGTTTTAATCGGGATTTAAAATCAATTCTGTCAAAACACCTTCGTTGAAATTGTACTTCTTACTTAGTCCCTGTGACCAGCTCTCATAGTATGCCTCTCGTCCAATGAAATGACTTGGTCGCTCTATGACGTGTTGAACCCAATGTGAGCAAATTACCCTGAATTATTTCCAATTTTTTTCCACGTTCTCAATTTTTTACGTTTAACGTTATATTCGTTCAGTTTTGGCGGTAAAGGACCATGTGACATTGCAGAGAATAGCACTGTGCACAATGCACTTTTAGTGGGAGAGGAGAATTTAGACTTGATTATATGTATCAGGGAGATACAATACAGAAACACTGGCTTGTCAAGAAGTTGTAAAATGTTTGCATAATTCAGAGCACTTTAAATCAACCTGCTATCAATCAAAAGTGTCGAGGCGGCACCCACCGATCAACTACCGTACTTTTCGGACTATAAAGCGCACCAGCATATGAGCCGCAGCAGCTAAAGTGTCCGTCTGTCTCGCTCTCGTTCTGTCTCTCGGTTCCACTTTTACTTTGGCGCGCTACCTGTCTCACTCTTTTCCGGCCTCCAGCTTTTCCTGCTGGAGCCCGCCGCTTAAAGGTGGCGGGCGCGGACCGGTCCTAGAGCCCGTAGAGTTAAAGGTGGTTAATTTTACCTGTACAATCCATAGATTTAGGAGGTCCCCTAGTGGCCGTTAGCTGCACACAAAAAACGGGGGGAAAAAGTCGCGGCTTATAGTCCGAAAAGGACGGTAATAATCATCAGGTGGAGTTCTAGTTATTTATCCCACTATAAAGGTCATTGACTTGGGAGAAAACTGGTAACATTCTTGGTCAAATCTGATATTTCCAACTCCTTCCTGATGGTATGAAATTAAAACTCTATTTTGTTCCTCAGAAAATACCACAAATGTCAGATTTGATGATGCAAAAGTGTGTGTTATTATCCACACAGATGGTAGGGTTATTTGAGATGTTATTATCTCCATGTACTATGATTGCATTACGGGTGTCAAGAGGAAACGCCTGCTGGCGGACAAACGGCCTGCAGCTAGATCTGCCTCAACACACCGTTACAGTTGCATAAGTGATATAAAATAACTGATATAAGTTAGGAAAATGGCATCTGCCCCGAGTCAAGATGTCTTTCCATGAGACTGTTTGAGTCCAGGCAGCACTAACGTGGCAAGAAGAGCATTCGGTAGGGCTAAGGTGGGGAAAGACTCAACGATAACAGTTTAATCTTGTGATGAATAGTGTGGACAAAGTGGTGAGCTTTTACTGAAGCTCAAAACTGCAAACTCTACCAACGGCATCTCAATCCAGGGCTGGTGAGGAAGTCGGCAGAGACAAATGAGGACAGGAGGAAGGCCTTTAAAAAGAAAAGACTTCAAACGTTACCGATGACTCAGCTTAGAGCAAAAAGGCAAACGGGGGAAATAAAGCGTGAAAGAGGAAGACATGGAGCACGAGCGACGGAGGTAATGAACTAAATAATGAACTCAACTTCGAGGACTCAAATATTCTTGTTTTTAATGCGAGGTTCTCTCACAGTCTAGAAGGGTCAGCGCCCAAAGCCCTCATGCCAAGAGATTAAGGTTGCAAAATTCCGGGAATGGAAAAGATGGAAACTTCCCATGGGAATAAACGGGAATTTTAAAAATTGAAGGTTGGCTCTTCATAGGGGAAAGTATATTCTATAAACACATAGGTGTGAGCAAGCTCTCTGATTGGTCAATAGGCGTGTTTGATTCCACGATCAAACAACGGTCAAATAGAACGTGTCTTTTCACAACAAGTCAGTATCCCTCCGCGTCTGAGAAAAACGGTATAACCGTTTCCGAACTGGAACAAGAAAGCAGCGGAGAAGTAGCGGTTTCCATAGCGACACACAGCCGTTTACACTGTTACATTGTCTCTCGTTGGAAAATCGCAAAAAATGTAGGTTTGGGAGCAAATTAGCTCACATTATGAAATTATTTTACGATATTGTTGATTACATTGATAGTTTGTGTTGTGCAAGCGCCTCGGTCCTGCCGCAGTACTGTCGTACCAATAATGACGTTCAAGAACGGCCTCTCGTGTACGATTGCTTAATTTTAGCATAATCTTGACTAAAACAAACAGATGCCATTCAAGTACACTTGAATATCCATGCCATAGCACACTGCTTACGGCATGGCTATTGAGACCACACAAAGGTTCGCAACAGGCTCACACATGTGAGAGTGGAACAACTGGTTGGCATTCAGGCAAACAGTCCGAGTCTGACACAGAGCCGTCCTCAACAAGGCTGCACAGCAACACTGAAGAGGACGACTCTGGCCCAATCCCAAACCACTCCCTCGACCCCTCCGTGACGGAGTGAACTCCGTCTGTAGCCACACTCGCAGCTCAACGAGGCTCCCCCCTGTCAGATGGAGGGAGTACACACAGCAGCAAGCTTTGGGACGGCCTCCCCTCTCTCCGGCAGAAACAGGAAGTGCCGTAACTGTTTGTAACAACGGTTTCAAATCAGCTTCTCTTTGACAAAAAGTTTAAATGAATAACTCAAATAAAACTCCAAACATCTTTCAGTGTGTTTCCAAAGCTCTTTCTAGTTTTAAACCTGATGTTTATAAGCTTCTTAGTTTTTGCAACAGTCTGTAAATATACACAACTTTATAATAAAATGCACAGTTACCTTTTTCTAGACTAAACACAGGTACGATCCTAAATTAAAAACATATGAGGTCATCATGAGGTTGTTAACATCGCAGTGTATCAATGGATGTTTGCTGGAACTACTTGTATACAGCTTGTTTCCTGAGGACACACACACAACGTGACTCCGGTCAGGTAGAGACCGGTCTCAAGTCAGCACCGATGCAGACTCGCTGTTTGAGGGCTTGATAGCCCACTCCCCCTCCACACTCGTTGCTTTGGAACAGCCCTTAATATGGCGGACCCTCCGCGTGTATGCGCAAACGGAGGGGTAGGGATAGGGTGTAGGGGTAGGGTGTAGGGTGTAGGGATAGGGTGTAGGGTGGAGGGGTAGGGTGTAGGGATAGGGTGTAGGGGTAGGGGGTAGGGGGCGGTTTGGGACTGGGCCTCAGAGTGTGATGTTGATGAGGCCCAGGAAGAGCCCATTGGCTGAAAGGGGTGCTTGAAGGAAGATTTGTTTAATGGGACTTTTTGGAGCGAGAAGGGCTCCCTTTTAAATGGGGGTGGATTTTTGTTCATTTGTTAATGAGTGGGGTTGGGGGGGATGAGTAATATTTAACTCAACATTCCTGTTTTCGTTCTTCAATGAAACAAATAATTGTTCAATAAAATAATTAAAACTTGTTCTCTTCTACTTTTTTTTTAATATGTTGAAATGTCGTGTTTTTTGTTTAACTTTGCATCGAATATTTCCAAAATTCCCCAGCTTAACATCCCATGGAAACTTTCCGGGAAAGTTACCGGAAATGTTCCGCCCCTTTGCAACCCTACAAGAGATCTTCAACCATTTCCCCAATAGATCTACGGACAGTATTCGGCAATCAGGTTTGGACAAAATCAGATATGGCGCAACAGCTGTCATGTAGCTGGTTTGTTACTTGTTGTTAACACTAGGGATGCCAGCGATTATTCGATTATTCGAATATTCGTTACAGTCTCCATAATCGAATATTATTTTTAAAAATCGATTTTATTTATATATTTATTATTTATGTTTTTGTTTTTTTTCTGGCTTAGTTTCAACCAAAATATATATAAATATGTATCTGCTAATAATAGTAATAGCATTAATAATTGTAAATGGCCATTGGTCACACCACCAGTTTGTTTTACTGTAAACTTGGAGGAAGCCTGCATGCCGAGCAGACTGCTGCTGCAGCACGCTACACACCGCCCCCGCCCCCCCTCTCCCTCACACGTGCGACTAAAGATGGGGGTCGAATAATCGATTATTATTCGCCAGGGCTGCCGAATAATCGATTTTGATCATGGTCAGTTTCTGGCAACCCTAGTTAATATGGGTCTCTTAATGTGACTTGGTTTGTCTCATGATTTGGAGTTGGCTCAAACCCTAAATCCATCCATCTTTTACTGCTTATCCAGGGCTCGGAGAAAGCTCAAACCACATCAACTGGCTCCTTTCTACGCCAAGAAGCACCGGTTCTACTTTGAGTATCTTCCGACTTATCTTATCCCCAAGGGAGGTGTCATCCGCGCTCGAGATCCGCTTGGATCCGCAATCTCGTCCGTTTTGGTCATGACCCATCCTTCATGACCGTGGGTGAGAGTGGGAACAAAGATGGACGGATAGATTGAGAGCTTTGCCTTCTGGTTCTTCTCTCTCTTTGTGACAATGGTCCAGTAAAGCTACTGCTGAGTTGATACTCCGACCAATCTCACGCTCCATTGTCCTCTCACTCGAGAAAAAGACCCGGAGATACTAGAACTCCATCACTTTGGGTAAGGACTCGAGTCCATTGGCTAACCCTTACGGTACGTCCACACAGCAGCTTCAGAAGAAACTTCCACCGCTTCTCTGCCCGTTGACTTTGAATTTCCAGGATCCAAAGTTGAGCATGTTCAACTTTTGAAGCGACTGAAGCGCCAGCCAATCAAACGCGTTTATGCAAATCTGACAGTAAAGCGCTAGCCATCAAACCGCGTGTAAGCAGGGAGAGCCAGACTGCAGTTCATTTCCCATATTCCAAACGAGAAGTTACGGTAGCAGATCACCCGGTTCTTTACGACCAGAACTATTACCGGGATACAAACCGGAGGAACCAGCATGGAGGGAGGCGGCAGAGACAGTGGGTGGAACTGGTAGGTTTTCGCCTGTTTGGGGAGTTTATATATATATATATATTGCTCGCATAAAATCCCCGGGGGTTTTTGCTTTGTATGTCGGGGGCGGGAGATTCATGTGATTGGTTGTTGGTCGCAAAAAATTCCCCAAGCTGTCAGACACGCCCAGCTCCAAGATTTTCAAGCTTTTTGAAAAGCTGCTGTGGGACGCACCCTTATCCATTAAATGAACTGATTTGGTCCGTTGTGTTCTACAGTTTCCCGTGGTAGGTTCAGGGACGCAGTGTATGTGTGAAAGAGACTATACTAAAGACATGAATAACTGACCTTGAATACGATCAATACAGTAATCGTTTTCAGACTTTCACAATCGTTGTCCATGCTTTTTCTGTTTACAGACGTATTGCCGCCTGCAGGAGGGATAGTAGCTTCGCAGGTCACTTTCCATCACTGGCTGTCCCCTATAATCCCGTATCATTTAAAGCAGATGTGTCAAACGTAGATGTATTCCGCTTTATACACTCCCTGATGTTTCCATCAGCTCAATATGCAGCGAGCTGATAAGCAGTGCAGTTAAACGATTGTTTCTCATAGAGATATCATCTTCCCCTGACTCTCATTATATTATCCTGCTATGAAAACTGACAAACAGGAGGATAAAAGGACGGCGCCAGCGTGGGGGTTTTATGAGATACGTGTCAGTTCTTTCAAGCAACGTTTCAAAAGCAAGCCGACTTCCTCCTGTGTCGCAAAAATGAGAAACAGAAATGCATGACGGTGCAATAACAAGGATTAACAACATAACCAACTTGTTTTTTGAAGCATCATCCTTTTAATGCCTTGTGAAAATAACATGTAAGAGATTTTAGGAAGGACGCCTCGGCACTGACTGTTAAAGCAAAGAGGGAATCTTGTATTGAAAAGAATATCTCTAAAAGACATCCGTTGGTTTGTGTAACGCACACTGCAGAAGCTTGAAGAGATATCTGAATGATTACAGCAAGCAATACCCGTTTCCATTCCAAGTTTTCCTAAAATACAGACTTTAGATATTGGAAAGCTAAGCATTAACATGAAGATTATATAGGTCCTAAAGTTTAACGGCCCGTCTACACTACGGGCATCAAACAATCTTGACGCTGGGCGTGTCTGAGGCTTGGCGATTTCTCGCGCCCAAGGCGACCAACAACCAATCAGGAATCTCCCGCCCCCGGCATACAAAGCAATAGCAATGTTAAAACGAAGTAAACACGATATAAAATCCCCAAACAGGCGAAACCCTACCAGTTCCACCCCCTGTCTCTGCCGCCTCCCTCCATGCCTGGCTCCTCCGGTAGATGAACAGAGACTGATCATTCAGCACCGGGTGATTCACTACTGCTCCATTTGTTTAAATATGAGGAAATGACCCGCGTACTCTCTCCCAGCATACACGCGGTTTGATTGGCTAGCGCTTGTACTGTCAGATTTGCATACAAAAGTTGAACATTGCTCAACTTTCGATGCTCGCGATGCTTGCAAAGCCACGCTCCGCTCCACACAATGCAGTTCGGCGAAGATTCAACTACGTCACCCCATTCAAGTGAATGGGCGAAGCGCTGAAAGCATTTTTTCGATGCCTGTAGTGTAGACGGGCCGTAAGAATATACTAAATTGAGTGAAAAAACGCAAATGCATGTCAGAAAGGTTCAAGACTCTGAAGGAAATAACATATTCTTGCTTCTACCATACAAGAAAACTGCATTATTCGGCCACTATGTAATGTTAGCTGCAACGTGTCGCACAAAGGAATAATAAGAAAGCCCAATTAAACTTTAATGGTCATGGCTCTTTTCCACATTTGAAACTATTTGATCGAATATTTTCTGTTGTAATATGATTGTCATACATACGAGATCCAATGTTTTCTCGACTCAAACCAGTAATGATGTGCAGAGTTTGAATTACCCAAGGCTTTAGGAGTAGCCCTATGTTTTTGTGGGAGGGAGGTTTTTGTACACATGCATGAACGTGTCCGCTTACATGCAAAAGCACATAGCATAGCACAAGAAAGAAATAGAATAACTGATCGAGCGTGACTATGGTATGCTTTGCTTTGACAAAGAGACCAGACCTATGATGCACCCCATGACTAATTATGGAAATGCTCACAGCCTTAAATATTGACGTCATAAACTGAGAGCCCTGCCAAACACTGCATGAAAGGACAGCGTGTGTGTTATAGGACACACATTACTTGGAAAATGGGATAAAATAAACATGTCGACAAGTGCAATATTACTATATTTGAAATATCTACAGCCAAAATAAACGGAAAAAATGAATTTCTATAGAAAGAAACAATTATGTATAGCTCAAATCTATCTTTTTCAAACGGGGTTTTCTTGGGAACTCGTGTCTAGTTCAGGAGAGTAGTACCCTGAGTGTGTGTAGATTACTTGTAGACTTTGCCTGCATTGTGTTGTACAGGAAACAGTCAATAAAACAACAACTGATATATGACTGTCCCGTTGCTAGGCAATACTTCTGATATTTACACTTGACTTAACATAAAGTTCAAACTGTCTTTACACGAGACCGTAGATTTCACACACACAGAAGAGAAACCTCGCTCACAGTGAGGTCCCGCAGCAACGAGCGTCACAAAGGTGTGAGGCAGTGTGTCAACGGTGTGATTCACTGCCGGTGTCATCTCCCCAGTCACCGTGTCTGCATCAAAACACCCCCATTTCTGGCTCGTCTCCAGGCCGCAGATTGAAGACCCCAGGCGTCCTTTCACATACGGTACTTCTTTCTCTCCGTCTGCTGCGAAGTGGCAGCATTGGCTTTTTGAGAAGCCTGTAGGTATCTTTTCACAGGAGTTCCAGACAGATTTGGACGACTTCAAAGAGAAAGAGGGGGAAAAGCTAAACTTACTGCTGCTCTACTTTCACAGGTTGGCAAGGTGGGACATTAGTTGAAGACACAATCCCATAAAGGAGGAGATCCTTGGGACAAAGCGTTCAATTCGGCAATAAATAACCATTAAAGTGTCAGTCTGTGTTTGGGATTCTCTTTAAGGAAGTTGTGTTTGGGCCAGTTCCAAAGCTGCTTCATTCATTTATAAGCTCAGTGTCGCTGCTCATGAAATAATGACAAGTCTTCGCTTTGGGCTTTGGCGACTGTGCACTTTATATGAGATATGCAAACAACCGGCTGTCTGCTTTACCTCTCACATCTCGCAAGTATTACTTAAGCAAGCTGACGATTGAAGGCGACATGAAAGCTCGGCTGAGGAATGATAGTCATATTAGTAGATTGAAAAATAATAAGGGTTCAAACCAAAGCTCAGATGGCGATGAGTGCCCTTGATGGTGATAGCAACTCAATGTAAATGCACTTTAGTCAAACAAAGTAATCAATGACTATCAACACGCTTCACCTCATATGTTTGTTCCTAAAGGGGAGCGACTTTGTGTCCAGTCATTTGGAAAAAGTTAATAGTTAATCAATGTACAAAGGTCATGTCAAGAATCAAGTCAAACAATAGCTAGTGTGTCTGGTACATGAAATACAGACATGTTGTGTTTGTGTATTTATTGTGGAAGTTAAAAAGGGGAACCTTGTCAATGAAGCACTGCACTTTGAAAATATTCGGGACAAACAATACACAGTGCTTAAGATATATTTTTTGTTTTAGTCTCAAATAAAAACAGTGAATCTCCATTGTCTAAATGTATTTGTATGTATTACATGCAGGCAGAGCATTTGCGCAAAACTAGAGCTAGCTAAAATATTCCATCAGATCTCCACAGAAAGCTGGTTGGGTTGCATCTATAAAAAAGGGACAAAGAAGAGAAATATAAAAGTTGCTGTCTCTTTGGAGGTTGAATTCAGACAGTGGTTATCAAAGGGAATTAAGATATTGATTTAAGGTTTAACTCAAAGAGCTAATCCACTCTTTGTGAACAGGATACCCGCTGAGGCACGACGCTCAGATGCATGTTCTTTGATTGCACATCAAATCGAATTTTCAAAGTCTCATCTTGGAGATAAGGTAAAAAAAACAAAAAGGATGGATGGATGTTGAGGTGGATGTCATCACCGAGGATAAAAGCAGGAATAGACACTGGCAGTGAAGAAATCCGCATTCAAAGAAAACCCACGGAGGAACTCATGATTGAAGTGGAAATGGATTTTTGAACGCTTCCATGTAGGTTTAATAATAATGCGAAAAAACACTTCCAAGCCCCCGTGTTCCTCATCAGTCACCAGTCCGTGCCGTGGGTGGCGAGTTCTCAACAGCGTCTCAGGTCAAAGAATTTCCTCCCAATTGCCCCACTTTCGATGGCGTGGTGGCTCCTAATGAGGCACTCTTCACACTTCACACCTCCATTGTTGGCAGTCAAGCCCACTCTCAGGGTCTCCATCAGCCGTGGGTAAAGTGTGACAGCATATGTGATAAGAGGTTGGATATTTCCCCATTTGGAAACAGACTTTTATGTAAAAGCTTCCCTGCTTTACTCTTCTTTGTCCTTGAGACAACTAGAACATGTACTAGAGCAGGTTTCAAGCAACAATCAAATGCGTCAAAACTGAAACCCCCGATTCAGACGCTTTCACACCGGAGTACTTTTCCCAGCAACAGTTCCGATAGTTCCTGGGATTTTGCGTTCACACCAAAAAGATCTGGAACTAGAACCTTTTTATTCGGGAGCCTTTTCAGTCCCTGCTAGAGAGGTGGTGCTTTCCTGGGGAGGAAAAGGTTCCTATTTCTGATTGGCTGGGCGGATTGCAAACCACGCCCCGTAAAATGCCGAAAAGTATTTGTGAAGCCGCCATTTTATTTGCTGGCATTAGCATTATTAGCATTAGCCCAGCGCACTAACGGAGAGAGACTAACTTATGGCAACACAAAATAAAACATGGGAGCGGTGGAGATGAGGAGGTGTCGGCGTTCTGGCGATTTACTCGGAAGGCTTCAGTAGAAGCTGCTGGGAGTCCCAGCAGCTTCTACTGAAGCCTTCCCCAACTCCGGGGACTTCCGGCCGGGGACTCCGGGTGGCAGTATACGCCGTGAAGTGGGTTGCGGCCTGCCAGTAAACCCAAAGCAGAAGAAGAATAAGAAGTGACGTCAGCGGCTTCATTCACGTAATCCTCCCTCAGAGACTTATTCCGGTGTGAACGCGATCTACTAGGACAGTTCAGGAACTAAAGATTGACTGTACTTGGAGTGAAAGGGCCTCATGGTTTGACTGGACACCAATCGAGGTTGTCAGGCAAAAGAGTTTAACTTAACCACTAACGAATCATGCAGAAACAAGCTTCATTGGCTACTCACATACAAGCAACATTTCCTTTGATTCGTTCTTACTGCATCTCGTTGTGAAATCTCGTTGTGAAAGATTATTAATGGATTTTCTGGGAGGAGGACTCAGAAAATAGAAATTAATCTGTGCGTCTTTGCAAGATATTTGGTCGAGAACAGAGGTTTTCTTATTGCCTCTGGACAGTCCTACCTTCTTGTGTTGTTTTTAGCACAATGATCAATAGTGCATAATGTTGCGCGGTTGTGAAGACATTTAAACCAGGGACTCGTCACCACCCAGTGTTTTTACATCGAAGGCATTTCCAAAAATATGCATTCATCTTATTCTAACTGCAACCGTCACACAAACCGAATGTCCCTCTGGGATCAATACGGTATTTTTGATTTGATTGAAGGAACGTAAATCAGCCTCAGTTTCCTTCAAAGTTCGCACAACTCGATGCTGACTGGTGAATATATCAAATCAATCAAAGGTCCTGACAAAGATGGCAAAAGTAACTCTTCCATAATGCAGAAAACTGTAAACGCCTTGGTGCGAGGAAAAAAAAGCTGATGCGTGCGTGTACGTCTGGTGACAAACAAAAGCTATTACAAGCCTCTCACTATCCCTTTGCTTCACAGTGAGATCAGTCGGAACGAAGAGCATGAATAAAAGAAACCGCCTGCATCACCAGCGTGGATGAAAAACGGGGTCGCATCACACGCAGCTTTTCCTGCTTGCGTATTCCTCCTTCCTCCAGATCTAGGGAAAAGCCCGAGTAAGCAATTGTTTTCCACACAGCGTGTCGCCTCTCTTGCTCTGCTGAGCATTGTTTATCAGGGACAGAAAGCCGGGATCATTTTTTTGCCGTTTCTCCGCGTTGCTCCGCAGAGAAACGAATACCGTTTGGATTCGCCGGGGAAGCCGAGCAAAGCGGACTGCTGTCAATGTCTTTCAAACCTGTGTTGGATCTCCTTTCCGGCGTGTGGCATTTTCCACATTTGGGATTCAGGCTTCATTGCCAGACTAAGAGGACAGCTGTGTGTCGCCGGAAAGAAAGTCCCACGGGTCGGATTGATGGACTGATCGACTCCACGAGGCTGTTCAAGTTATCCCTGCTGAAGAATACCTCGATGGCTTTTAGTGTTGGTGCTTCACGCCACTGAGTTCACACATGAAGATGACAACGGTTGTCAAATATTCAACTATGAAATGGAGAACTAATAATGTCTGCTGTGTTGGGTTTTATGCTATCAGGGAAGCAGAATCGCAGAGCTGCCAAAAAGCAGAGAGAAAACAGTCGCTTTACAATGGAATAGCAATAAACAAGTTAAACCAATCCTATCCCAGCAATACTTTTCTAACCGTTAAAACACGAGGAAGATGCAGGATCATTTTCCTAACTGTGTAAGGAAACCAAATGGAACAGGACTTTCCGTTGAGGATTTCTACCGCGCAATGTCCTCTTATTTCATTTAATGCAGGGGTGCCCACACTTTTTGGGCTGGTGAGCTACTTTTGAAATGAGCAGCTCACCGAGGTCTACCAACCAAAAATAAAATCCCAAATTGCAAGGGTCGCTGAATAACACGTTTTATTTATACATGGGATAATAGGGCTGCAACAAACGACTAATTTGATCATCGATTAATGAAACGATTATTCGACTATTACCGTATGCCAATTTCTCAAACGCTCTTATTTAGCCATCAACTTTTAGATTTAGCTTGAGGTTGTTTTAGGCATGTGGAAACTAGCAATGAAGACAATACAGATGAATACTTGATTAAAAAATACATATATTATTAAATTAACTAAACTAAACATTGCTTTTTATTTAAATTAAATAAATAATATTTTACATCAAGAGAAACAACAATGTTTTAACAAATCGTATTAAATAATGTGATGACAGAACTGGAAACAGAATAGCTGAAACGTTAACTAAATAAATAACTCAGTTTCCTCTAATCATTAACCCATGTTTGTATCATGTAGTGTTAACTCCGTGTGTTGCTGCTAGCATACAGAACACCTGACGTGGAAACGTTGCTTGTGGACGGGGCTACAGAGCTGCTAGAAAGACAGTGGAACCCGGTGCATTCCTCCGTCTGGAAAAAACTAAACTGCCCCGCCCCCTCGCACACAGACGGGAGAGATCTCGTCTGGATTGGAAAGGTCGAAAATACACCATAGACGCATTTGTTTGTCTTTCTGCATGTTAGAAACGAGTTGGCGACACTAAGACGGCAATATAATGTTTGTGTAGCAATAATACATGACCTTTCTCTTTCTCAACTCGCCAGTCGGAGAGAAGTCGCTGTCAGCCTTGTGAACACTCCGATAATGCCTCTCCACGTTACCTTTCTTTGGCAGCGCGACGCTTGCTTTACAAATAAGGCAAATAACCTTTGAATGTGACATCACAACAACATATTCTTCCTCCCGTTCTCTGTGGAAGTGGTTTGTCTGTAGCTTCTGGCTCAGTCCCGCACTCACTTTGTTGTTAGTCTCTTTAACTTAATTTGAGTTTTCCCGGCACTTGACTGATTTTGTATCGCTTTGCATTCTGGGTTATCAGACTGGAAAGCGATAGGTCGCTTTTTCTGTCAATCAATCAACTCCTGAAATAAGTGGCAGGGAGGCCAAGGGAGGAGGGATCAAGGCAAGGCAAGTTTATCTATTTAGCACTTTTCAACGCAAGGCAATTCAAAGTGCTTTACAAAAAAAAACTGAAAGACATTAAGCATTAAAAAAGAAAAGCTAATAAAATAAACATTAAAGGTAAAGTACACGGATAAAAGTTACAGTGCAGTCTAAGATGTGAATAGTTCAATTAAAAGCAGCGACAAAGAGAAAAGTCTTCTTGCTGGATTTGAAAGTAGTCAGAGTTGCAGCGGACCTGCAGGTTTCTGGGAGTTTGTTCCAGATGTTTGGAGCACGATAACTGAACGCTGCTTCTCCATGTTTAGCTCTGACTCTGGGGACAGGAAGCTGACCAGTCCCTGAAGACCTGAGAGATCTGGATGGTTCATCATTTAGCAGATCAGGAATGTACTTTAGGCCTAAACCATCAAAACCGGTTTTGTCTATTTTAACGGAGCTGGATTTTTTTTTATGAATGACTCGCGATCGACCAGCATTACCCCCGCGGTCGACGTACTGGGCACCTCTGATTTAGCATAACTGAAACTGAAAATGTAACACCAAAAATGTAGTAGTTGATACTAGGGATGCCAGCGATTATTCGATTATTCGCTACAGTCTCCATCATCGAATATTATTTTTAAAAATCGATTTTATTTATATATTTATTTTTTGTATGTCGTTTTTTTTTCTGGCTTAGTTTCAACCAAAATATAAAAATATATATAATATATATATATGCTAATAATAGTAATAGTATTAATAATTGTAAATGGTCATTGGTCACACCACCAGTTTGTTTTACTGTAAACTTGGAGGAAGCCGGTCGAATAATCGATTATTATTCGCCAGGGCTGCCGAATAATCGATTTTGATCATGGTCAGTTTCTGGAAACCCTAGTTGATACTAATACCAGTCAAATACCACGGGAAAACCCCACACCATGCATGATAAGCTTGATTGCCAGATAATAAAAGGCCATGCAGATGTGTTCTGCTTGGGATTTAACGGGTACAAATTGGCCTAGATGTCTTTTAAAGCGCGATGCGGTAACACAAATGTTCGGAGACCCACTGTGCACAAAGCTTACCTCTTCAACGAATCTGACAGCTGACCTTATCTTCTCGCAACTACAAGAAACTCTGATTCACCTTTCCAGCAGGGATTTGGTCTGAAGCAGAAAGGAAAGAGTGTCTTTGTTCGCAAAAAACTGCGATCGTACCTTATTAAAATCACCAGAATCAGTTCCGACACAGAAAAAGAGTCGACGCACAGCCGATTCGAATCAGATGATGAGCGAAAACAAAATTCAATGAGGACAATTTGCTTCAATCACATCCTGAATGTCAGACACCTGCATACATGCCAGCTGTACTGGTAGACGTGTAATTAATCTGCAGGAGGCGTCAATATGCCCCGCGGCAGAGCACAACAAAGCCATGTCTGTACACGAGTGGGAGAGACGCCAGCTTTCAAAAATGCAAATACAATCATTTGAGCACATACTGCAGCGATTCCGTGTCATTACGGCATTCTTCAGGGGATTAGCAGATTCTTAAAAACAATTACCCACAACAGGGCCCCCGGGTGCAGGCGGTCTAATTGGAAAGCTCACAGAGTCTAACTTACAATAAAGGCGTGGAGATAACAGTCGTATTTTCTCCTTTACACCCCCATCGTCTTCTCCATTCGCTACAGCCACCGGCTACTCACATTTAATGAACATCAGGACCAACTTCTCACGTAGAGTGGCAATTACCTTACGTTTAAGGATGTTAACAAAGTGAATGTAAACTCAAATAACTGATTGTTCAGCGTTGGATTATGTTCAACCAAAGCAGCTTCAAACACCAGATTCTTGACGTACAAAATATAGATACATCTAGACTTTTAGCTTGTATGCATCGCTGGGATTTCAGTGTTGCCAGTAAAAAAAGTGAATTGCATATATCTCTCAGGAAAACGTTCTATAGGCGCTTTCACACCGAGTACTTTGCCGTACTTAGTTCCCAGTTCATCAGAACTCTTTAGTGAAGCCGCTGACCTCACTTCTTCTTCTTCTGCTTTGGGTTTGCTGGCAGGCCGCAAACAACTTCACGGCGTATACTGCCACCCGAAGTCCCCGGCCGGAAGTCCGAGTAAATCGCCAGAGCGCCGACACCTCCTCATCTCCACCGCTCCCATGGTTTTTTTTTGTGTTGCCATAAGTTAGTCTCTCTCCGTTGGTGCGCGGGGCTAATGCTAATAATGCTAATGCCAGCAAATAAAATGGCGGCTTCACAAAACTTTTCCGAGTTTTACGGGGCGTGGTTTGCAATCCGCCCAGCCAATCAGAAATGGGAACTTTTTTCTCCCATGAAAGTACCACCTCTCTAGCAGGGACTGAAAAGGGGACGAAAAGGTTCTCATGAACTAAGTTCTAGGTCCGTATTTTTTTGGTGTGAACGCAACATTTCAAGAACTATCGGAACTATACTGGGAAAAGTACTCCGGTGGGAACGCGCCTTATGTCTACCATTGAGAATGATTAGGCAAACCGGTTTTGTCGGGATAAAAAACGCAATTCAGTCAAAAATCAAAAGACACATGTCCGAAGTGCTAAAGCAAAAACAAAGTGGAACAGAGTCTGAAGACATGTTAAGACAAGAACATCTAAGAGGCAGATTCAAGCCCTCAGAAAGTGCGCCGGATGATAACGCAATTATTTTAGTGGCCAAACGGTGGTACTACAACGTATGTGTCAGTAACTGTACTAATTATCCCATTAGGTTTTCTTGAAAAGTACAAAACGAGATTTATAAAAGGTTTCCTTCGGAGTAGGGCTTGGTGATGATTCAGAATATTTCAGAAGCATGTTATTAACTCATATATAAATAGTCAAGTATTTAAAGGCAAAATAGGCGTTATCATTTGGTTTTTCGATTTCGATTATTATGACCAGCACACAAATTGTATTGAAGATGTGAAACAACCAATGGCGTGACAGAAGATTTTGACCATGTTGCCCAATAGTCCAGTCCTAATATACAACATATATACTTTTCAAAACCTAGTAAGTTTCTGAACACCCTCCACCACGAAGACACAGCAGCCGGCATTAAGCCTCAAAATGGGAAACAAGCTGCGATTTTCTTCAGAACTACACGGGTGGAAATTGTGAATTAAGACATTTGGTTCTGTCTTTTGGCCGACGTATCCACTCCTGATTAGTGCACGTTGTGTTGAGGCCAAAACACATCGAGGCACCGAACGATGGCATCTGCTGTGAAGCTCCGCCAACATGTTTACTGGCAGAAACCCTCGCCGTTTTCTGCATGAACGGCTAATTCCAATTGAGCAATCAGTGTTGGAAGGAGGCTTCACTGACCTTTTTTGAAAATTGCATCTCTTTCTCGTTTGACTGGGAGAAGCGTAGGCTGTTGCACATTTCTTTTTAAATCTAATTGCTTTGTTGAATCGACGCAGTTGGGGAAAACCTGGCAAAGAAAGCCAATTATTGGAATATTTAAGCGTTGATAATTGCCGTTGCACTGTTTAGAGTATAATGCTGACTAAGACAATAATAATTAGGAATAGGAATATTTACATAACTCTGCAAACGAGTGGAGATTTCACACTGAATGCTTTAGAATAAGGATAGTTGTTTCTTGAGCGCATATGCAAGGCTTCCCTGTTAATCCCCACATTAAGGGAACGGTGCCAGCTGAGACATAGTTAGCTCCACGCAGAGATGTAGCCTGGAGAAGAAGAAATAATAATAAAGAAAAGGTGCTGTGGTGGGAGAAAAGAGCAAGAGAATCCACTTCCCAGCATGCCAAGACGGGCTGTACATTTCCCTTTCATCATGTCAAAGCACACACCGAACGAAAGGCTGATGAGACCGAACCACCCTGACCGTGTTGGCTGTTTGAAGAGGAGCAAGATAAGCAGTGGGATTTAAATAAATGTTTTTGTCGTCGTGGTGGTTCTGCAGTATTTATTCCAAACTGATTTTTTTGATTTCCAAATGAAGTTGACTTGCACTCTCACAAGTATCGCAGGTGAAACGACCCATCGATTGGGATTTAATAAGCAATTAACACTTTTGTACTGCTATTACTTAACTTTACTTAAGTAAATGTGTGCTTACTAGGGATTGCCAGAAACTGACCATGATCAAAATCGATTATTCGGCAGCCCTGGCGAATAATAATCGATTATTCGCAGGCTTCCTCCAAGTTTACAGTAAAACAAACTGGTGGTGTGACCAATGACAATTATTAATACTATTACTATTATTAGCATATATATATATTTTGGTTGAAACTAAGCCAGAAAAAAAAATAAAAAACATTAAAATAAAAAATATATAAATAAATTCGATTTTTAAAAATAATATTCGATGATGGAGACTGTAGCGAATATTCGAATAATCGCTGGCATCCCTAGTGCTTACCTCTACATGTAATGTTAGCGCTACCTATAGTGTTTGCCTTGTCAGAGCATATTGTAGCGCCAAAGAAAAAGAGTGATATATGCAAATATTGTCCAGAAAAAACTGCATAGTATCGGCATATTATATATTTTCGTGATAAGACGTTGGATTTACACCCGTAATGAATATGATTTGACTTGAAATATTCTTTCCTCGAGATGCAATTATGGACATTTTACTTATATATGTGGAGTGACAACATCTTCATACTTATGTAACCATGCCATTATCATGTTTCTACAAGACTGAGCCGCCGTCAACAACATGAAAAGCATAATGAGCGTGTGTGTGTGTGGACACTTTCTTTCAAGCCCCGATAGATTCTTGCACCCAATGTGGAGAGCTTATTTAGTCTTATTTTTAAGTACCACTTATTTACAGGCCACAACAAAATCATGTTGTTGCATTGCAATTTTGATGAGGTGACGAATGTCAAGTATAGTAATTTCCTGTAGCTGTGCATACTGTTTAGCGAGAGAAAGTTGACCTCGGAGGACTTCTACCGCGCGAAAGAAAGCATGTATTATCTAATTAGAGATATTCAAGCAGTGGAGGGTGTTCAGGGTTCACTGCCAACAAACAAGCCATCGCTGACAGACAGTTTACAGTCTGCCCGACGGAAGAAAGATAGAGAATCAAGGCAGTGTACATTTTCAATTAACCTGTTTTAAAGATGAAGAAGAGGGGACACATGTTGATGTAGAAGAGACATGAAGAAGAGGGGACATGTTGATGTCGAAGAGACGTGAAGAAGAGGGGACACATGTTGATGTAGAAGAGACATGAAGAAGAGGGGACATGTTGATGTAGAAGAGACATGGAGAAGAGGGGACACATGTTGATGTAGAAGAGACATGGAGAAGAGGGGACACATGTTGATGTAGAAGAGACGTGAAGAAGAGGGGACACATGTTGATGTAGAAGAGACATGGAGAAGAGGGGACACATGTTGATGTAGAAGAGACGTGAAGAAGAGGGGACACATGTTGATGTAGAAGAGACGTGAAGAAGAGGGGACACATGTTGATGTAGAAGAGACGTGAAGAAGAGGGGACACATGTTGATGTAGAAGAGACATGGAGAAGAGGGGACACATGTTGATGTAGAAGAGACGTGAAGAAGAGGGGACACATGTTGATGTAGAAGAGACGTGAAGAAGAGGGGACACATGTTGATGTAGAAGAGACGTGAAGAAGAGGGGACACATGTTGATGTAGAAGAGACGTGAAGAAGAGGGGACACATGTTGATGTAGAAGAGACATGAAGAAGAGGGGACACATGTTGATGTAGAAGAGACATGAAGAAGAGGGGACACATGTTGATGAAGAAGAGACATGAAGAAGAGGGGACACATGTTGATGTAGAAGAGACATGAAGAAGAGGGGACACATGTTGATGTAGAAGAGACATGAAGAAGAGGGGACACATGTTGATGTAGAAGAGACATGAAGAAGAGGGGACACATGTTGATGAAGAAGAGACATGAAGAAGAGGGGACACATGTTGATGTAGAAGAGACATGAAGAAGAGGGGACACATGTTGATGTAGAAGAGACATGAAGAAGAGGGGACACATGTTGATGTAGAAGAGACATGAAGAAGAGGGGACACATGTTGATGTAGAAGAGACGTGAAGAAGAGGGGACACATGTTGATGTAGAAGAGACATGAAGAAGAGGGGACACATGTTGATGTAGAAGAGACATGAAGAAGAGAGGGACATGTTGATGTAGAAGAGACGTGAAGAAGAGGGGACACATGTTGATGTAGAAGAGACATGAAGAAGAGGGGACATGTTGATGTAGAAGAGACATGGAGAAGAGGGGACACATGTTGATGTAGAAGAGACGTGAAGAAGAGGGGACACATGTTGATGTAGAAGAGAAGTGAAGAAGAGGGGACACATGTTGATGTAGAAGAGACATGAAGAAGAGGGGACACATGTTGATGCAGAAGAGACATGAACGTGGATTTTGCATGATAGGTGCCCTTTAAAGCGTACATCAATCTTCGATCTAAAAACATGTAAACTGGAGCTTCCACTAAAGTGAAGAGGCGAAAAATAGCAGTACACAAATGAAGGCATAATGTGCTGGGGGCGGTCATTGAGGAAAAGACAAACAATGATATGGTAATCAGGATCTTGTCTGTTAGCGAGAATTAACAACGTCTAGAATGTCCCAATTGACCAATCAGAATGAAGTATTCAACTAAGCCGTGTTACAAAACAATCTTATGGCTCCACAAAGATTTGATGCGACTTTTCTTCAATGAATATATATCATGAAAGTTCAAAGTTCAACTGGCGCTCTTTTGGATTGATTTCCAGCGGGAGAATTTGCACCAACCAACTATTATCCTGATGAATCAATTCTTAATGTAATGCATCGGTAGTGGATGGGAATTCCCATTTTCTTTGCTGTTGTTGTTGTTGTTGTTGTTGTTGTGTATAGAGTTGAAACGCCACATGTCTAAATACAGTCCTATCAGGTGCATAGAAAACGGATTTCACTTAAAGTACAGTAAATATGTTGCATGACACCATGGAGATGTAATAAAATAACTGAAGACAAACTACTCTGAGGAACTGAGGCATAGTTCAGTCATTATTAGTTTTAAAAAGGCTTTGAAGTTGCTATTTCCATTACAGTCAATTATGCCTTTATGAATATACTGTGCAATGGCCTTGCTCAAGTGAAAGTGAAAAGGATATTATGTCGTCTATTCCACCAGTGCGTCACATTGAATCTAGGAACATTTAGCTCAACATTTCACTTAAGTAGAGCACTTTGCAAAGGAACATTGGTCTTTTTCACCTTACCTGAGATCGAGTGCTTTTGCCTTATTCGTCCAGAATGGTGAATACCAATCCCAAGAGTGAACTACAAATGGTCTTCCGAACAGAAAACGAGAAATGTCTCTATCCAGTTGGACCGTTGGATATATCTCCTCTCTTCCCTACGGGGATGTTCTGCGTAAAGCAGCACAGACTGGCCTGGTTGGCAGACGCTACAACCAGCTCACCGACGTCACATCGGATGACTTCGGGAGACAGACTTGGAGTCGGTAGTTTAAAAACTCGATTGTGTGGGTCCTGTCCTGAACCGACCAGAACAAAAAGACATTGGTGCACTCGGACAGAATAGTTTCGTCAGAGCAAAATATTCCTCAGGGTGGAAGTGTGGAATAGGAATAAGTTGAGCTGTCGAGAGAATAATAGCGTAGTGGTGGTCTAATGGATAAGTGAGGTGGGCTGAAGATCGGAAGGTTGTAGGGATGCCAGCGATTATTCGATTATTCGATATTCGCTAAAGTCTCCATAATCGAATATTATTTTTAAAAATCGATTTTTACTTTTTTTTTATTATTTATGTATTTTTTTTTCAACCAAAATATATATAAATATATAAGCTAATAATAGTAATAGTATTAATAATTGTAAATGGCCATTGGTCACACCACCAGTTTTACTGTAAACTTGGAGGAAGCCTGCGTGCAAAGCAGACTGCTGCTGCCGCACCCTACACCCCGCCCCCGCCTCCCTCACACCGCCCCCCGCTCACACGTGCGACTAAAGATGAACAAAGCGGCAGGTAACAAGAGTTCCTCCTCGTGGAACTACTTCGAACATATGAGTCCAAAGGAAGTTAAATGCAAGCTCTGCGAAAAGCTTGCAATAATCGATTATTATTCGCCAGGGCTGCCGAATAATCGATGTTGATCATGGTCAGTTTCTGGCAACCCTAGAAGGTTGTGAGTTCAAATCCCGTCTGGAACACCACCACCAGTGCGCCCTTGAGTAAGGCGCTTAGTTACTCCAGGGAGAATGTCCCTGTAATTGGTCATTGTAATAAAGTGGTGGAAGAGTTTCCCCTGGAGGATAATTTATAGTAGAAAGGTCAAAAATAATGGTGCCAAGAAATGTCTTCAGAACGAATTGGCCTTCCTTCGAAATAAGGGGCATCTCAAAGCGGTGCTGAGATGGATTTAGTTCACAGTAAGTGTGTGGAAGACAAATATTTATGTTTTCTGTTTGTCTTTGATTCGACTGCTTTGATTTCGACTGCTTTGCTTTGAGCTACAACCAACAGATTCATCAATCACTGACGCCTCTTCTCTTACTGAGCAAGCACCTGCCTTGGGTCTCGTCATGCTGCCTCCCCGAAGGCTCCCACAGGATGGTAGCCGACATCCTCGTGGATTAACTTCTTATTACAGACACATGCATTACAGTAGCGCACGTGTCATACAAGGGAAGACAATCATTTCTGCAGTAATCAGTGTCTCAATACTCCTGACAAACCGGCGTTACAAGCACTGTACCTCGAACGAATCCCCGGTGCCAACGAACAACAGGTTGTGCTTGCCGCTGGAAATAAACCCTTCCTAAGGAATTTAGTAATGATGCCGGCATGAAAGAGATTACAAATGTATCACAGGAAGCATGACTGGTGGGAGAGAATGGCTATTGTAGTTTACAGATACGGAAAAGAACAATGGCTTTCACACCACGGGCCCCATCCATCAACACCGGCTTTAATAGATCCCAGCAATCCCCTCTGAGCACTATTGTTCCCCAACGAGACACTTCTCCAAGCTAAGAGAGTTGTCGAATGAAGTGTGACGACCAAATTACATTTTAACGGACGATGCAAGGAAGTGAGTGGCGGATGTGGATTTGATATTGCACAAATGCCTTCCTTGATTCTACAACAACTGTGTCTAGACATCATTACTACTGGGTCATAAAACAAGCTTCAACCAACTCAATATAACACTTAAGGCTTTTCCAATACCACGCAGCATAACACCTTTTTCATCGTCACGCTTTGACGGGAAACAAGAAGGAACATTATATTTAATTATAGCTAAACTTTTATCCGAAGCGACTAAAGGTCCTTACACACCAAGCCGATTTTGATAGATGTCCATAGATGTCTGGCCGTCGATGAGCGTCCTGTCGCCCTACTCAGATTGGTGTGTCCTGCCCCGCCGTGTCTTTTCGGCCGTGCTGTCGGTAAAAGGCTGTCGGCTAAAGAAATCACTCTGATTGGCTGTTCGGCTAGCGAATCAGTGCATGAGAAGCGAAACGGAAGTGAGGGACCCAAACAAACGATTAAGAAGGCAAATCTGAGCTTTCATTTAACTCCAGCTCTCGACGCAGGTTCGGGAAATCCCCGTGAACTTCTCGCTGTAGAGTGAAAATGGAACGGGCTATTTGTTGTTTGTATATATCGTGCAGTCTGTTCTTCTTCTCTCGGTTATCACGCAGTCTGTCTTCCGGTTGTTGCCTCTTTTGAATGACGAATACACACTACCGCCGCCTGGTGGTCAGGAGAGGTATTGCCACTCACGCATGCGCAGTTCGTACGTGCAACTTGGCCGTCGGCTGAAGTCTTTGCGGTGTGTTCCAGTGCGACACATGGCCGAGACGCGAGGCGACGCAACAGTCGTGTTCCGTCGGGACGTGTTCTTTGGTGTCTGATTGGTTTGTAGGGGCCTTCACAAAACGTGCATCAAGAAACAAACTCTAACAAGGCAAGAACCCGACATGTAGATTTGCTTTGAATTAGTCAAACGATTGAAAATGCTACTGCACAAGATGCAGTCCAAACAGGTGGGTTGTCTTTGCTTTCTCTTTGTATTCTCTCTGATAAGGAAATATAATTTCTGTCGTTAGATACTGCTTGGAGGCCAAAGTACAAAACTCACAGGACTAAACTTGGAAATCACATCATTGTAGACACTAAAGCATTCATTGCACACATACATATTTGGGGATATAGGCAGTAGACCCAAGTGGACTGGCTCATGTTTGTATCATATTCGACATAAAAGGTCCCGATTCCTTATTAAATATGCATCCCATGCTTGACGACATTTCCCTGACCTTCAGTCTATTCTCCGGGAGTTTGAATATCCCTTGATTTTTACATCCCAATTATAGGAAATCAGCAAAGACAATACTTCCATCGCCAACTCAAAATCTGTTGCCAAGCGAGAGGCAGAATACGTCAATAATGCAATGTTCCCTTCAGTTTTGCAACAATGGCCCTTTCTAAAATGTGCTCAGGATTATTGCAGCGGCACTGAAACATCCACTGAGAGCAAGCAGTCATGCACCGTTATGTGCAGCACCTCCCAGAGCGAGTGCTATTGGCAAACACCATGTTACTTAAAAGCAGCCACCATGTCTACCTGCGCACGGACGAGCTGACAAAGCACCGACTGCACAAAGACCTTTACTAGAGTGCTGTACGGTCAGCAGAAACACTTTCCTTTTACCAGCTTTTACTTTGTGAAGCTGAAGACGTACTTTAACAATGAAAGATGAATATTGATGAGCGACAAATAACAACCACCACATTTTAGCTGTGGGTGTAAATCCTGTTTTCTTAGGCTTTACATGATCCCTTCAGGGTTTAGGGTACCTTTAGGGCAGGGGTGTCAAACTCAATTTCATCACGGGTCACATCAGCATTATGGTTGCACTCAAAGGGCCGGTTGTAACTTTTAGACTATATGAAAAGACATATGTAAATATTTAATATAAACGTATGTATGACATTACTGCCTCTGCATTTTATCATTATCGGATAGGGTAATAACTTCATAATTAACCACGTCTGAAAGCAGAAGTCTATGGCAAATCATTGGAAGTCTCTTCAGTGAGAATGTCACAAAATGATTTTTTTTTAAAAAGCCACATTTCTGGGGGAAAAAGTGAAAATGTAAAAAAAGTGAAATTCTGGAAAAAACTAAATTCTGGAAAAAAAGTCATATTCCAGATGCATTGTGGGACATGTAGTTTATGTGCAACGTGCTTCTGTAAATCGGCATGTAACCGTATAATAAACTTATTATATTCTTTCAGAGCTCTTGTGGGGCCACATTAAATGAAGTCGCGGGCCGGATTTGGCCCCCGGGCCTTGAGTTTGACACCCCTGCTTTAGGGTATCGTAGGTGTGAGGAAAACTTCTGTGCAGCAATGTAGAACCAATGTTCAGGAAAGGATGGAAACGGGAACGTCTTTAGTCAACGCACTGATATTTATTGAGAGAGAAACTACGGCCGGAGAGTTCACAAGGTATATTCACAACTTTCATTATGAGATCCCAAGCCAGCTCTGAAGACAAAGGAAGACAGCAACACATCTATACAGCAGAAAAGGAGGGAACTAAGAGCCCGCCTTTTCTCTAACTAGTACCAGACATTTGGAACAAAGACTGGTTTGTTATTATCAACTTGCATGGTCCAAACGTCCCCCACAGGAAAGGCAGAAGGCCTCTTGACCTTTGTCCTCCTCAAGTTACAGACAGGGCACATGCAAGAAAGACTGAGAATCTCTAAAATGCACAGATCGGATTAAAATATTCTTTGACGGTAGGGTCCGTGACGTCACCCATAGGATTCTGCAGAGTTGCCGAGAAGCCAAAAGTAGGCGGCGTCGGCCACTAACGGCTCGACAGTGACGTCAGAGTCTGACTCCCGCCTGCTCCACATAAGGGCACAGAGGCGGAACCGAGGCGGAACCTCCAAAAGCCATGAGATAAGTCCGATATTTAAATGAAGAATACTCCACCCGAACCAATACCACAAACACGTCCGGGTTCAAGTTGTGTTCCCGGGATCAGCCGAGCAGTTGAGCCCCTGTAGCATCCTGGAGCTTACTGAGCTAACGGAGCTGCTAGCAGAGAGACAGAAAGCTAGAAGCAGCACTCACCTGTCACTCAAGATGACCACGCCCTAATGTATGCAAACACTTTAAGACCTAATAAAGGGTTGCGTTATAAAACAATTCACCGCCCACACAGTAGTCATGAAGGGGGAATTTAACTATACAGAGAATATGGTTAATATTGTTTATTTCTGCAGTAAAGTTGGTCATTTTAACATCGGGGTCTATGGAAATTGCTCCCTTCTGCAGACTGCTCCTACTGGCCACTAGATGAACTGCAGTTTGAGGCACTTCCGTATTGGCCTCCCGGCTCTGCCCCAGAGTTTGCCGCTTGCTTTAATCACAAGAAACATGTCATATTCAATACTCCTGAAGTGTAATACATAGCAAATAATCTAAATTGCAATCTGTGGTCTGCAAAAATTGCAATTCGATATATTGTCCATTTAATTCAGCCCTCTCTAATGTTGTAAACCAAATGGGACATCTGTAGTGAAATCTGCAGGAGAGCTTAAGAGCTTTCTCACATTTCATGTCTTTTCTTTTTCTCACAGCAAGAGCTTGGAAAACTTTAGGGATTATTTTCTGGTTCGTCGAAAAATAAATCATGATTGAGGAAAAAGTTATTATATGTGTAATAAATATCATGCCAAACACCCTGCAGGTGTGTGACTGTGCTATTTAAGGCTTGAGTATTAAATAATCCACAATACAAATCCATTCTCCACATCTAGATATCCCTATCCTCAGTGTGACTAATGTCAGACAGCCCACTCAAACGCTTTAAACTTCACATGAAATAGATGTTGAAAGGCCGATAGATGGAGAGTACCAACATGTACTGTAAGAAAGCCCAAAATCCATGCAAGGGTTTCTTCTACAGTCCAGCTTGCCTTTTACCACGGGAGAACCGGACAGTGAAGAAGCAGGGAAGTTACAGTGAGAGAGAAAGAAATGATAATAGTGTGAGCTCTTGAAGGACCCGGGGCGTTTCATTCATGTTTAATCGCCTCTCAGACTGCAGCACCTCTTTGATATCGCTTAGTGGGGGCATGCTCGGCTGCCCCGCTGCTCATCAGGCATACTTTGGTTAACGAGAGGGAACAATTAAATCACTGGCTGCTTTTCGTGAATTTAAAAAAGACCTCTTTCCGGGCTGAGGGACTTCCGTCTGTGGAGAAGCCCTGTGTCTAATTACCAGCACTGTGTAGGGTACAGATTTTAAACCCAAAGTGCATATATAAGTACCCAAACACTACCTTCTCAGCACAACATAGCAGCCAGTGATGCTAACTAGTGAACATAGTGGAGCATATTGCAGCTGAATGGGCATATGTTCCCATGTGGAGGTGGTGTTGACCCAAATTAGAGTTAAAATAGGGACTTATATATTGGACTCATTACATAGACACGTTCCACTCCACATGACGACTTAATTTTCTCTGGAACGGCTGGATATGCAAAAAAAGGGATGGTATTGTAATGATTTAATTGCATATTGTACTTAAAGACACCTACATTAAGTTGGTTATGGTGAATTTGCCGTATCAGGTCACTACTAGGGTTGCCAGAAACTGACCATGATAATAATCGATTAATCGGCAGCCCTGGCGAATAATAATCGATTATTCGACCGACCGACCGACACCACCACCGTACTTTCCGGACTATAAAGCGCACCTGCATATAAGCCGCAGCAGCTAAAGTTGTCCGTCTGTCTTGCTCTCGTTCTGTCTCTCGGTTCCACTTTTACTTTGGCGCTACCTGTCTCACTCTTTTCCGGCCTCCAGCTTTTCCTGCTGGAGCCCGCCGCTTAAAGGTGGCGGGCGCGGACCGGTCCTAGAGCCCATAGAGTTAAAGGTGGTTAATTTTACCTGTACAATCCATAGATGTAGGAGGTTCCCTAGTGGCCGTTAGCTGTACACAAAAAATGGGGGAAAAAGTCGCGGCTTATAGTCCGAAAAGTACGGTATATGCCAGTCTTTGTTTCATGCAAAAAAGACCCAGTAAACACGGAGATACGATGATATAAAGTTAATACAAATATATATGCTACCTCAATCAAACGTTCACATTATCATAATGACATCCCAGGTATACATTTCCAGCTTTGAAATGGTTTCGTTGTGAATGTTTGGGTTACCTAAAAAAAATAATATCATTTTCAAAATCAGTTTTCTTTTTTGTGATTTTGGGTCCGAAATGTTTATATAGCATCTCAAAATGAAAAAAATAACTATCAGGTTATATAGGTGAGGTTGTCCTTAAAAAAAAGATACCAAACATTGACATGCCAAACATTTCTTAATGGGGTTTAGTAAGACGAATCAAAAGTATGCAAATTAGCCCAGGACACCAAAGGGTTAAAGTACGGGAATTATCATAATTGTGTTGCTATTTTATCCTTTATTTATGAAAGATAGAAGAAGTAGTTTAATTGCCATTATGAAGCATATTTTGATGATTGTGGGAATTGTATCATGAATCGCAAATATTAAGGCAAGGGTAATCCTAAAAAATGTTTCCAAGAATAACTGTTTGCCAACGCTTGATGAAATATCAATGTCGAGTTCACGCATTGTTTTTTTAAACCCCAATCGGACAAAAGAGTCAAATCTGTCGGGTTTTAACATTCAACCTTCTTTGATTATATATTACATGCTCAGTGTACAAGCACGTGTAAGACCCACCGTCAATAACAGACTGCAGTTATTTTCCGTCAACGCAAAACAGAGAAAATTGGCGAGCCATGCTGAAATGATTAGCTTGACAAAGAAATTATACAAGGTGTGATAGCATTTTGGATTTGACAAGATAAAGGTCCACTCCAAGTAGGGAATGAGGCCTTACCCCAAGTGAAGGAGTTCAAGTATCTCGGGGTCTTGTTCTCGAGTGAGGGAGCAATGGAGCGGGAGATGGGCCGGAGAGTCGGAGCAGCGGGAGCGGTACTGCAGTCGCTTTACCGCACCGTGGTGACGAAAAGGGAGCTGAGCTAGAAGGCAAAGCTCTCTGTCTACCGGGCCGTGTTCGTTCCTACCCCTCACCTACGGTCATGAAGGATGGGTCATGACCCAAAGAACGAGATCGCGGATACAAGCGGTCGAGATGGGTTTTCTCTGCAGGGTGGCTGGCGTCTCCCTTTAGGGATAAGGTGAGAAGTTCGGTCATCCGGGAGGGACTCGGAGTTGAGCCGCTCCTCCTTCGCGTCGAAAGGAGCCAGTTGAGGCGGTTCGGGCACCCTAGGTAGGATGCCACCTGGGCGCCTCCCTAGGGAGGTGTTCCAGGCACGTCCAGCTGGGAGGAGACCGAGGGGTAGACCAAGGACCAGGAGGAGGGACTATATCTCTTCGCTGGCCTGGGAGCGCCTTGGGACCCCCCAGTCAGAGCTGGTTGATGAGGGGAAAGGAACGTTTGGGGCTCTCTGCTGGAACTGCTACCCCGTGACCCGACCACGGATAAGCGGAGAAGATGGATGGATGGATGGATGGATGGATGGAAGATAAAGGTCAAACGGTTTGCTGATTTTGTTTTTAATGCAACCTTACCGTGATGCTCGGTTATCAAAATTGTAGAGCTTATTACTTGAAATGATTAAAAAAAATGTTCTTTGATAAGAAGTGTAAACATGACTGCACTCTAAAGTCATGTTTGCGCGTCAACCAACAATGAAGCTCTGTGTGGTTTTAACGACGAATATGAAAGCCTCTCATCTCCCATGTTGTACACGCAGCTTCAGACACACGACACATACATGTGAGACCACGCATGAAGTGCAAGAAACCGGAGAAAACAGGCGACCCCGGGATCAAATCATCAAACAAAGACGGTCACGGCAGACGAAACGCATTTAGAATTTCACACGTTGCTATCCGACAACCTGAATGGAAGACTTTACAACACTCTTTCACCTCTGCTCGGGCGATGTTATAATAACAACGTGCTCGCTCAGGCTGACAACTTTCACACTTCCATGTTCACTCTGAAATAAATACACTCCAGAGATACAGGGAGCGGTGGAGCATCTGAATCAATGCCTAGGGTAATGAAAGTGAGGGGAACTGATGACGACGGGTGAATTGGAGCAGTCTTATTGATGTAAAAAGTGATTAGAGAGTGTGTGGGGTTCAGCAACGAAAGCATTGGATGGAAAATGATATTGGCCATAGATAGAAAGAGTTATTTGAAAAAAATGTACAAGGTTCAGTAAAGAAACCCAGTCTAGACTAGAGGAAAGGGAAAACCCCAACAAGTATAATGGGGCCTCTTTAAGAAAAGCTTAATCTTCAGAACCGTTATAATTAAAAGTCCCAAAAAATATCACTGGTCCCCGGCTTGAGCTTCGACATCAGGATCCATGTGTCTGTGATCCTCTCCAGAATGGTTGTTATCATACATCCTGTCATGAACAAAATACTGACTTTTTCTCTAAATCCTGACTTTCCCTCAAAATTATGAATTTTTCCTCAAAATTATGTATTTTTCTCAAAATCTCAAAATTATGACTTTTTTGAAATACTTAAACATGTTAATAATCACTGGTCCCCGGCTTGAGCTTCAGCCTCAGGATCCATGTGTCTGTGATCCTCTCCAGAATGGAAGGAGTCATCACATACAGAGCATCAGCTAGTTCCTGAACAGTGTCCTTCACATGCTGATATCCAAGAGAGGGAGTCACACTGTCACAAGATGGAGGAATTCCGCTTCTTGTAATCATACATCCTGTCATGAACACAATACTTTTTTCTGAACATGTCGGCTTTTTTCTGAAAATCTCAAAAATCGGATTTTCTCTGAAAATTCGGACCTTTTCTCAAAATCTGAAAAAATTGTGTATTGTTCCTCAAAATTCAAATTGTTGTAAAAATTCGGACTTTCTCTAAAAATCATGACTTTTTCCTCAAAATTCTTACATTTTCTCAATATTTTTAAATTCGGACTTTTTGTCAATCTCAAAAATGTTAATCCCTCGTCCCGGCTTGAGCTTCGATCTCAGGATCCTTGTGTTTATGATCCTCTCCAGAATGGAAGGAGTCATCACATACAGAGACTAGTTCCTGAGCAGTGTCCTTCACATGCTGATATCCCAGAGAGGGAGTCACACAGTCACAAGATGGAGGAACAGAAAGCAGTATTCAATGTTCACTTCAGATTAGCACCACGTCAGAAATGAGCATGCTTGATGTCTCTCTCCATAGAGGCTGAGTCATCATGTTAATCACATAGCTATCATCTGCCTCAAACAGTCCTGATGCTCTTCCAGGTCATCACACATCCTGTCGTGTTCACAGCTGCAGTTGGGATGCCTTTGTCATCATGTGACTCATGTTGGAAGAGTACGTTCAGGATGTTCCCAACAAGGCCCAAGACCTAAAATTACTCTCTATATTATGAGACAAAGGCAACATCTGGTGAAACACCTTTAAGTAAGGCACTTCCAAAGTCTGACACATATCAAACCACTTCAGTTCGTTATGTCCTGGAACTGTGACCACCTCAACGGGGACGTGACATACATTCCTGTGAGCTGATGGAAAAGGGAGGTTCATCCACCTTTTATATCCACCCTGCCACTTCCTTGTTAAATCTCAACTCCGTTAGAGCCCTAAGTGCCACAGCTCTCAATAAATCATTCACGGCCACCCTGACTAACGGCTAATGACCACCAACGCATTTTAACAAGTGTGAAATACAGCCTTCCTGGAAAGGCTCCTCGTAGAGAAGCATTTAAAAAAACATCGAAGCAATTCAATGTCAAGGGGCACCGATAGATGGAGAGTTAAGACGCTCGGGGTTAGGCCAGTTCAAGGCTAATTCTGATTGAACGAGGTTAGGACACTTTTCGTATTGCTCGGCAGCTAATTGGAAGAGACAGTAATGGCTGGCTTTATGCTCAAAAGCACATTGGCCCTTCAATAAACTTAACTCACAAGTACACCATTCAAGAAAAGGATTAGGGAGCATTCACGGCCGTAAACCTGTACACATTAAAGGGGACATATCATGCTATATTTGAACAATATATTGTTCGCGTCGCTGCACATTATCCCTTACATATGATTATAGAGTCATTATTCATTTGTTTTAAAGCAGGAGGCGCAAACGCTTGCCTCGGGGAGAGAGAAAAAGAGCCACAGCGGAGAATAAACAGAAGGGTAACCACGGCAACCATGCAAGGGTTACAGTGCCACTTACAGGCCTGGCATATGTACTACAGCGTCTCCAGCGCTTCCGAGCGGCAATGGCCGGCCGTGGCCCAACCTCTCATTCCCCCGATAGGTGGAGAGTTGACCACCAAGCGGAGCACCACTTCTGTGACGTGGAAAATAATTCAAATCTGGATCAGTCTGTATCAGATCCGTTACAGCCCCTTTTTTAGAGACGTACAAGAGTGCATTTTGCATGATAGGTCCCCTTTAAGATAAAAGAAAATTGCGTAATTCCCAAAACATTCACAAAGGGTGAAATGCACATCCACTGCGCAGGCATTCAAATGGCGGCGTGATACTCATCTGCTTTTTTTAACAAATTGGTTTCCTTTAGTGTTTACTTCCTGTCCGTCTCCTTCTGCTGTCCCTTTAGTGTTTACTTATTGTCTGTCTCTTTCTGCTGTTCCCTTTAGTGTTTACTTCCCGTCTGTCTCCTTCTGCTGTTTCCTTTAGTGTTTACTTCCTCTCCGTCTTCTTCTGCTGTTCCCTTTAGTGTTTACTTCCTGTCTATCTCCTTCTGTTGATCCCTTTAGTGTTTACTTCCTCTCCGTCTTCTTCTGCTGCTGTTCCCTTTAGTGTTTACTTTCCGTCTGTCTCCTTCTGCTGTTTCCTTTAGTGTTTACTTCCTCTCCGTCTCCTTCTGCTGTTCCCTTTAGTGTTTACTTCATCTCGGTCTCCTTCTGTTGTTTCCTTTAGTGTTTACTTCCTGTCCGGCTCCTTCTGCTGTTTCCTTTAGTGTTTACTTCCTGTCTGTCTCCTTCTGCTGTTCCCTTTAGTGTTTACTTCCTGTCCGTCTCCTTCTGCTGTTTCCTTTAGTGTGTACTTCCTCTCCGTCTTCTTCTGCTGTTCCCTTTAGTGTTTACTTCTTGTCTGTCTCCTTCTGCTGTTCCCTTTAGTGTTTACTTCCTGTCTATCTCCTTCTGTTGTTCCCTTTAGTGTGTACTTCCTCTCCGTCTCCTTCTGTTGATCCCTTTAGTGTTTACTTCCTCTCCGTCTTCTTCTGCTGTTCCCTTTAGTGTTTACTTCCCGTCTGTCTCCTTCTGTTGTTCCCTTTAGTGTTTACTTCATCTCGGTCTCCTTCTGTTGTTTCCTTTAGTATTTACTTCCTGTCCGTCTCCTTCTGCTGTTCCCTTTAGTGTTTACTTCCTGTCTGTCTCCTTCTGCTGTTTCCTTTAGTGTTTACTTCCTCTCCGTCTTCTTCTGCTGTTCCCTTTAGTGTTTACTTCCTGTCCGTCTCCTTCTGCTGTTCCCTTTAGTGTTTACTTCCCGTCTGTCTCCTTCTGCTGTTTCCTTTAGTGTTTACTTCCTCTCCATCTCCTTCTGCTGTTCCCTTTAGTGTTTACTTCATCTCGGTCTCCTTCTGCTGTTTCCGTTAGTGTTTACTTCTTCTCCGTCTTCTTCTGCTGTTCCCTTTAGTGTTTACTTCCTGTCCGTCTCCTTCTGCTGTCCCTTTAGTGTTTACTTCCTGTCCGTCTCCTTCTGCTGTTCCCTTTAGTGTTTACTTCCTGTCCGTCTCCTTCTGCTGTCCCTTTAGTGTTTACTTCCTGTCCGTCTCCTTCTGCTGTTCCCTTTAGTGTTTACTTCCTGTCCGTCTCCTTCTGCTGTTCCCTTTAGTGTTTACTTCTTCTCCGTCTTCTTCTGCTCCGAGTAAAAAGACCTGTGGGACTTACAGTAGAGCGCAAAGACGTTCAAAGAACCGTCTGATCCTTTTTTCGCAAAGTGAAAGAAATTAAATTAACTTCAGATCACCTTTGTTGAAGCTAATTCATTTTTGATTTGTTTCCAACAGTGGCTGCAAACACTTGTCCTTGGGACTCACAGCACTGCTTAATTGGAACTTGCTTTAACCTGTCACTGTAGCTGTAAATCTGCCCGAGCTGTGTACCATGGATTTTAAATTGGAATAACAATAAAGATAATAAAAAAATAAAGCAAGAAAGTATTCTCTGCATGCCAAACGGAACCGAACATGAACGTTGTTTTACAAGGAAGAAAGGCATTAGCAGATACTGAAAGCCGGTGAGGACAAAACAGAGACGTTCACATCGCTACAGTATCTTAGCAACAGATGTATGTCTACTTTGTGCCAAATACAAGAAAGGGATGAAGACTGACAGGATGACAACTCTTAAGGTCCTGAAGGAGTGGAGGTCCTACAGAGTTGAGTATAATCAGGAAGCCTTCTTCTATGAAATCTTAAATTGCCTTTTAATGGTGGGCAAGGCAACAAGACAGCAGAAACATGTTCTGTCAGACAGGAACATTACATTAATGCAGTCTGATAGAAGTACACGTCAGATCTCTCTTCAATACCTCTTTCTACAGAAATCAAAGCCTTTGTCTGAACACTTGATTTCTCTGGCAATGTTTTCTCTCTTAAAGTCCCCTATGATCCTGTTTTTCATCAATATATCACAGGGCTCAGATATATACAAAACATGTCTTCCCATAATCCCCTCTGTTTCAGCCAGAGGTTGCGCTAGACTTTTCCGCTGCCCGTCATTTTGACGGACAGGATCGTAACACTTCCGTCAAAATCCAGAATTACCCGTCTGCCTTTATACAACTCTGACGAGGGGGGGTGAACTGCGCATGTGAACTGTCAGTTCACATGCGCCGAGTTATGCACGGCTGCTGCACCTCGCGGGAGCGTGCACAGCGTAAAGCCAAAACTCACAGACATTTCAATGATCTGTACGGCACAGTTCGGTTTGGAAACGGTATCATTTCCTTTTTGGCGGGCGAGCAGAACACGGCACGACACCGGAGCCTCGCTGCGGGGAAACTTTGGCGCTGTTCCGAGTTTGTTCTAATCTGTCAAAACGACTGCTTTCAGATTTCATTTCATTTATACAGATAAATCCCATTGAGATCATTGATCTCTTTTTCAAGGGTCATAGACGGAAAATATTCGGTTAACGCGACTTCTGTTTCAGCCCTGTTTCCAAAGTGCTGATTCTCTGTCTGTGACTTCAGATGGAAATAAGGAGCCCCTCCCCACGTGTTACGTACTCCCCCCCTTTTGTTGTCCTCTTTGCTCTCTCTGCTGTGCAGGTACAGCTGGCTCCTCCTTCCCCAGGTGTTCCCAGTTGTCACTCAGCCGAGCATTAAAGAGGAGACTGAAGGAGAAGGAGGGGCCGATCACTACTCCGGATGTCTCTGCTGTGTCAGAGCTCTCTTGCCTGTTTGTTGTGTTTCCTGGAGGACCTGTTAGCGTTAGGTTTTCGCGGCTTTATTTCTCCCGTTCTGTGTGATTTCGGGTAGCGGAGGAAGGCTCTGGATCCTACGGCCCGTGGTGTGGTTGGCCCAAGTCCCCTCCGTCTGTTTGTTTGTTTTACCTGTCCTCCAGTGTATGTTTTATGATTGTGGCAATAAATGTATGATCACAGTTTAGTGCCTACGTGTTGTGTACTTTTTGTTTGGTGTTGCGGACTGCCTCACGAGCCACTACTGTTGAGTAGGGAGGCGGGTCGTAACACCACGCCCCTCTGAGAGAGACTTGGTTACACAGAGCTCAATGGAGCTCTAGAGGAGATTCAGGTGATAAGGTTACACAAGACAACACATCGTTATGACAGCTATGTGTGTATTTGGTAAAGTTGCAGTGAAGATAAAAGTGTTTTGGAAATCTGCTAACTGATGCTTGAGACAAAACTCAGGATGTCTTCGCATATTTTTTAATCCTGTAATAAATCTCTTTTGAGTCAACTTTAAGAAAGTACAAAGCTCATCTTCCAAAGAACTCTTTCACTTTACTTTCCTTGAAATAATTATATTACAAATATAAGATTAGGGCTGTCAGACGATTAAAATAGTTAATCGCACATTTTTTTATCTGATCTAAATGCACCCTCGAGGAAAAGTTTTTAATACTCTTTATGCTAATGTTCTCTCTCTCTCTCTCTCTCTCTCTCTCCTCTCTCTCTCTCTCTCTCTCTCTCTCTCTCCTCTCTCTCTCTCTCTCTCTCTCTCTCTCTCTCTCTCTCTCTCTCTCTCTCTCTCTCTCTCTCTCTCTCTCTCTCTCTCTCTCTCTCCTCTCTCTCTCTCTCTCTCCTCTCTCTCTCTCTCTCTCTCTCTCTCTCTCTCTCTCTCTCTCTCTCTCTCTCTCTCTCTCTCTCCGCGACGTCTTGGTTTTCATAAAAGATATCGGAACGAAAAGTCAGTCACAAAATGAAGTACAAGCCACTCAAGCAAGATCGATGCAGAGAAGTGCTTTAAAACCTTTTCCCAACATAATACCAGAGGTGAGAGAGCATCAGGTAAACACTATAACGCTGGTGTCGTACCGTGGACGAACCCAAAGACCTACCTGCTTATTTTCAACGTCCACTGGTTTACTCGTCTAATCGTGTGTCACTGCTCTGACAACAGCGATTAAGCACCAGAGCGAACACTCGACTCGTTAGCAACAACCCAAGGTGTCGGACCAAGACTCAAATGTCCAAAAGACGGGAAACAAGTATCATCAAACGGCCTGGCCGTGGATGGACACAAACAAGATCAGAGACGCAGAGAAAAAGAGTTTTACTGGTGAAGAAAACGTACAGCTTCAGAGCAGTGAGGCTGGATTCAAACAGGCAGCGAAAACGAAGTCTGGAGGTTCAACGTTAAGGACAACAGTCGGTATCTATTTGGCCAACAACGTGTAATGGCTCCTATTCTCTTTCTACACGGGGATCCTCGGAGCTGTCAGAATGCGTTTCATTCACTTTCCAGAACTGACTCGGAGCAGAATACTGATCAGGCACAACATTGAAAAGGGGAAGGAAGACATGCTCAACAAGCAAATGGGTTTCAAATATAGATGTTCACGTAGCCTGTTGAGGCATTATGTGCACTTAGTTATAATCATCCACCACTTTATTTTACTTCCATTTCAGAGCGCAGCAACATTATCGCAACTACATACTCACCAGATGATACTCCAAAGAAGATCTGTCCTCTATAGAAGACACCCATGGTGTGAGGGAGCTCTGTAGCGGTTCATGTTTTCTACGAGCCTCGTGGAGAACAGAGTAGGGCCGCACGATTGCGATCCAATTGCGATTTTTCTGACAGAGCTTCAGTTTGAGATTCACCCTGTGATAGAAACACGTGATGGAGCGTCACTGACCTGACTCAGAAACCATCTGAAGCTCCACTGGAAGCCACCTGGAAAGGGCAGGCACTTTCAAGAGCACTTGGCAGGTGATTGGATCAATCTGTCTATCCCCTTCTATCAGGGGCCACTTCTGATTGGTTAACAATGGCTGGTACACGTGGAGCACAGCACTTCTGATTGGTTAACAATGGCTGGTACACGTGGAGCTCAGCACTTCTGATTGGTGTGGAGGACTGACACACAAGAAGAACATCGCGGGCTTTGCGATTTGATAATCGCATCATTTAAAATCGCGATTTCGCTTTAAAATCGATTACCGTACTTCTCGGACTACAAAGCGCACCTGCATATAAGCCGCAGCAGCTAAATTGTCCGTCTGTCTTGCTCTCGTTCTGTCTCTCGGTTCCACTTTTACTTTGGCGCGCTACCTGTCTCACTCTTTTCCGACCTCCAGCTTTTCCTGCTGGAGCCCGCCGCTTAAAGGTGGCGGGCGCGGACCGGTCCTAGAGCCCGTAGAGTTAAAGGTGGTTCATTTGACCTGTAAAATCCATAGATTTAGGAGGTTCCCTAGTGGCCATTAGCTGTACAAAGAAAATGGGGGAAAAAGTCGCGGCTTATAGTCCGAAAAGTACGGTAATCGTTCAGCCCTAATACAGAGTATGTAGATTGATGCACGCAATACCCCTAATGTGCAAAACTACAATCCTTGATACAATTTTAACACGTGAGTTACATTAATTCACTTTTTAAATTCTCATAAATGGGGACCGCTTTGTGTACCAGGCTGTCAACACGTTTATTTCTTGGGCCTTTTAAGTACGGGGAGATTGACCAGTTTGCCGCATGTTGTTACTCAACTCTAAATAAACGTATGTGTTCGGGGAAATGTCACATCCCACTGACAAATATAACATTCAACAGATGTAGAAAACCTAATCAAATATCCCCTCAGTCGTGTCAGAGGCCTGTCCTTCAGCTATAACAGAGTCTGATGTGTTCATAACTCGCCGACTGCCTGCTGTCTGTTTGTTTAATATCCATGGAAACAGACCCGACCGTCTGGCTTCGGCATCGCAGAGATGATGAAGTGGCGTGTTAAGATAATAGTCATTGGGCGAAGGAAGACCGGAAAATACACGGCACCTTTTGCAAAAGGATTCTCAATGGGGTTCTTGCCAAGTGCAATTTAAACTAAGCACTCCTCTCTCACCCGAGGGTGTTTGAGCACCGCATGCAGGATCAACAGAGCAGGGTGCCAGCAGTGATGACTTGGAGGAAACATGCGAGAGTAAATATCTGGTGCAGAGTAATGTGGCGTTCCTGTGTTCATATTTGATTAACAAAGGCTGCTGGAGAAGAAACATTGAAGACGGAGGGATTTTAAAGTGGTACGGGAATACGTCGTAAAAACCAGGATTGCATTTACTGTTTAAATATTAAAAAAGTAGTGTTGATATGTGGAGATTATCCTGCTGAACAAAACGTGACAGAATCTAATTTATTTATCATATTTATTTATGTTTAGTAGCTTGTGGAAGTGCGCTCCGAAATATTTGTTGATTGGTATTTATTATTACTTATTTAAATGTAAATATAGCATTTATTTTAGTATTGGTTTTTCAGTTGAATTCTACGTTCAGGGTAATCAACAGTTAAAACGATACTGTTCAAATTATTATTTTTATTTGTTTTAAAGTTCAATAAATTGATGTTTTCAAAGTCAATGAATAATCGTATTTAATTACATTGTACATTACATTACATCAGTGCTTCTCAAAGTGTGATCCGCGGACCACTGGTGGCCCATGAGCGCCCCCTAGTGGTCCGTGAGTATATTGGTACAAATTTCACATTTGAAATAAATACATGTATTTAAGTTTTTCCCACTCTCGCGGGAATATCTCCGCAATGGAGCGAGCTTAAGTTTCACTTTCGATTGCATGAGATAGCCCAGATAAGCACCTTCATCGCACATGTTGCCACTTGTTTGTACCATTATCAGGCGATTTGTAAAAAACGATGTGTTTTTGGATATTTGTGGAGTTAGGTGGTCCGTGGTTGGTTAAGTGGTCCTTGGTATGAAAAAGTTTGAGAAACACTGCATTACATGTTACTTATTAGACGCTTTATCCAAAGCGACTTACATACTCAATACTGTGGGCAATCCCCAGGAGCAATTTGGGGTGAAGTGTCTTGCCCAGGGACACAACGACATGCTGACTGCAGCGGGGTTTGAACCTGTGACCCCAACACCAAGGCTATACCCACTGCGCCACACGCCTCCCTTTAATAACCGTGATATCAATTATTGACCAAAATAATCGTGATTATGATTTTTGCCATAACCGAGCAGCCCGAGTGTACACGATATATTTGTTGTAAATGCGTATCCACATGCTTTACGTTGATGAATATACGAGTGTGTGCACGTGAGTATGTAGGCATGTGTGTGAGAGAATCATTGGGGTGCCCGGGGGGTAAAACATTTATACAAATCTTAATGACAACAAATAAATAAATGTGTGTTTGCAAAATATCTTGTTTTCCAAAATCAAATGGACACATCTCATTGGCTGTTAGCTTTCAAGGGAGACGCTAACGGGCTACAACATGACATCATCCCTGCATCGCTCGAAACAAAATAAAAATGTGGATTTTGCAAATACCTGAGCACACTGGCCTCACTGGATGCTGGCTGGGTCTTCTTTTCCTCCACGCTCATCTCCTGAGGAACGATCCCTCCTCCACTTCCTCCTCCTCCTCCTCCTCCTTCTGCTGCTGCTGCTGCTGCTGCTTTCTGTCCAGCTTCTGGCTGCTGCTCCTCTTCATCACCATCATCATCATCATCCCCTTCCTCATTACCTGGCTTCTCTTTGCCCTGGCTTTCACTTTCGTTGTCGCTCTCTTCGTCTAACATGTCGTCCACCTGTTTTTTTAGAAAAAGGAGTTGCTATGAAATATTGTTTCAAGGTGGCAAGAGAAACGTTTTTTCAATAACTTGTCATGTTGAGGTAAATGTTGATTGCCGCGTGTCTGATGGATTGATCTTGTAATCAGTTTGAAGCAGGATGATAAACTTATCGCATCCAGTTTTCTACCGGTCGAATACAGTCTTTCTAGATATATCTCTTGTCCACTATCTAAAGAACTCTGAACATTTGAATTGCACTAGACCAGGGGTGGCAAACTCATTTCAGTTAAGGGGCCACATACTGCCCACTTTGATCTAAATGGGCCGGACCAGTAAAATCATGGCATAATAACCCACAGGCCCTACATAACGACAATATTTCTGTTTAAGTGCAAATAAGTAGGTTACAAGTACATTCGGAAAATGTCCACATGTAATGAGACGCAAAACGTTATGAACAAACTGACATTTATTAAGTAAAAAACAAGTGCAATTTCAAGTGCTACACATGTGTTCTTTACAACAGATGACAGTTTCCACCTGAACTGACTCACCACAAAATACAAATAAAAACGTGGGAGCTATTAAGTGAGGAGTTTGAGTTACCCCCCTTGCCTTGAAGATATAACATTTCTATATTTTAAAAAGAAGTTGGGGCAGTGCAGCCACAGTGTCACATCAAATCAAACTATTGTTTGCCTAATGCAGCTGCTGATTGACATTATAATACACAATGTTCAGTGACAGAATAACATGTTCAAATATTTCAGTAGGTTCTTATTTTCACGTCACTGATTAATTTGCTCCTGAAACTTGACATCTTTTAGCCCTCACAATGGCATCAATATCAGGCTTAAAATCCTGACTAGCAGCCAATTTAATGAGTTCATTCAGGCACTTGTGTGTGAGTCTTGAGCGCAGCTTGGTTTTAGTAATGTTCATTACAGAGAACACCTGTTCACAAAGGTAGGTGGTCCCAAACATGCTCAAAACTTTTGCTGCCAGGGCTGTCAATTTGGGGTATCCTGGCAAAAGACACCGATAAAATGTGCCCAAGTCCGATGAGGCAAATGTGTCCCTTTAAATCCTGATCGCATTGTAAGTCGATTATCTCAAGTTGTATGTCGACGGGCAGATCCGCAGCCTTAACTGCAAATGGCGAGCGAAACACTGCAAACTCTGTCTCAAGCTCACCAAAGACCTGAAACCGCCTCTCAAACTCCCGCAGCAATTCCGTAATTTTGTCTTTGTACCGACTCATGTCAGCAGTAACTCCAGTCATATGCACATTTCTTAGAGGAGGGAAATGAGCAGGGTCACCACTTGACAGCTGTGTCTCCCACAAAGCCAGCTTCAATTTAAATGCGCGTATGCTGTCATAATATTCTGTGACAACTTTTTTGCGACCTTGCATCGTTATGTTCAGATTCTTCAAGTGCTCTGAAATATCCACCATAAATGCAAGGTCCTGCAGCCATTCTGGGTTTTTTAATTCATGCACTGGCTTACCCTTTTTCTCCATGAACTGTCCAATTTCCTCGCGTAGATCAGAAAAACGCTTCAGCACGGCACCTCGGCTCAACCACCTTACTTCAGTGTGATATGGTAGGCTACAGGTGATGTCTTTATCACTGAGGAGGCTGTCGAACTGACGGTGATTCAGCCCTCTGGCTCGGATGAAATTAACAGTTTGGACAACCACTTTCATGACGTGATCCATTTTTAACGTCTTGCAACACAATGCCTCCTGGTGCAAAATACAGTGGAATGTCCAAAAACGATCTCCTCCATTTGCTGCTTGTACTTTCTCCCTGAATTTCGTGGCAACACCTGCTTTTTTCCCGATCATTGATGGTGCGCCGTCTGTAGCCAGACTGACAGCACGGGTCCAGTCCACTCCGACCCTGTCCAGTGCTTCAACGAGAGCGCTAAAAATGTCATCCGCTTTAGTGGTGTATGTCATAGGAACCAACTCAAGGAACTCTTCGGTGACCGTCAAAGTCTCATCTACACCACGAATGAATATGGCCAGTTGAGCAACATCTGTAATGTCAGTGCTCTCATCGATTGCAACTGAAAATGCTACGAATGACTTGACTTTTATTTTTTTCTGGCTATCCAAATCTGCTGAAAGATCGGCAATCCTATCCTTCACTGTATTCCTCGTTAGACTAATGTTGGAAAAAGCCTGTCGCTTCTCAGGACACACGATTTGTGCAGCCTTCAGCATGCATGTTTTCACAAACTCACCCTCAGAGTATGGCTTTGAGGCTGATGCTATTTCGTTAGCAATGAGATAGCTGGCTTTCACGGCTGCGTCACTTATATCTCGGCTCCGGGTAAAAACGGCCTGTTGTTTCTTTAGACCTGATAGCAGGTCATTTATCTTTTCTTTTCTCCGTTGTCCTTGCAAGCAGTCGTATTTCTCTCCATGGTGAGTCTCATAATGGCGGCGAATATTATATTCTTTAGGCACAGCAACTTGCTGCGAACACACCAAGCATACAGGTTTTCCATTTACCTCTGTAAAAAAATAGGATGCGGTCCATTTTTCTTGGAAAACTCGGCACTCCGTGTCCACTTTTCTCTTTTTTGACAGAGACATTTGGGGATGAGAGTGTCAGAGGTTATTGACTGCAATCACTACTCTTACTCATCACTTTTTTTACAGTCTGGCTGCGCTCTCACTGGTACCGGTGCGGTAGTGCGCCCACTAGTGGAAGGATTCAAAATAGCAGTTTTTTTCCCCTCTTCTCATTCAGTAGCCTACTTAGCAAAATCCTTCAGCTCCGTGGGCCAAGCTGGAATGCCTCCCGGGCCGGATCCGGCCCGCGGGCCGTATGTTTGCCACCCCTGCACTAGACGATTGAGTGCCATCAGATAGATGGAAATATGCAGCCTCTCGGCCATCGACTCTTCAGCAGCAAGTAGAAGAAAGAGAGCTGGGGTTAATTCAGGGGGACATCGTCTTGAGTCGAGCCAAGATAATTATAGGCATCAGGCCAGGCTCGTTAAAGTCTTTGGTCATTTGGACAGCAAAGCTCCGCGGTGAAGGTGAAACCGCCCGAAGCAACGCTGGGAATTAAAAAAGACTTGTAAATACGTTGGGTCAGCGTTCCATTCGTTAAAATCAAATTTGAATGAATATGACCCCGCGGGGCACCAACAAATTACAGAGTAGGATACAAAATAAGAGAGCTGAATGTGTGTGTGGTGTGTGTGTGTGTGTGTGTGTGTGTGTGTGTGTGTGTGTGTCTTCACCATCATTGCTAAGGATTTATAAAGAGAATCCAATTCTGTATACATATTTATATGTGTGGAGGTGTGCTCTTCCCTGCAGTGTGCTCTCTAGGTGCATGCAATTGGTCTGCAAACATCCCCGTGTTCCCTCCAGAGGGAGTTTCTCTGTCACATTTTTTTACTTCCTGAATATAGTGACATCACTTTGTAACACTAGCGCTTCTATTGGATAGCGTTCCAACTAGGGTTGGGAACCGAAACTCGGTTCCAGATGAGAACCGATAAGAAAATGCCGGGTACCGGGTACCCATACAAAATACACGATTTTGGTTCTGCTTAACGGTTCCTAAATGCGGTAGACCCTGTATTCCACCGGGTCCGTCTGCGCCGCGGCGACCCGGTGGAATACAGGGTAGGCGGACTGGCCATCTGTGTGTTCTGGAGAATCACAGAACGGCCGGCACCGCCCTTCATTTTTTTTAAACGGCATCATGTAAGTTGCGCTGACAGGCGACAGAGTTGCCCCGCATTGAGGCTCCCCCCCGCCCTCCCGTAGACGGTTCACGAGCTCAGTCACTTCATAACACCAAAGATGGGTTGCGGTAAACGCTCTGAAGTGAGGCTCCACTACATTAAAAAAGAAAAAGACAAGGCACAGTGTAATGCCTGTTAATAGCTCGCCACAGGCATAGCCGAGTTAAAATAAAGCACAGCTATTGTGGAATACATTTGTATTGCATGTATATATTTTTATTTGGAAAAATGTCAGTTAAAGCTTAAAAGAATAAAGATATTTTTGTTATCTAAACGTTTGACCTCTTTCTTTTACAATTTTGGAATCTAAACGGGGAATCGATAAGAAGAACCGGAATCGATACATTTCAAACGATACCCATCCCTAGTTCCAACAAATTGTACGTGATCGGCTAAGGGGCGGGACTTCCCTAAGCTGTTGTCCAATCACAACAGAGCCGGCCAGCTAACCAATCAGAGCAGACTGGGCTCTGGTTTCAGACAGAGGGTGAAAAGAGGTGCTGCAGCACAGGCATTATGAGAGAAATAAAGAGCTTTTTGAACATTAAAGCATGGAGACATGAAGAGACACTACATACTGATATACACCTGAACATCAGCAGGAGAGGACTCTTTAAAGTAGAGACACTACATACTGATATACACCTGAACATCAGCAGGAGAGGACTCTTTAAAGTAGAGACACTACATACTGATATACACCTGAACATCAGCAGGAGAGGACTCTTTAAAGTAGAGACACTACATACTGATATACACCTGAACATCAGCAGGAGAGGACTCTTTAAAGTAGAGACACTACGTACTGATATACACCTGAACATCAGCAGGAGAGGACTCTTTAAAGTAGAGACACTACATACTGATATACACCTGAGCATCAGCAGGAGAGGACTCTTTAAAGTAGAGACACTACATACTGATATACACCTGAACATCAGCAGGAGAGGACTCTTTAAAGTAGAGACACTACACACTGATAAACACCTGAACATCAGCAGGAGAGGACTCTTTAAAGTAGAGACACTACATACTGATATACACCTGAACATCAGCAGGAGAGGACTCTTTAAAGCAGAGACACTACAGCAATATATGTCGGCTTTAAATATAGGTGCCAATCCCTTCCTGTTCTGAGTAAACCTCAGAAGAGTTATTTTCTCATACTGACACATATCAAGGCGCTGTACAGTATATGCTGAGTGCAGCAATGTCTGCGTCTGGTCACGACCCTTTAAAAAGCCATGCACAGTTCACCATGTCAGAAGGGGACTTGCAACCTTAGCAGAAATGGAAGCGTTGCATAACTTCCCACATCGCTTTTCTTTTCTTTCTGGCTGTAATCAAAGGCCAAGCCGACAGCCCACCATGACACTCTTGAGACCGCTAAAAGCTAGTTTACAGTAAGGCTATTGCAAATGGAATTTAGTGGGAGGGAGAATCTAGGGCATGCCATTTATTTGAAGCTAAATCCTTCGGTTGCAACTCCGTGTCGTTAAGCACTAAGCTGTTTTCTACTGGAATGATTTATCTCGTTGGAGGAAGACGCACAATAGGTAGAGGAACGACCCATTTCTTTTAAATGCATTTCAAAAGAGGCACAAATAAGTTAAATGATGTGACTGACATCTAAATCCTTTTTGTGTTACCGTCCAGCAAAGTTATTGAGATGTCACTTCCAAAGTCTGGACGTAACTTAAACTGACTGAAATCTGGCCTGAGGGGTTTCTCTAAGTGAAATATTTATGCGCGGAAAAAGAAACCGACAGCCGTTGACTTTAAATGAAAGCCAGCAATTAGGAGTAGCTGCTACTGCGGGAGTCGTGAAGTCCTCCAGCGGTTAGGTTTTAGCCATTTTCTATCAGCAGGATTACAGAACAGCTTCTGATTAGCACGGGCATGGGCCAAGAAAAAAGCCAACACATTTTGGAGTGGTTCTGAATCACGGGGCGGATACATGCATTGTTTTTGCACTTGCTGTATGGCAGGGGTGTCAAACTCAAGGCCCGGGGGCCAAATCCGGCCCGCGACTTCATTTAATGCGGCCCGCAAGAGCTTTCAAAGAATATGATACGTTTATTATACGGTTACATGCCACTTTACTACATGTAAGTATGTTGCCCATAAACTACATGTCCCACAATGCATCTCGTTTTGTGACATGCGCACTGTAGAGACTTGCAATTATTTGCCCTGGACTTCTGCTTTCAAACATAGTTAGTTATTACCTTATCTGATAATAATCCAATTCAGAGGCAATAATGTAATATAATACATTATTTTATATATATTTATATTTATATAGTAACAACCGGCCCTTTGAGTGCAACCATAATGCTAATGTGGCCCGTGATGAAATTGAGTTTGACACCCCTGCTGTATGGTAACAGCCTTGACAGATGTCTGTGCTCTCCGAGAGGCCTTCTAGTTTATTAAATGAGTGTTTTTAAATGCCATTTTATAATATTTTTCTTTCTTAATGCACTTTGAATTGCCCTGTGTTGAAAGGTGCCCATACATAAACCTGCCTTGCCTTATTAATATCTAAAATTAAGCTGAAGGGTACGTTCGCTCATATTCAGTCACTCCTCAGCGGCATCTAATCAGCCGATTACGAGCGCCCGCTCCCAACCAGTTGCATGTGGCCACGGTCTCCAGCAGCCAATCACCGCGCTGCCGTTTAAATATGTCCTCTCCTGCAGTCATTTAAGCGTTAACGATGCAAGCCCTCCTCCACCCCATCGACCTAATGTCATCGAATCCAGTGCCCAGGTCGAGCTAATCAGAAGTCCACTAAAATCCAGACCTGCGGCCTCTTCTTCATCCCTCCTCTTCATCAAATCAAAACCCATCAACATACCCACCAGTGTCTAGACTGGCATATATCTTAAAGGTCACCTGTCATGCAAAATCCACTTCTTCATGTCTCTTCTACATCAACATGTGTCCCCTCTTCTTCATGTCTCTTCTACATCAACATGTGTCCCCTCTTCTTCATGTCTCTTCTACATCAACATGTGTCCCCTCTTCTTCATGTCTCTTCTACATCAACGTGTGTCCTCTCTTCTACATCAACATGTGTCCCCTCTTCTTCATGTCTCTTCTACATCAACATGTGTCCCCTCTTCTTCATGTCTCTTCTACATCAACATGTGTCCCCTCTTCTTCATGTCTCTTCTACACCAACATGTGTCCCCTCTTCTTCATGTCTCTTCTACATCAACATGTGTCCCCTCTTCTTCATGTCTCTTCTACATCAACATGTGTCCCCTCTTCTTCACGTCTCTTCTACATCAACATGTGTCCCCTCTTCTTCATGTCTCTTCTACATCAACATGTGTCCCCTCTTCTTCATGTCTCTTCTACATCAACATGTGTCCCCTCTTCTTCATGTCTCTTCTACACCAACATGTGTCCCCTCTTCTTCATGTCTCTTCTACATCAACATGTGTCCCCTCTTCTTCATGTCTTCAAGGTGCTATAATAAATAAACTAGTGCTGTCAAAATTATCGCGTTAACGGCGGTAATTAATTTTTTTAATTAATTGCGTCAAAATATTAACGCATTTAACGCATGTGCTGAATGGCCCGCCCCACCATGAACAATGATGTTAGGGTAAGCAAAATAAAGTCTGCCAACTCGCGTGGAGTAAATTGCACAGACAGCAGTTAGTAAGATTGATTTCAGTAGCCACGGTTTTTGTCACGTAGTGATCGACTTCTCAATAGAACATCTTTGAGAATGTCTTCTGGCCAATCAGAATCAAGATAACGGCGTGGTGTTGTTGCAGGAAGTCCCGATTGAGAATACTTTTGCTGTAGTACAGGTAACACATAACTGGTACGCAGGTTATGTGCGTAATCTGAAATGCGTACCGTCACTTGTGTCACAAAGCGCATTTGCGTACCGACGTACTTGTGAAGCTTTTCCAGAAGGCGGTTCGATCACCGGACGACAGAGTCGGTCTCCGTGTGCACAGACAGGCTGCTGTTAACGTCGGTCTGTACGACGGACCTGAGCCGAAACTACGCCAACCGGCTGCGGAGGGAGACTCCCCCCTCACTGGAGAACTGCGCTAAAACAGCTGATCACAACGTTCACACTCTGTGGTCACGAAGTACTCCACTAGCCCCCCCCCCTCTGTCGACTTTCCTGAAGTACTCCCCGTTGATAGAAATCAACACGTCATGAATTCAGACCCCACGGTTTGATGATTGATAGGTGTGTGGGTTGTCTTTCATTTTGACACAGACATTTTTTATAATAAACAGATACTGTATGTTAAATGGATATATCCGCCTTCTTTCATTTATCTTTCCATTCCCAACAATATACATAAAGAAATGGCATATTTTGGACATAGTTCGAATGGTGATTAATCTGATTAATTAATTTTTAAGCTGAGATTAATCTGATTAAAAATGTTAATCGTTTGAAAGCCCTAAAATAAATGTATTATTATAATAAGGCGCAGTTGATTGCTAAATACCACTCCTATAATCGGTGCACAGAGGAAGGAAATGGGTTGCGTTCAAAGGGGGAAAGCTCACCTAAGTCCCAAGGGAGAAGAATGCAAATGAGGAAACATGGTGACTTTCTAGTGCAGGGGGTCAAACTCAAATACACAGTGGGCCAACATTTAAAAATGGGTGCTAGTCGAGGGCCGGACTGGTTCAATGTTTATTGCCGAACTTATTGAAATGAACTTGTTGCACATATTAAACCTGGAACTAACAAAGCTTAAATTATTGCCTATAAAAACAACATTAAATAATCAGTTGCATTCATTTCTCACGGCTCTATCTGCAGCTTCTCCAGAGTCACTTCTTATGAGTACATTTCCCCACAGGCCAACAACAGCTTCAACAAAACTATTCCCCTCACAGAGAAAACCAAACATGCCCTGCTGTCGAGAGAGAGGAAGGGCAGAAGGAAGCATCCATTAAACTCAGGTTGCTGCTCTGAGATGCTAGCTCAGACACTTGGCATCTCATCTCGGGTGCAAGGTCATCAATGTTTGGGGTCCGGCTCTGAGCGGAGGAGACCCTCAGGATGGAGGGAAGGTGCAATATACCGGCGGGCCAGATCTAATAGGAATTAGAAATTATCCCGCGGGCCGAAATTAAATCCACCACGGCCCTGATTTGGCCCCCGGGCCTCGAGTTTGACACGTGTGTTCTAGTGAATCAAAGAAAAGTTAGGACGTTGAAAGTGGCAAGGCTGGTGCAACAGAAGCACAAAAACCTCCATTGCCACCGTACCAACACCCGTTTTCACGTTAGTCAGGGTCGCATCAAAGACCGAATGCCGTAAAGCAGTAAAAACCTGCATCGGTTCCATCCTGAAGGGAACGAGCGCATCAAGAAATCCCATCGTTACTTTACATACAGCTGGGCCAAACGTGAACACAGCAGTGTTTTAAGGACAAGAACTGGGAAGCCGCAAAGAGTGAGATATTGGCTTCTTTTTCACCGTCATCTCGGAAAAGACATGCTACAGTGCAGCTGAGGTTAAGTCAAGCGTGGTTACATAAGCCTGATCTGAAAACATCACTTTGGAAAAAGGTACAGGCTCCAAAACTTCACAGAGTTTAGGTTTTTCTTATATAAATGATGTAACTTCTGAATCTTGTTCTGAAAAACATTCCCGACTACATTTCTCCCGGATAACCCTTCTTCAAATCGCTCTCATTTTTGTCTACCGATTAATGGACACTCCCCCCCCTTCCCTCCAGTTTGTATCTTTGTACTGTTTTATTATTATTTATGTTTGTTTCGTCCTGTCAGTCTGTACAACACTCTTACATGTTGGCTACATGGTCTGGTCTGGTTATAATTGTGGTTTAAATATTGTAAGTGAAGATCAACTATGTATGGCTTGTCAATTGATGTATAATAGTAGAGACTAAGCTGAACATGGGTAGCTTTGAACTGTTGGACATTTGTATCTGTGGTTCCAATCAATGTACCAAATGTCTTTTTTATGTGTCTTCAATTCAAATATATTAAAGGGGACCTATCAGGCAAAAGTCACTTTGTGATGTCTTCTCTACATCAACTCACGCAGCATCAGGAAATGAAACCATCTCTCTTTTCCTCCGTACCCAAATCTCTAAAAACGGGGAACAACGGAGCTGATCCAGATTTGCGTTCGATATGACGTAACATCTGAAATGTGGACCCACGGCCCAATCAGAAACGTTGCTATCAGAAACAATGCCCGACTATTTTGGACGTAATATGGTCGGTGTTCACATTAGCATCGCTAACACTCAGAGCTAACCTGTGCTGGAGAGCATGTGTGTGAAGAAGCAGGAAGTAGAAAGGAACTCACCTCGTGGTATAACCGGCAAGAGAGAAAGCCTTTGAGCTCCAGACTGTTTCAGATCCTTGATAATCCATGATATGGCGTTTCATCACGGCAGCATTTAGTTTAGACGGTAGCTGCCGGGTCCCGCATTAAGCTCCGCCCCCTCCTTTTTATTTGATCAATTTATTTTATTTTTTAAAGCTTTATACCCCAAATCAGCACTTTTGAAACAGGAAGTGAAATAGAGGGATATGAGGCATGGCTATAATGGGTGATCTGTTTGGTATTTTGAGCAAAACACTTTATAGACATGTTTTTTATATATCTGAGACGTATGCTATTGTCTAAAAATAGCATGATAGGTGACCTTTACATGTGCAGATAACTGGAGGTATTTCTATCATCAGGCTGCCAAAAGACGAGCAAATGGAACGGGAGCAAGGGGAATATCCATAACGCTCCAACTTTAGGAGTCTGGTTTTGGATGATTTAGTTGCTTGTCTGGAAGCAGCAGATGTCTGGTTGCGTTGGTCTGATGGATGACTGCACCTGACCTGGAGCAGCGGTCTGATTTTATGTAACTGTGGTTGTGTAACATTTTTAGGACCACAGACCGCATCACACATTTACTTACTTTTCCTGATGGACCAGTGATTTTATTTTACCCTCATGTTAGGCCGTCATTTTAATTCCTGTATATCATTTTTCCACATTCAGACACTCAGAAACACAATAGACTAATCGTCGTTAGCGAGACGTTACGTCAGCATGTGGGTGTGTGTGTACTTTGATTAATTTAACTGGACAATTTCATTAAAAAACAACTTGTAACCTCTGGTGTTTTTTTGGATGTTGTGGTCGGCAGTAATTCATTAAATGATTGATAAGGAAATGAATTATTGGTAGCAGACAGCCCTAATTAGAGAGTCTCTCAACGTTCAAATACATTTCGTATGTGAGAATTGCTTCCAGCGCCGTCTGTGGCAAGTGGCTCGAAACAGACCGATGGGAAATAAACATTTAACGCCATTTGATTGGGACAGACTTTTCTCTTTACACTGATTTATTGTCTCACTTTGAACAGACATGTGACCTCGCTCTGTGACTAAACAACAACGTCTTCTTACTACACAAAAGCTGGGATCAAAAGTCAGGTGCCAATGGCTCGAGTGGAAGATGATGGGGCTACAACTGTCCTGGGACACTATAGCCTTGGACAACAGTCTAGTTATACCTACTTGTACGGTCACACAATCTTTTTTCAACAAACAACAGCTGTCTGTGTAGAAGTAGGCCTTGCTGTTAGCATGCTCATTAGAATAAATAGGTCTTTCGTCCATCATTGGGTTTCCTGCTAAAGAATACTTACAAGAAGACGACGCTTATCCATTATCCAAATATCTATTCCCACAGTTTCATATGAATGTTTACTTTGAATGAAATATCTTTAAGATTATCCCAGTATTCTGACACATGCTCCAGAATGAAGTGACACAAGTATGCTGCCTCTTAAAGCATTGCACAGTAGGGCTGCAACAAACGACTAATTTGATAATCGATTAACGAAACGATTATTCGACTATTCCTGTATGCCTTGCACAATTTCTCAAACGCTCTTATTTAGCCATCAACTTTTAGATGTAGCTTGAGGTTGTTTTAGGCATGTGGAAACTAACAATGAAGACAATACAGATGAATACTTGATTCCAAAATACATATATTATTGAAATAACTTTACAAAATTAACATTGCTTTTTATTCAAATTAAATAAATAATATTTCACATCAAAAGAAACAACAGTGTTTTAACAAATCGTATTAAATAATCTGATGACAGAACTGTGAACAGAATAGCTGAAACTTTTAACAAACGAACTAATTCAGTTACCTCTAATCATTATGTTTGTATAATGGAGTTAACTCCGTGTGTTGCTGCTAGCATACAGAACACCTGACGTGACGTGAAAACGTTACTCGTGGACGCGGCTACAGAGCTGCTAGAAAGACAGTCGAACCCGGTGCATTCCTCCCTCTGGATGTGGAGCACTTTTGCTAAATGTTCAGGCAAATTGCTCGTGTTACCGCCCTCACATGCTGAACTCTTATTCCCCTTTTGGCAACGAGCATTCTCCACATCGAGACGGGTAAAGTTGAACCACCTCGGAGCGCGTTCTCTCCGCCATCTCCCACGTGTGTGTGTTGCTGCATGTTGCAGCTGCCCGTGTGTAAACTGCCCCGCCCCCTCGCAAGCAGGCGGGGGAGAGAAAGATCGAAAATACATCATGGACGCATTTGTTTGTCTTTTTGCAAATTAGAAACGAGTTGGCGACACTGAGACTGCGATATAATGTCTTTGTAGCAATAATACATGACATATATTTTTTAAATGTCTCCAGTACCGATACAAAGACCAATAAAGTTAGAGCTTAACGGGGCGTAAAACACACGTGATGACGTCACCAACGAATCGACGACTGAATTAGTTGGCAACTAATTTGGTAATCGATTTTAATCGATTAAGTCGATTAGTTGTTGCACCCCTATTGCACAGCAATATCATCGTTAACTTCGATCCCCAGTGTGTTCTATATCCCGAGTGTTCAGAATCCACAACATCTGCGATCCTACATCTACATATATCTTACAGACGGGGTCCAAAACTAGCGAGCCACATGAATGTCCGGGAGCAAATACATTTTATATGCTACACAAATATGGCCAGGATCCGTTGAATTTTCTTGCAGATTAGAATGTTCCAAAGCAGGATTCGTTTAGCATGAATCACTTGAAATAACTACCGTACTTGTTGGACTATAAAGCGCACCTGCATATGAGCCGCAGCAGCTAAGTTGTCCGTCTGTCTTGCTCTCGTTCTGTCTCTCGGTTCCACTTTTACTTTGGCGCGCTACCTGTCTCACTCTTTTCCGGCCTCCAGCTTTTCCTGCTGGAGCCCGCCGCTTCAAGGTGGCGGGCGCAGACCGGTCCTAGAGCCCATAGCGTTAAAGGTGGTTAATTTTACCTGTAAAATCCATAGATTTAGGAGGTGCCCTAGTGGCCGTTAGCTGTACGGTATATGCTAGTCTTTGTTTCATGCAAAAAAGACCCAGTAAACACTAGGGGTGTTGAAAATAATCGTTTCTACGATGCATTGCGATGCGGACGATTCGGCCTCGATGCAGTGATGGAAGATAATCGGTTATAGAGTAGTAACGTTGCTTCCTGATTTTCCGGCCGCGGCTTTACTATAACGTTTTTTCTGTCACTTTAATATCAAATCGGTCGGTGACGCAGAGAGCAGGGAACAGACGTGACAGCGGTAATGGATAAGTTAAAAAGGAAAGTAGAAATAAAGAAAGTGAGGTCAAAGAAAAGTATTTCTGCTAAAAGGTTAGCAATGATTGAGGGTCAGACCTAAACATTTCAGATGTGTGTATCTCACACTGCACTGTCACTTTAATTCATTTCCTTTTATTATCTTTGCTTTTAAATGCCATTTTATAATGTGTTTCTTAATGTCTTTCATGTTTGTAAAGCACTGAATTGCCTTGTGTTGAAAGGTGCTATATAAATAAACTTGCTTTGACAATATGGTAAATATTACCCTAATAAGCTTCTATGTACTGCAGCAACATCCAGAAGCTTGACCTCCCCAGAAACTCCCAAGGACAATATGTCTCACCCAGGATGTGTGAGATCAATGCGAGCAGGAATGAGAGCAGAGATCACAGCGACTGAAACAGGATCTCCTCTGATCCCAAACGTAATGAGCCACGTCTCGGAAGGCCCTTCTGGCGCCACATGTCACGCCGACACTGACCTGGGTCTAAACCTTCACCTCACTCTGTATGATAATCACTCACTCTTTGCAATTTCACGTCACCTCCAGAACCAGAGGGGGGGGGTTGAGAAATCCACTGCTCTCCAAAGATCCAGGCAATTCTAGCAAATTTCACACATTGACTTCTATATATATATATATTTATTAGGGCTGTCAAACGATTACAATTTTTAATCGCAAATTAATCGCACATTTTTGATCTGTTCTAAATGTACCTTAGAGGACTATTTTTCAAGTTTTTAATACTCTTATCAACATATGAGTGGACAAATATGCGTTATGCTAATGTTTATTATCATTTGAACGATGACAAATATTCTCATGAATATTAAACACAACAACCTCTGAACATTACAAATATTCGCCTCAATTCAACCTGTGTGTCTGTGTGTGTGTGTGTGTGTGTGTGTGTGTGTGTGTGTGTGTTGGATCGTTGGAGCTATGTGCAACTCAAGGCAGCTCGAACGGGAGCTGCCTGGACGCTGCAATCATGTTGCGCACTATCCGTGCTGAGTGTGCTGACTTCTCCTCCAACGTCCCGCTGTCTGCTTCCTGCATCAAGTCAAGTGCTCGGCGCAGTTGTGGCGAAATGTCGCTCCTCAGGTCTTTATATCCGTTAGCTAGCACCAGATGCTAACAACAACAATGCACGTAAGGTCTCTCTCTCGCTCGCTCGGGCCACACACACACACACACACACACACACACACACACACACACACACACACACACACACACACACACACACACACACACACACACACACACACACACACACACACACACACACACACACACACACACACACACACACACACACACACACACACACACACACACACACACACACACACACACACACACACACACACACACTCCCGATGGCCAGTCGGTGCCTGCCGGTGAGCGTGGAAGTGTGGTCTGCCACAAGCGGGCGGCAGGAGCGGGGCTGTCAGCATCAGCTTGTAGACGGTATTTTAAACTCGATGCGCTCTGAAACTACGGGATGGCCGAGGAAAAAAAATACACATGCGCTAATCGCGTTAAAATAATTAGTAGCGTTATTTTTTTTGCGTTAACGCGTTATTAACGTGTTTCCCAGCAGCTTCTACTGAAGCCTTCGAGTAAATCGCCAGAGCGCCGACACCTCCTCATCTCCACCCCCCATGTTTTCTTTTGTGTTGCCATAAGTTAGTCTCTCTGCGTTGGTGTGCGGGGCTAATGCTAATAATGCTAATGCTAGCAAATAAAATGGCAGCTTCACAAAAACTTTTCTGCGTTTTACGGGGCGTGGTTTGCAATCAGCCCAGCCAATCAGAAATGGGAACCTTTTTCTCCCATGAAAGTACCACCTCTCTAGCAGGGACTGAAAAGGGGTTGGAAAGGTTCTCATGAACTAAGTTCTAGTTCCGGATTGTTTTGGTGTGAACGCAACATTTCAAGAACTATCGGAACTATACTGGGAAAAGTACTCCGGTCTGAAAGCGCCTATAGGAAGTAAACGTGTCTGTTTTGAGTGCTTCAAAGACACACAACAGCCTCGCTTTCTCGTTTGGAGATGTAACCGCCGTGGCTGCAGCGCAACGTATCCTTCATATACAGCAGCTAGGCATTTCTCTAAAGATCCCATCAGTGTTGGCGCCCATTAGACGCCTTGCCGGGTGCAGCAGGAGGCACACGGAAAATTGTGTTTCTATTATTAATCCCGAGAAGGGACATCGTGTCAGGCCTTTTGTGTGATTGCATCTGGTGAGCGTGGATCGTGAGACCGTGAAAGGCTCTTTCTGTCCCCTTCGCTTCAATAATATATGGTATTTGAAAAGGAGAGAATGTGGCATATTCTTCATGACTATTCAAATGAATGCAAATGTTACGATGTCATTGTTGGCGAGATGACTGGATTGAATAGTTTTGATTGTGGATGGTTTTGAGCACAAGTGAATGGATTTGGATTGATAATAATATGTTCTTTTATGTGGAAAAGATGGATGTTTAACAACTGCTGAACATTTGCCAAATCACAATAACTGTTCACTAATGTGGCAATTATTCATCTTCTGCCCAAAGAAAGTATCCGCCATCACTTTCAGTAAAGTAGCTGTTGCATTTTTCCTTTATCTCCTCTCTGAACCACAAAGGTCACTGTGCTTTCTACTTAAAGGCGGGGTAGGTAATTCACTTCAGAAACACTTGTTATATTCCGTGGAATGCTCTTAACGTCCCGATAGCAATGACTATATTAAGTGCTTTGACGATAAATACATGAGAAATGTCATCTGTGCCAAGCTCGACCAATCATAACTGGATGGCCTACCTGCCTGTCAGCCTTCCATCTGTGCACAAACTTATCTCGTGTAGGGATGCCAGCGATTATTCGATTTTCCGAATATTCGTTTGTCTCCATAACCGAAAATTATTTTTAAAATTCGATTTTATTTATATATTTTTGTATTATTATTTATTTTTTTCTGGCTTAGTTTCAACCAAAATATAGACTAATGCTAATAATAGTATTCATAATAATGAATGGCCATTGACCACACCACCAGTTTGTTTTACTGTAAAGCAAGCCTGCTGCTGCTGCTGCCTGCTACACACCGACCCGCCCCCGTCCCCGGTCCCATGTGCGATTGATTTATTGGCGATATACAGAACAGTGAGAACAACACAACTAAAGATGGCATGTTCAAAGAAGAGTTCCTACTTCGAATGGTACGGCCTATTGTTCTAAAGTGCCTGCCATTGCCTTTATGTGAAGATGCGCGATGAAGTAGGCTATTTATTGAATGTAATGCTGCTATTATTATTAATACAGGCTACATGATGGTGGTTTATTTGTTGCTATTGCTTTGTACTGTTCTACTTGAAGAGCCCTTTTGTACCATGAAAAGAAAACAACGGAAGTCCTTATTTATCCTGCGGGATACATTTTCGAATTTGACCATGGTCAGTTTCTGGCATCCCTAATCTCGTGCCCTCATTGGTCGTGTGTGTGTTCGTGTGTGTTGGGGGAGGGGCTCTGTGAGGAAGTCTGAAGGAAGGGGCAGATTTTTTTCCGCTGGTTTTTCAATTCTTACCTACCCTACTTTTAATTGGTACTATTACGCAACAAAACATCGTCATGGTAACATGGACTTGACATTCATTTTTTTCAGTCTTAATTAAAGGCCAACTTCTCGCTAATGTCGCACGGTGATAGTTGAAGATGGAAATGGTCAATGGGATGTTCAGTGATCACGCCGGCCATTGTTCCCCAAAACACCAGCAGCACTCGATGATAATGTGACATTTAGAGCGATTGAGTGCGAGAGAAGTTCACAGATAAGAACGAAGGGAATATTCGATTATCCAGTCTGGTTGTTTTTGTTGCATAGAAAGGCTCTGACCTGTCTATTGGATCTGGCGAAGCTCATTTAATTAATATTAAAAGGCTTAAAAATACTTTAAATGTTGTGATTTATTCAACGTGAAAACACCAGGGACTTGTTTCAACCGTTTCTTTAAGACGTGACCGAAATGAACACAGTTGGTTCTGACCATTTACAGATCAGAAATTAACTACCAAACTCCATAGATATTCAGTGTTTGATCTACCACTTCTTTCTGTTGCTCTCTTAGCTTTTGCATTTCTACCGATAGAACCTGACGTGCATGGATGCAAAAAAAGTACCACAGCTACAATTCTGCTAAGCCAACAATTAACTGATGCAAAAAGTGAACAGCACAGCAATCATATTCGTAATAAAGTGTCCACGAAGAAACATTGCCAAAAATACAAAATTAAAAGTGTAAATAATCCAAAAAGCGTGTCTAAGTCCTTTCAGGAAGACTGGTATACATTCACTCCGCAGCTGCATATAATCAGCTCATCACGGGCGTTCTCTTTAAGCCATTACATTGCACCTCAGTCTCCAGCAGCCAATCACCGAGCTTTAAATGGTTCTCCTCTCTCCTGCAGTCAGCGTGATTTCAGGTGTTCATGCTGCCGCCCGCCTCCTCTTCACCCACCTCCTCTCATCACATCCAGTGCCAGGGAGAGTTAATCCAAAGACCTCATCACACCTCCTCTTCATCCCTTCTCCTCATCAAATCCAGATCTTCAGCATCACCACCAGTGTCTAGACCCGGGGTCCCTATATGCTCACGGCTGCATTCACGGCTGCATTCACGGCTGCATTCACGGCTGCATTCACGGCTGCATATACGGCTGCATATACGGCTGCATATACGGCTGCATATACGGCTGCATGCATATACGGCTGCATTCACGGCTGCATTCACGGCTGCATTCACGGCTGCATTCACGGCTGCATATCACGATTTCAGGATCGGGGTCTAATCGCCAAAGACTTAACATTTATCATGTGTCAATAAATGTTCTTTAAACAAAATGAAGTCTCTCCTAGGGCTGCTCAATTAATCGTATTTTAATCGCAATTCCGATTTTGGCTTGCAGTGATTACGAAAACAACGTAATCGAAATAAAACGATTTTCTTTTCAAAATAATTTGTGTTGTTGTGGTTTTTCAGTTGAATGATCCTAAAGTCTAAACTGTTAAAAACATACTACACAGTTTTCTTTTCAATAAATGGATGTTTTCAAAGTAAAGTAAATCGTTTTTAATAATCGTGATCTCAATTATTGACCCAAATAATCGAGATTGTGAGTTTTGCCGTAATCGAGCAGCCCTAGTCTCTCCTGATTGAACTGCTATGAGACGATGGACCTAGAATAATATGATTCTCTAATTTAAAGTCGACGTGTGTAAAATCATGTCAAAGCTTTAATCTCAAACACCAAGAACATATCTTTCCATACAGCATCTTGAAAGCATGTTGGAGATATGCATATCAAACGTAAAGAGAAATGTCAAATGACTGGTAGCTTTGGCAATATTCTAGGCCAAGCCTTTTTAGACGATATATGATGCAACCAGGCGTCCTCTTCCAACATAAGTGTGCGAGAAAGATGTAAAAGAAGAAAGTGTATTCACAGAAAGACTTGCCGCTACAAACGTACTTAACTTCAATTGAGTTAATAACCAGGCAGGCTGTTTTGCATCTCATTCAAAGCATGACCAATCACGCTGACATCCAGATAATCCAATTAGAGTTCACTTAACAAAGTACCGTTTTCGTGCAGGATCTATAACCATGTTTGAGCTAAAGGTTTAAGGAGAGGAAGTCAAGGAGGTTCTGGTTTGTTTGTCCGGTTTTTTTTGTGCAGAATTATAGAAAATTCCTAGACAGATTTGATAGAAACTAAGTGGAAGGGTAAAGCATGAGCCAAGACAGAACAAGAGCTGAATGTGTTAAACACTGGAGGGAACTTTACACAAACCTATATAACACACGACAGGAAAGGAATATTACAGAGCCTGCATATTTCTGGACGTTAATCAGCCTGGGAGGAGCATACATACAACTTTGAGCATACATTTCTTACTTTCCATTTGTTGTTTAACACATGAGGCGCGTTCACACCAAGTACTTTTCCCACAAAGGTCCTGAAACTACGATGTAGTTGCGTTCACACCAAAAAGCCCCAGGAACTAAATTAGTTAGAGAGCAGAGACTTTCGTGGGAGAAAAAGGTTCCGATTTCTGATTGGCTGGGCGGATTGCAAACCACGCCCCGTAAAACTCCAAAAATGTTTTGTGAAGCCGCCATTTTATTATCCTCGCATTAGCATTATTAGCATTAGCCCAGCGGAGAAACGCAGAGAGACTAACTTATGGCAACACAAAATAAAACATGGGAGCGTTGGAGATGAGGAGGTGTCGGCGTTCTGGCGATTTACTCGGAAGGCTTCAGTAGCAGCTGCTGGGACTCCCAGCAGCTGCTACTGAAGCCTTCCCCAACTCAGGGGACTTCCGGCCGGGGACTTTGGGCGGCAGTATACGCCGTGAAGTGGTTTGCGGCCTGCCAGTAAACCCAAAGCAGAAGAAGAAGAAGTGACGTCAGCGGCTTCATTTGCCTAATCCTCCCTCAGGGACTTATTTCGGTGTGAACGCGATCTGTACTTAGTTCAGGAGAACTGAAAGAGTTCTCATGAACTAAGTTCTCAGGAACCTTCGTGAGAAAAGTGCTTGGTGTGAACGCGCCTATGGTGAATCTCGTCTTTTACCCCATTACATCTTTACTTAATGACCTGTCTAAGCATGGCTTTCCTTTCCTATGCTCAACATGTATTTATATGGACAAATAGAGAACAACAATAATAAAAAAAAAGGGATTCATGGCCGTATGGTTATGTGTATTTCACCACTAACATATCCCAATGCTGCACCTGGAAATAATATTAATATTTATGAGACGACATACTGAAAGATGATTAAAAAAACCTCTGTAGGTGTGAGGGGAGATGACCATACTGTGGCTTGCAGGATCCATTGCAATTCAAATATGAAATATAATACAAAAACATTGATTTTTGGAGCGCTAAGTTGCTTTAATATCTAGAAAATCTTTAAATAAACACTTCAGTTCAGCATACTTTTAACCTCACAGGTCGTTTTGGATTTATTTTCAAACCGTATAATGCATATTTCCGATGTAGTTTTCCGTTTATATGCAAAAGGGAAAGTGTAATGACGCCTAACCGACACGTGACTTCATTTCTCAGCACATGTCAAATCCCACGTGAAGGAGCCATGAAGCTCTTTCTTCAGAGTAATCACCCGCTGAGAGGCCCTCATGGATCTCAAGGAGCTGCTCAGCACATTTCCCCCCCCGCCGAAGCATTATCAGAATTGCAAGTACCCCATTATCCGAGCAGGAGGTGCAGAGTTCTCAGACTTTAGTAATCACTTCACCTGCCTCCGAGGACGGCAGTAACAGTAGACGGAAAATAAGGAAGAAGAAACATAAGAGAAGGACACAAAGCAAATGACAAGATTTGATGACGTGGCAAACTGCACACAGGCTTTCAATCTGAGATATTACAAGAAAAAATGCAACAAAACCATTAAATTATACTGGAAAAATGCTTGTTTCATGACCACGGAAATACTGTAATTTATTGGAATTGGTTTGATTTTCAGAATAACTGTGGTTGCTCTGGTCGAAGTCACGGTTTGTAGGGAAAGTTATTGTAAAATCAACATGTAAGTGCACAGGACTTACTTCAACATCTGTGATAATCATGATTCTCATTGGTTTTTTCGATTATGAAAATAAATAATCATGACTTAATTTAACATTAAAGACATACCGTACTTTTCGGACTATAAGCCACGACTTTTTCCCCCATTTTCTTTGTGCAGCTAGCGGCCACTAGGGAACCTCCTACATCTATGGATTTTACAGGTAAAATTAACCACCTTTAACACTACGGGCTCTAGGACCGCTCCGCGCCCGCCACCTTTAAGAGGCGGGCTCCAGCAGGAAAAGCTGGAGGCCGGAAAAGAGTGAGACAGGTAGCGCGCCAAAGTAAAAGTGGAACCGAGAGACGGAACGAGAGCAAGACAGACGGACAGTTTAGCTGCTGCGGCTTATATGCTGGTGCGCTTTGTAGTCCGAAAAGTGCGGTACATATTTTTCTTAAACTACGAAAAAAAATAGGTGCCTTGGAGATTTTTGCTTTAAAAAATAAAATACATGCTGTGAACTCTAATTAAAAAAGGGATAAGGTGCAGCGAGGCGTCATTATTTAAAAAAGTCTTGATCTTGGTCATTATTTTGCTTAGCAGCGGTGTGTTATCGAGTATTATTACATGGCTTAGTTGAATACTCGATTCTGATTGGTCAATTCAGAACACATGACCCGTTGTTAATCCAGAACAGACGGACCGCTGTCAAGCACTTATTGACCGTTGTTAATTAAAGGTGGGGTCGGTAAGTTTCAGAAACCGGCTCGAGATACACTTTTTGTTATATTCCATGGAATGCTCTTAACATCCCGATAGCGATGAATATCTGAAGTGCTTTGACAACAAATCCATAAAAAATGTCATCTGTGGAAGCCGTGATATTTTAAAAAGTACAACCATGGCCTACCTGCCTGTCAGCCTTCCACCGGGGCACACACTTACCTCGTGCCCTCATTGGTCATGTGCGCGTTCGTGTGTGTTGGGGGAGGGGCTCTGTGAGGAAGTGGCAGATTTTCTCCGGTTGTGTATTTTCAAATTCTAGCGATCTCGAGCCGGTTTCTCAAACTTACCTACCCCACCTTTAAGGACACTCACATCTGCACAAAGAAGTCCGGTCGATTTAACTGTTTGGCCGAAAAGCTTTTCAAACTATTTGCTTGTCTTTAGTTTTCCGTTGTCTCCCGTCTGAGAGCAACATGGAGGATTTTAATATTAATTGTAATATATTTGGAGAGCACAGTCATTTGGATTAGTTAGTGGCTGATGAGTCCCCAGTGAAGAAAAGGAAAAGACAAGAGGGACAAGAAAACAGCGGAGAAGTAAGAGAGGCGAAAGGACGGACCACATGAAACTATTTAAAGACTGGCAGAAACCCTCAACACTTACGCAGCGGTCCAGACATAGACATCAAACGGCGACACATATTCAGTGTGCAGTTCCTTTGGCATCAGGACAGGGATATCTAGATACTTCCAAAATGAATGCTACTTTTAAAAAGGAAGCAACGATGTTTTCAAATCTGTAATCAAAACGCTATCGAAGCAGTTCCTGCCGTTGCTACGTAGTTCAAACGGTAACTACGGACTATTTTTATTCGCGGATGCATGTCATTTTAAATCAATAAAACTACTTTTTAAAATCAACAATACTATTTTCTAAATCAATAAAAAGCCTGTCGGGTGTTCTTTCACCCGTAATGACCGCCTCGCTGCACATTATCCCTTACCTCGGAAATATCCATTTTGAACAATCAGAATCGAGTATTCAACTAAACCGTGTAATAATAAGTTAATAATGTTTCCGTTTAAATATTATTAAGTGTATCTCAGCATTTACACACCATGCCGCTACCAATAACAGTGTAAAGTTTAATTGCAAAATACTTGTAATGTGCAGCAAGTAAACAATCATAACAATTAATAAAATATAAAATAAATTCCTCGTCTAAAATACGCTTATATTACAGGTTATATAGGGCTTTCATTCTCTTACAGCAGAGGTGTCAAACTCAATTTCATCGTGGGCCACATCAGCATTATGGTTGCACTCAAAGGGCCGGTTGTAATTATGTAAATATACATATATAAATATATATGAAATAATGTATTATATTATATTATTGCCTCTGCATTGGATTATTATCTGATAGGGTAATAACTTCATAATTAACTACGTCTGAAAGCAGAAGTCCAGGGCAAATAATTGCAAGTCTCTTCAGTGTGCATGTCACAAAATGAGATGCATTGTGGGACATATTGTTTATGGGCTACATGCTTCTGTAAAATAAGATGGAGGTTTATTAATCCCCGTCGGGAAATGCAGTGGTTTAACAGCAACAGGGTAAGATTGAAAAACAGCACAGCACAGATTCACACAGATTAATACAATTAAGGATAAATCAAAGATAAAAATGTAAAATGATAAACAACTACAAAATGAGAAATTCATTAAAATGAACATATATAGATATACTGTAAAGTGGCATGTAACCGTATAATAAACGTATTATCTTCTTTGCAAGCTCTTGCGGGGCCACATAAAATGAAGTCGCGGGCCGGATTTGGCCCCCGGGCCATGAGTTTGACACCCCTGTCTTACAGTTATGATAATTTATATAACATTTCATGTGTTTTTTGTTTGCCATGTGAAGCGCTTTGTAACTTTGCTAGGTTACGTGTTATAATCCTTGTTGTTGTTTGTCTGCAAACACTGCACATAATCTGCACATTTTTCACATCACAGACACTTTGCAGATGGTGAGTCTAGGGCAGGGGTGTCAAACTCAAGGCCCGGGGGCCAAATGCGGCCCGCGACTTCATTTTATGTGGCCCCACAAGAGCTTGCAAAAAATATTATATGTTTATTAGACGGTTACATGCTACTTTACAGAAGCATGTTGCCCATGAACTACATGTCCCACAATGCATCTCAAATTAGACTTTTTTTCTCAGAATTAGATTTTTTACTTCATTAGTTACTTTTTATTTCAAAATGTAATTTCTTTTTAAATCATTGTAACGTTCTCACTGAAGAGACTTGCAATTATTTGCCCTAGACTTCTGCTTTCAGACGTACCCTATCCGATAATAATCCAATGCAGAGGCAATAATGTAATAAAATACATTTTATATGTATATATGTATTTTTATATAGTCTTAAAGTTACAACCGGCCCTTTGAGTGCATCCATAATGCTGATTTGGCCCGTGATGAAATTGAGTTTGACACCCCTGCTCTAGGGTGAGGAGGTGAAGGCTGAAGATGGAGACGAGTGTACTCGTTGTGTGCAGTAAGTAAGTAAGTAAGTTCTTGATTAGGAAATGAATACTTCATTACAGGTCTGCAAAAGAAAGCAGATCAGAGGTGAAGTCGAGCAGGAAGTGCAAACGAGACATCCTCAAGGTTATTTGAATGTGGGAAATTGCAGTTCGGCCCTCCGACAGAGCGGTAATTCTGCAGGTGGATGCACTTATGCCCCGCTGTGAGCTGGCAAAGGAAATAAAACCCACGAAAAACACCAAGCCAGAATCCCTGCTGAGTTTTTTTATATAATACATCGTTTTTCCACTGATCAACATGTAATATCCCTCCTCTACATACGCAATACCCATTTACATCACATTCTTCCTGTTCGTACTCCTAACCCGTCAAGCCCCGCAACATCTGGCAAGAAACAGCGTCCGAGGGCTTCCTAACATTTCACAAACTATGAATGTGTCATACCCACTTAACGGGAAGAAACTCAGCCACCTGACGATATGAACCATTTTTAACGAAACGAAACAAAAGTCTAATGCCGAGCCTCTGAATTAACGCTTAATTAAAGGCTTCTTAACATTTAAGAAACTATGAATGTATCATACCCACTGTAGGAGCCACACGCTTCAGTCAGTCACTCAGTCTCAGTCTCAGTCTCAGTCTCAGTCTCAGTCACACACACACACACACACACACACACACACACACACACACACACACACACACACACACACACACACACACACACACACACACACACACACACACACACACACACACACACACACACACACACACACACACACACACACACACACACACACACACACACACACACACACACCACACACACACACACACACACACACACACACACACACACACACACACACACACACACACACACACACACACACACACACACACACACACACACACACACACACACACACACACACACACACACACACACTTGTGTAAACTGTAATATCGTGCGGTGAATGGTGGAAAGAAACCAGTAAAAAGGGAAAGGGAAATAAATGGACTGTTTCGAACTGGAGACTTTGTTCCTGCTTTTTCGGCAGCAAACAAGGTGTACGTCAATTACACCCACAGAGCGGATCCTCAGAGGCATAAAGCGTTGGCTTAGCCTCTACACCACGGGTGTCAAACTCAAGGCCCGGGGGCCAAATCCTTTTATGGCTTTTTATGTGGCCCCGCAAGAGCTTGCAAAGAATATATTACGTGTATTATACGGTTACATGCCGATTTACAGAAGCACGTTGCCCAGAAACTACATGTCCCACAATGCATCTCGTTTTGTGCCATGTGTAATTATTTGCCCTGGACTTCTGCTTTCAGACGTAGTTCATTACGAAGTTATTATCCTATCCGATAATAATCCAATTCAGAGGCAATGATGTAATATAATACATTATTTTATATAATATATTTTTATATAGTCTTAAAAGTTACAACCGGCCCTTTGAGTGCAACCATAATGCTAATGTGGCCCGCGATGAAATCGAGTTTGACACCCCTGCTCTACACCCACTCAACGGGAAGAAACTCAGCTAACTGACGATATGAACCATTTTTACCGAAACAAAACAACTCTAACGCCGAGCACTAAGCGAAAGAGTGCGAACGCACTTAGCACATAACTCACGGTATAAATATGTTATACTTCATCGGATCTGCAAAAACAAGATATCATATGAAAGCTGAGATTCCAATGGTATAAGTATCATCACTCCACGACCAAAACTCTTGGCATCGAAAGCCAGCACAGACAACTTCACTTTACGGAGCCAAAACGGCAAATACGTCGTACCGTTGCTGTTTTCTGATCAAAAGTCGTGTTCAATGGCATTAAAACGCATAAAACGCTGCTGAAGGTTAATCCCATTTCTCCGTGTCACTTTGAAATCCCTACTGATAATCCATCATCATATGTATGGCTATAACCTAGTGTTCAGTTTTCAGAGCGTAACATAGCTTTCGGTTCGGGCAAACTGCGTGCGCATCACTCTCACTTCTCAATGGTAACGTGTAGGTGGATTTAGGAACCTCCCCTCGATCCTATTGGCTCTCACGGTTCAAAAGAGGTGTCAATCATCAACATCGACCAATGGGTTCCAGAGAAATGGCAAAATCCACCCAAATGACCCCAGAAGTGGGTTTTTTCTTCTAAACCTCTCTAAAAAGGTCAAAGGTCACTTGTTCTGCATCAATCTTGATACAGGGGACTTATTATATGTTATAGTTTGGATTCTTAAAGCTACTATCGCATCGTTCAAGGCTGGGTTTTCACTATAAGTCATGTTTGGTTTTTTTGGACGGACACTATCATTTAAATGTTTTTACTATGTTCAATCTGAATTTACTTTAAAATAAAAACATCTATATTGATTCTGACTTCTCTAAACATCCAACTCACAGGTTTATCCTTGCTTTGAGAAAAAAGATTATAAATTTAACCCTTTCAGAAGTGAAGTCATTTTCTAGCCTGACACAGGTTATTTTTACCAGCTACAAACCGGTACCGGCTAACGGACATCTCCCGTCCGACTCACCTCTCGGTCCATGCTCTCCAGGTCCTCCTTGCAGAGCGTGTACAGCGGCATCGTTTCAGACATGCTCGGCTGACGTTTCCTTCGAGACGGACCGGGCTGCTCGTCGTCTCGGCTCGATCCGTCCGCCCCGTCCTGCTGGCTCGATGAAGCTCCTCTGTGGGAATGAATAACAAAGAAATCAGCATCAAACGCAATGCTGATCTGATTTAGCGCAGCTCTATAGATAATAAAATACATTACGAATTCGGGTTGCCAGAAACTGACCATGATCAAAATCGATTATTCGGCAGCCCTGGCGAATAATAAGCGATTATTCGACCGACCGACAAAACAAACTGTTGGTGTGACCAATGACCATTTACAATTATTAATACTATTATATTAGCATATATATATTTATATATATTTTGGTTGAAACTAAGCCAGAAAAGGAGACTGTAGCGAATATTCGAATAATCGCTGGCATCCCTTTTACAAATATGATTTCCCTGATTCTAGTTTTGATTCTGTTCACAGGTTAAGATAAAAGGTTTTATACGGTCGGTTAAGTGCTTTCACGTCTTTCTTCCTCGTTCTACGTGAAGTGCTTTTGCAAACCCGTTTGTTATCTTGTTTGCATTTTGAAACGGGAGCCGCATCCATTTGCAAACACTGAACGCAGTCAGCACATCTCACACACTCGGCAGAGGATGAGGAAGTGAAGGCTGGAGCTGCAGACGTGAGAAGATTCTCCGTCTCTAATTAACAATTAGATGTTAATCTTATGCGGGTGACTTCCTCTCGGCAGCGCTTAATGGAACAGATCTTCCTTGATGCTAAAAATACAAGTTTATGCAACTGCCTGAAAACTCCACGAAGCCACTAACCCATGAATTACGTGGGCCGATGTTAAGCTTGTGATAATCAATTACATCGTAGATATATTCTATTAGAAACACATTTCAAGCCACCGTGACTGTCGGTGAAGAGAGATCGCCTAAATGACTTTCTATTCCACTCGCTCTTCACGCTTTTTAGGCTTTGCTGACCATTGACATGCACACAGGCTTTATGAAGACACTCCAGGAGCAGGCAAGACCTCTTCGCCAGACAATAAAAGCTTGTCTGGGAGTTATCGTTTCTCAGTTGAGCGCTGAAGACACCGCATGTCTCCACTCGCGGCCCGTCCACACAGCGACTGACGCTTGCCGGTGGGCGTGTGTGAAACTCGACCAACAACCGATCACCTGAATCTCCCGCCCCGGACACACAAGCACGCGGTTTGATTGGCTAGAGCTTGTACTGGCATATGATTCGATTGGCTGGCGCTTCCGTCGAGTCGTCAAAAGTTGAACATTGCTCAACTTTTGAAGCGAGCAACGCCAGCAACGCTCCACGGCGCTTCCCACGATGCAGTTCGGCTCAAGGTGACGTCACCCCATTCAAAGTGAACGGGCAGAAGCGTTGGAAGCTGGGCCTTGTGGAAACGAGGCCGAGAGGAAAAATCAATACATATAAGATCCGATATAATACCATTCTACTGTCAATACTAAACAGAGGAGCATAACTCCCACTACTTTCTTTAACCCTTCGATGCCCGAGTGACTGGACCCTACAGGCTTCCATGAGTGGGTCAAAAAGGACCCGTATTATGTGTTTTTATGTCATTTTGGTTTAGAAAAATCACTTGTATAATATTTAGTATTATATTTCGGTTCACACTAGAAATATTTTATATTTAATTGTTCACTATTTTGAAAAAATACGTTTTGAACATATCGATGCAAAGATCTCCGTTATTCTGAGACCCTCACAGTATCCCAGTCCCTTTTCAAAACTCATCTCTCCTCCTCTTGTCTACGCATAGCCCACGCCCCATCAATCCACGCCGGGTGATCAAGTTTGATAGTCCTACCCCCCCCACCCTAACCTTCCCTTATATTGTAAAGCGATTTTGAGTCCTTGAAAAGCCCTATTCAAATATAATGTATTATTATCATACTGACAGGTTTCAGATCTTGCTGTGTAAAATAATCTTCCCGAGAGGTGTCACTTGTGATGTCGCCTGTGTGTCCTACAGTGAATGTATTCCTGACAGCAACAGGTGATAAGAATCGAAGGTTCCCATAGGAAATGCATGCCGGTCATTTTTGACCCACTTATGGAAGCTTGGGGTAGAAATACAAAAACTACAATTTCTTAAAATGTAAATTAAACATTTGAATGGCATGATTTCTGAAACATGTTTTTTGAGGAATAGCTGGAATATGAAATGATTAAAAAAATGTAAATACAAAGACACTTCAAGGAAACCACCTCACCGGGTCGAAAGAGACCCACTTATGCATCTACGGGTTAAAGTCCTGCACTGTGCCATTACCGTCAGTATGTCAGTCCAGCAATAATGCACTTAAATATCAATAGCAATCAGTGACCAATTAAATTGATTAACGAACATTACGCGTCCCTCCTGCTGGTGTCGGACAAGACACGATGAGTCGCCCTCACAGCTGTGACTCAAGAACATTGGATCTATTCTTACTGCTGCAGCTAGGCCATTAGACCAAATCAAATTGCTCTGAACTTGCATTATGGGACTTGTAGTCGTGTAGAAATATGTTAGAGCTCGACCCACACTAAGGCCAAATATTCAGAAGTACTGACAACACGTGTGTGTGTGTGTGTGTGTGTGTGTGTGTGTGTGTGTGTGTGTGTGGTGTGTGTGTGTGATGTGTGTGGTGTGTGTGTGTGTGTGTGTGTGTGTGTGTGTGTGTGTGTGTGTGTGGTCTAGCATTACTATATATATGTGTGGTGCGTGTGTGTGTGTGTGTGTGTGTGTGTGTGTGTGTGTGGTCTAGCATTACTATATATGTGTGTGTGTGTGTGCACATGTGTGTGTGTGTGTGTGTGTGTGTGTGTGTGTGTGTGTGTGTGTGTGTGTTATTGTTAGTATTTTTAGCTTGCATATGTATTCTGCTTTTTGTATATTTTGTAAGTTCCTGCTGTTGTCTAATTGTTCTTGTTCTGCTTGTGTGTACATGTTGTGTCTCAATCTCAATAAAATGTGATTACAAAAAAAAATAAAGTACTGACAAATTAATTGGCAACAAACTCCTGCCGCGGGAAAGGTGTCAATACTTCATCCTTATATCACGCCGCTCCACGCCCGTGTGTACCTGAGACTTGACGGGTCCCTGTGATCAGAGAAGGGTCCGGACCCCTGCAGGTAGGAGGGGGTCTTCTGCCCCTGAGGGCCCCGGCGGATCAGCTTCCCGGTGACGGGGTCGTACGTCCGGACCTCAGGGGCGGCAGATTGGGATCTGAGGAGGATCGGAGCCGGCTGGAAAATATGCTTCTGCAGAGAACCCTGAACATCAGGGAAGGCTGCCGGACTGTTGCTCCTTTGGACGCCGAGGACAAAGATCTCAGGGTTACAATAATCACCGGGTTTTAAAGGTCCCCCATTACACTGTCCTTCATCAGTATATCACAGAGCCTGTCTCTGATTGGCTGAAACACCAAACAGATCATGGCAGCATTACCCATAATCCCCTCTGTTTCAGCCCTGTTTCCAAAGTGCTGATTCTCTGTCTGTTACTTCAGATGAAGATAAGGAGCCCCTCCCCACGCCCCTGTGAGAGACATTTGGAGCTCTAGAGGAGATTCAGGTGATAGGGGGGGGGGCTACCTTGGTTGCTGATTGGCTAATGGCTACACGAGACAACACATCATTATGACATCATAAAGTGGCCAAAATCTGATCAGCTCAGTCTCTTTCCACAGAGGGGACACATGTTGATGTAGAAGAGACATGGAGAAGAGGGGACACATGTTGATGTAGAAGAGACATGAAGAAGAGGGGACACATGTTGATGTAGAAGAGACATGAAGAAGAGGGGACACATGTTGATGTAGAAGAGACATGAAGAAGAGGGGACACATGTTGATGTAGAAGAGACATGAAGAAGAGGGGACACATGTTGATGTAGAAGAGACGTGAAGAAGAGGGGACACATGTTGATGTAGAAGAGACATGGAGAAGAGGGGACACATGTTGATGTAGAAGAGACATGAGGAAGAGGGGACACATGTTGATGTAGAAGAGACATGAAGAAGAGGGGACACATGTTGATGTGGAAGAGGGGACACATGTTGATGTAGAAGAGACATGAAGAAGAGAGGACACATGTTGATGTAGAAGAGACATGAAGAAGAGGGGACACATGTTGATGTAGAAGAGACATGAAGAAGAGGGGACACATGTTGATGTCGAAGAGACATGAAGAAGAGGGGACACATGTTGATGTAGAAGAGAGACGGAGAAGAGGGGACACATGTTGATGTAGAAGAGACATGGAGAAGAGGGGACACATATTGATGTCGAAGAGACATGAAGAAGAGGGGACACATGTTGATGTAGAAGAGACATGAAGAAGAGGGGACACATGTTGATGTAGAAGAGAGACGGAGAAGAGGGGACACATGTTGATGTGGAAGAGGGGACACATGTTGATGTAGAAGAGACATGAAGAAGAGGGGACACATGTTGATGTAGAAGAGACATGAAGAAGAGGGGACACATGTTGATGTAGAAGAGACATGAAGAAGAGGGGACACATGTTGATGTCGAAGAGACATGAAGAAGAGGGGACACATGTTGATGTAGAAGAGAGACGGAGAAGAGGGGACACATGTTGATGTAGAAGAGATAATTAGGGCGGTCAAATATATCTGTATTATTTCGATACATTGTGATATGGGACTGGATATCATCTT